>OZ059841.1:34000613-34600613 GCA_964057195.1 Orthosia cruda | reverse complement strand
GGAATTTTCCCTTTATTTGCGCTTTATTTCCTTTTTATTTATTTACCTTGCTTTTAACAAAAATTGTCAATTCCCGTTGACCTAGAATCACGAATTTTGGCAAAAAGTAAGGCCTTACAGCACAAATACAGGCAAAATTCCAAAAAATAAAAACAGTTGAAAATTTTGGTACTCACAAGTTTTCACGAAAATTTAATTTTGCCTAATCTAATTTTCAACTTACTAGGTCCACCCGTTCCTGAGAAAATCGGTGGTGACAATTAAGATAGTCCTCTGAGTTGTATGGGCGCTTATACAACTCGGAGGACTATCTTGGAGTTCTAGTTTGCGATAATGGTACGGAACCCTTAGTGCGCGAGTCCGACTCGCACTTGGCCGGTTTTTTTTTAGTGTGGAAGGTCCCTGAAACACGTCCGATCTAACCTGCTGCGTGTAATTTTCTGCATCGCTCGACTAGTTTCGTCAATTCAGCTCTCATTCTATATATCACTCTATGCATTCAGCGAGGTCGCAATTCTAACAACCTTAAGTGTAACTCGTACTATTTTCAATGAAGTTTAAAAATAAGCTTGGCTATCATGAACTTATGTATGTTGAACAATTTGGATATGGATCAGGGCCCATTCACGTATTATAAGGCACTTTCGCATCTCAATCTGTCAAAAACACCTCCTATTTCCATATATTTTGACAAGTTGTTTGGTTGAAATTGATTGTCGCTGAGATGAGATTGCGACGGGAAATTTGAATGTTGATGAATAACTTGAATGGGCCTTCTTCTATTGAAAATCGTATAAAAGACAGAGAGTAATGGTGTACCAGTGTTACAGCCCCGACTGTAGACCGTGTTTTATAACGCAATTTAATATGGCTTATGCTTCATCACAACTGTTCTCAAAATGGTAAACTAAAATATAGTGAGGAGTAGTTTCCGTAACAGGACCAGCGTCCTAGTACAAATTGGTCGTCATTATTATGGTGTCATCCAACAGCTGGGCCCGCGTCGTAGATTAGGCCCATTCTCTCTCACATGCTGAATTCTGCTACTTAAACTTACTACGTTTTGTTAAACGACTTCACAAAGGAGAGTCTCAATTCGATTATTTTCTTTTTTATTTGTGTTACCTCAGAACTTTTCACTAGGGGGACCGATTTTGATGATTCTTTTTTCATTCTTAAATTTGATTAAGATCTGATGAAAAACTTCAGAGATATACAACAGAAATTTCAATAAATTACAGAAAATCTCTAGGGATTGCTGCAATCGCATGTCTGTTTATTGTTTACACCATTACATAACATATCATCACTCCGGTATGCTCTAAAGGGGTTTGTAAAGTTCCCCTTGGTACACTCTAATTTCACCAGTTGTCTTCAAGTTTCATGTAATTCGAGTAATCTATCCTAGTATAACTGTGGGCATATACCACAACTAAAAAGTGATAAATAAAGAATCCACTTCGGAAGCCGATGTTAAAATACAAAGAAACAAAACCAATAACAACAACTTCCGAAATTGAAGTTGTTTTTCACTTTGCTGTGTTTTTATTTGGAGGTCGGTTGTATTTTTTTTTTGTAAAAAAAGTTTTATTTAAGGTTGCCAAGAGTGCTACAAGCTTTTCTCGTCAGTTTTTCAGTATACTCCTGGAGTCTTTTAGGAATTCTCCATATTAAATACTAGAGGACGCCTCGCGGTTTCACCCGCGTAGTTCTCGTTCCCGTGGGAATACAGGGATAAAAAGTAGCCTATGTCACTCGGGGATAGAGTAGCTTCCCAACGGTGAAAGAATTTTTGAAATCGGTCCAGTACTTTTGGAGCCTATTCGGTACAAACAAACAAAAAATCTTTCCTCTTTATAATATTGGTATAGAAGACCGATATCTAATATACATAGCCAGGGGAGTGCCTAACCTTCAAGAAATGTGATACAGGGTCACTATAAACTCCATGGCAATAATACAGTGCATAAAATGTTCTTTTATCAATTTCTAGGAAAATTCCGTCGCGAATTCCGCCGAGCCTTCTGCTGCTCAACGGCTTCTGACTTGGAGAACTTCACCACGTTAAGCCGCATCACCACCTCAAAGAAGCGTCCCTGTGACTTGATGACTTTTGAGACCAAGGCCCAAGGTCGCAACGTGTGCAGTACGACCTTCGTACACAATAGCTATAAGGATAGATACGTACTAACTTAAGTTAGAACTGACGATAGGTATGTAGTTGAAATTGGGAAATATTTACTTGCATATCACAAAAAACTGAACGCGTATCAAACCATATATAAATCACTAGTGACCCCGGTTTCGCCTGTAACAATTTATATACAAAAATTTTCCTCGTTTCTCACTCTTTATATTGGTGAAAACCGCATGGAAATCTGTTCAGTAGTTTTTGAGTTTATCGCGTACAGACGCGGCGGGGGACTTTGTTTTATAATATGTAGTGATACAAGCTGTCAAAGTTCAAATTTTATTGCAACCCATAGTTTTTGCTACTACTGCTCCTTTTGCTTCTCCTTATGTTTGTTTATACGTCATTTAATCGAAAATGTCATGAGTACTGCGCAATTGGCTTTTCTGAAGAACACAGTTATTCCAAAGTTTTAAGTTTTCACTTCTGTCGGTAGTCTCCAGGACTGCCTTTTTAGTGTTCCGTACCCAAAGGGTAAAAACGGGACCCTATGTCTAAGACTCCACTGTCCACCTGTCTGTCTGTGACTTACAGATTATGTATTTCTGTTGCCGCTATAACAACAAATACTAAAAACAGAATAAAATAATTATTTAAGTGGGGCTCCCATACAACAAACGTGACTTGTTTGCCATTTTTTGCGATAATGGTACGGAACCCTTCGAGCGCGAGTCCGACTCGCACTTGGCCGGTTTTTTGCTATGCAACTAAATAGTACCCATTGAAAAATCGGTGATAATTTAGTATTGGAGGAAGGAATGGTATTTAGGGTTGTAGGAGAGTTAGAAAATGTTTAGTTTTCAGATTATAATTTAAAAAAAAATCGTCATAATGTAGATTTATCAAATGGTAAGTTTTCTAAATGTATCTTAACATTTAGTGTATGTGTGAGGGTCTGGTTGCAAGATTAAAGGCAATGCAGCTTCGTAAAATTTAGTCTTAGTCCATCTTGTAGGTGCAAAGTACACATTATTTTTTAATATGTATATGATAAAATATTTTTTTATTAATTATAATTCCGTGGTCCGGTCGAGAACAAGCCCATTAATTTTTAAATATTTTCTCGAATATCAAAAGAACTAGAAATATGAAGTAAGAGGAAGTTGTACCTCCACCACGGATCGAGTGGAGGGGCACAAAAGATGTCGCACGCAACACTTTTTGCTTGGCGGTCGGACTGAACGGACGTATCTTAGTGACGTTATAGTGTTATTTGAGTGTTGCCGTTATTTATGCGTATGTAGGTTCGGGGATTAGGAGTGTACTTGTTGTTGTTAACCAATTGTAAGGAATAAAAAGGACATAAAAACCTAAACGTTCGTAAATTTGTACATTGTTGTTAATCCATTAGTTTGGTTGTAAATAACCACTTCCAGTCCAGAATATTTATTTCTTAGTAGCCGTTTTAGATTTATTGTGAGTCGCATTTGATTAATTTAATCTAAATTATAAGCTATAAATTACAAATTAATTTTACGAATTTAGTATTTAAATGGTATAAGTCTTGTACATCTGCTTACTGCAATTAGTATATAATAGGTACAATATAATTTAAATATGTGTGTTTGATTTATCATTCTCATATTTTTTTTCTGATAAATGTGATTTCTATTTACGAGTTAATGAATGTTATAATCTAAGTCTGTAATATGCTCTGTTTATTTTCTTAGTGTGATAAATGTGAAAATAATATTTCATGGTTGTAATACAAACCAGGGCATGAGCAACAAAAAAACTAGACAAAGTTTGGTTTGTTATACTCAAATTTATATTACGAAAACAAACAAAAAAAAAAACATGTCTTTAAAAACATCTCATCATTTAAAAGAATAGAATATATACCACTTTCTTTTGTAGTGTTTTACATAATAATATCCCTGCTTTTGAAAAAGTCAATATTTTGTGATGTGCCGTCAGTTAAATTAATAGATAATACAATTTTCTCTACGTCAACTTGCAATATCAAACCACTATAAAATAAAATAGTCGTGCAGACAAAATTATGTTGATGAATTTGCTAAATAGTGAATTTCCGGTACTATGAAACTGGCAATTTCGGTACTCGATCGTCCTATTCTAACCTTCAAAAAGCAACACTTATGATATAGAAATATATATGCAAACACTTCAATAAGGTCATCACACACAAACACAACACTTTTTTATCTTTTGCTACAAGCCTTGTCCATTTTGTCTTTGCAAGTTATGTAGAGCAGGGCCTCCTAGGACAGGTATTTGATATACTTAAAAGGAGAACCATGCGTAAGAATTATTGTATATGTTATTGAGACAATGAAGCTTTTTTCTGCCATCCAAAATAGAAACAAAAATTATTATAGAACAAATCTTTGTGTATAGTATTCTTCGTTAAAAGAAGTAATAGTATGTATATATTATGTACTAGTCATAAAAAATATTAGTCGAAATTCTCTAGTTTTTTACAAAATGTCGATAACGTAATTTGTACAGATGTGTATTACGATGTTATTGCCTTTGTGATTTACTTTATATTGTACTGCAATTTTCTTAATAAATATTGCATTTCAATAATATTGGATTGTTTTATATTCCTTGTACCTGTACGATCGAGAGAGAAGAAGAAAGAAGAGAAGAGAAGAAGAGATCGCGGAATGCGATAAGGCCGCCCGTTGTATATTTTTAGTTTTAAGTTTCTTTTGTTACTGTATTTTCTGGTGTACTATAAAGAATACATAAATAAATAAATGCTCAAAAGTGTTCACCAAAATACGAAAAGGAATCATAACGAACGAAACTTACACAAGTCTGGAATTGGGGGCGCGTTCCCAATAAGAGCTAGGGCTAACTAGTCGTTCTGGAGTTCTTGACAAACAAGCAAGAGCCCCGCTGGAAGTTCAGTTAGGAAAGTCTGAAACCAATAGTCGCAGGCAGAATCTTTTTAGCTAAATGTGACGGGGGTCCAGAGCACTAAATAATTCATGAAGCACCTGGGAGTCTTTAAGTTAAGAGTGAAAAGGTTTCTTCTAGGTAAGTGTGCTACATCGTCGACCACATCATCGCTTACCATCAGGTGAGATAGTGGTCAAGCGCGAAACTATCAATAACAAAAAAAAAAACATTATTTTTGTAAACATAGAAGGGCTGGCGGTAGGTTTGCTTCAAGTGAGCTTCACTCCTTCATCTTTGGATCACAAAATCTAAATATAAATAATTTGGGCAACAAATAAAGAGCACTAAATAATAAGGTGATCTGCGAAGCCCTAGGGTCGAGGGTCCTTCTCTGCGTACGTACATTAAGAACATGTACAACAGCTACACTGCAGTGAGATCTACAAAGTTACACAGAAATAGCAATATAATAGTTTAATAGTAGTTCACTAGTTTCGAAGTAGAGAAAACTGGCTAATGTCTCTCATTGGAACCTACATACAAATTTATAGTATCAAGTATAGTAAGTAGTGTAGCGGTTGTGATGACAACTTTGCACTTTATAATTTTGTGCCTTACCGTATATTGAATATATGCGTCGGACGAGTTGGGAAAGAGGCGAAATAAGGCTTCAGACGAGTTGGGAATGAGACGAAATAAGGTACGAGACGAGTTGGGAAACCTGACTACTTGCACAAAGTGACGTATGAGTGAAAGTAACCTATTAAGGATAGCGACGAAATAGCTAGACCTCCATCTGACAGGGCCCCCTGTCAGCTAAATAGTTGCTTTTGGATATGTGAGAAAATTCACAGCAGTAGTATATATAACGAAATTGAAAGGAAAACTATCACAGCTAAGTAGGCTCTACACGTTTACGAGTAATAGTCGACCAACTTATAAAATGTAATTGGAAAAGTAAAAATTGTATATTGATGTATGGCCACAACAGTTTTCGAACGGCAAAGATAATTTTTCCCTTCGTTAGAGCAATGTTCGGTGCTTTCATTGTTTATGAATGATAGTAATGTTACCTTTTTATTTTGGCGAATGTAGCTGTTTATACGGTACCCTCTGTGCGCGAGTCAGATTCGCACCGGCTTTTAACATTACATTAAATAAGAGATTAGAAGAATGTGTCTGGCCTATCCATTCACCATTATACCTCACTTTTCTTTGACGAAAAAACTAACCCTAAACATGAACCCCTCTTAGTCCTTTCGCTGACTTGGGGCGCCATCTATGAGTTAGTCTGCCTATCATTACGGCGACATTTACAGCCTGGTATTTCAGCTTTCGCAGAACCTTCCAAAAAACTGCGAAACAAGAAAGTTCATGAAAAGTGTCACTGATGGCGCTGTTTTAAGTTACTCGTAACATCGTACGATTTTCGATTTTTATGAATTTTCCGGATGGTTGCCCAATTTGTTTGACAATAGAAGATTGCAGAAAAGAAAAACGTCAATTTAAATTACAGCGATAAAAAAAAATTGCTTTATGGAAAGTTGGGAAATTTTCAAAGTACCTACCTAACTAAGGGCTCTGAGGGCTCTTACAAATAAACAGACGTCGTATCGTGTTTATGTGTAAGAGCTCTAAGGCCCGCTTGCATCAATCTGGGTTAATCTGAATAACTCCGAGTTAGTAGCTAACCCGACTAAGATATAATGTTGTTTAACTTCGTGTTAGCAAATAACTCTGGGTTAAGATTTAGGCACAAGTGGGCCTAAGACAGTTGGGTAAATTATGTTATTTCGTACTATTTATGCTAGAGAAAGCTGGTACCCAGTTGTCTGATATTCAACTATAAAAATATAATTTTCTGTAAATCAAGATTAAAACTCTGATTATTCTAAACATCTGAGTGCATGCAAAAACGGTCTTATTAGTTAATTTGATTGCCAATGTGATGGTGGTTTTGCGTTATTTCAAAAGTCATCACCATCATCACTGCTGGACATAGGCCTCCCCCAAGCATCGCTAAACTGATCGGTCTTGTGCGTTTCAAATCCAACGGACTGCCGCAGGCTTGACCAAGTCTTCACTCCAGAACTTTTCGGCCCCAACAGCCATCCGTTCTGCGAGCAGTGTACCCTGCCCACTGCCACTTAAGTTTGGCTATTCATCGGGCTATGTCGGTAACTTTGGTTCTCCCGCGGATGTCTTCATTTCTGATTCGATCACGCAAGGAAACTCCGAGCATAGCTCTCTCCATTGCCCTTTGGGTAACTTTAAGCCTTCTGATGAGGCCCATTGTGAGTGACCACGTCTCTGTCCGGTAAGTAATCACTGGCAGTGCACACTGGTAATACATAGACTTTCATCTTGAGACACTGTGGGAAGTTGGACGAGAAGATACCGTACAGTTGCCCGAACGCTGCCCAGCCGTGTCCGTCAAAAGTAAAAGCACAGAATAATATTCAGATTCAACTTAGGAAAAGTAGAATAAGGTACCCTAAGGTAATAACATCTTACATGCAAATGAAACTTCTATGGTATCATTAAAGTCGGGACTTTGATGAAAGGTTCAAAATTTTACGTTACCCAAAGAGCGTCGTAAATTGAAGTCAGTGACATTTTTACCGAAGAATGCACTACAGTTTGCACGACATAGCCTTTGGAAACGGGTAAAACCGTAAAAGCAGCTTATATTTTTTTTATGGACACTTTTACCTTTCCTCACGGTCTGCTGATATTTGATCAGAGTGGTTGTGTACTTTTTGCAAAATAAGGGTGTGTACAGATCTTTAACTTTGACCAAATATAATCTAGCTTTTATTATATTAGTAAAGCCCATTTGCTAATCCAGGATGACCCTGGGTTGTCTTACTAACTCTGATTTAGTAGCTAACAGCAGCAAGCAGCAGTGAGAACCCATTAAACCTGAAAGAATGTACATTTTAATTAAATAGCCTCAGAATATTTAGACATTGGTATATTGGTAGATACCTACGTACAGTCCAAGTTATTCCTCTACCCAAAAAATCTCAAAAATGCATATTTCTCTGAATATTGTCCATTTAAATTCTTCCTTTCCTATTCAAGCTCGTTCCTTTCCAAACACAAGCTGATAAATCCCTACCAATCTGGTCTTCGTCCGGGACACAGCACTACCTCAGGACTTATGCATATTACGGACAACATAAGGTCAGGCATGGAAATGGGAATGTTAATTGTACTTGCTCTACTTGACTAAAGCAATGCATTTAATACGGTTAACATCGACATTTTGCTGGGCGTCTTGTGCACTTTTAATATATCTCCTTCGGTAATTGACTGGTTTTATCTGTTCACCTGTTCGGCCGCCGCCGCCGGCAGCATATTTGCATTGATGAATCTTTCTCTCCTTGGTGTCAAACCTCTGCTGGTGTGCCGCAGGGTGGCGTTTTATCTTCTCTACTTTTCGCAATCTTTATTAATGCTATCACTCAACCGTTATCTTTTTTCTACCACCTTACCTATGTCTATCTCCTCTCGTTTAATCCATCCAAAGTTTTTCTGTTACGGATTGCCCTGTGTGATATAACCATCCATTATACATTTATCTTTATAAATGTTTTGTCCTTTAATTATTTAAGTGGTGTACAATAAAGTATATAATGAATAAATAATATTACATACTTATATTTCAAGCTTTCAACTCAAATCCTGATCCTAAAAAAACAGGCACATTTTGCCTTCAATACTAAAATGCTAAAGCGTATATTCGTTTCAAGTTATTGGCATCTGAACCTCCCTTTATGTACATTAAGTTAGAGAGTTGTTCACTCTATCGGAACGTCAGGTATTTGCCTGTGCAAATATATAAATATTCGTCGTCTTATATAAATACAAACCCGTCTAGACCTGGATCATGGCAATGGTGTTTGTACATACCAAACTGTGGCAATAAGCCTGACATGAAATTTAAGCTTGAGTTATTTGATGGAGGCACGATATTACGAAATGTTGGTTAGGGCATCATATTTTATTTCGTCACAGTTTAAAAAATGCAACGATGTCAACAAAATATTGCAAAAATGCTTATTTTTACGAAACACTAGCGGACGCCTCGTGGTTTCACCCGCGTAGTTCCCGCTCCCGTGGTAATACAGGGACCCCACGTCCCTGACATCATCATCTCATCCCATACAAAGAAACTGTCCCGGCGTATTGTACTGATTATACTGATTATTTGATTTATCTGTCGATATCGATTGATTATTAGATGGTGATATATCTATCGGCGTGGAACGGAACCGAACGCGATCAATTTGCAAAAAATAATCGGTATAATCAGATGAAAACCGCTAGTTATGTGGCACGGTTTCTTTGTATGGGATGAGGCATCTGTATGCTAGTATTATATTACGAGTATCAGAGATAGGGATAAAAAGTAGCCTTTGTTACCCGGGGATAGTGTAGCTTCCCAAAGGTGAAAGAATTTTTGAAATCTGTCCAGTAGTTTTTAAATTTATTCGTTACATATAAAAATACAAATCTTTCCTCTTTATAATATTAGTATAGATAACATAACATAAATATGTATTTATCTTCCTCAAAGATGTCCTATAAACTATAAAAAAGTTATACATAGTTTGGTTAAGTATTTTATTTTTATTTTATTTTATTTTGGTTTTACAGCAAACTAACCATAACAAGAATAAAAATAAGTTTTAGCGCCATCAAATTTGGTAGAACTGACGAAGTCATCCCAAAATTTATCACACAGCACTTGATATTTTTGGAATTCAGTTAATTAAATAAGCTGAAGTTTTAGACGTGACAACGTCTAATAAATAAATCGATGAACGTCGGCTGCATGCACGTAAAAGTGTCCCGTTACGATCTTTGTTCCATTACGCTGATTGTAATGTTACGATCGGAGCGAGAGCGCTACACGAGCGAGGGAAAGGCACAATCGGCTTGAGCGTTCGGCTTTCATCAATGTTTTGTTATGACGTTGTCATGTTAAACTATCGTCCGTAAACCATTGAGGTAATAATGTACTACTATCTCAATGCCGTAAACCGACTTTACATGACTTTACATTTGTTTACAAGCAATGCACCGGTTGCGACACAGACTGTGGGTTGCGATTTCCCATCGTGTGAAAATTGCAATTTTTCATCGGCAAAAATGACCTACTTCCATAGAATCTTTCATCTCCAATTCTTAAATCATTTTTTAGTGATCACCTTTTTTATATGGGAAGCTTTTGACAAAACTTAATTTTCAGGACACAGCGTTTTGGCTATGCGTTGTCTATTGGTTAAGTTTTTTTTTATTAATTAGATGGTAACGCTACTCGGGTATAAAAAGCTTTTATACCCGAGACGGGTCTATACATGAATCTTAAATATGTCTTTTAATTCAATTATCTTTAATATCTAATTTATATCCAATCATAAATATCTAATTTAATAATCAACTTCCGTTCGCAAAATACGCGCTTAGACGTGGAGTTGCGGACACCAGCCCGTCTTAACCTAACCTAATAATCAACTTCAAAATCCAATCTAATAATCAATAAGAATTTATTTAATTTAACAATCAATTCTAAAATCAATTGTAATTCAATGATCAATTTAATTTCTATTTTGATTTGATAATTCTAGATTTAATTTCCAAATTTGATTCAATATTTCTTGATTTCATAGCAATATTTGATGTTTAAAATATTTAATATTATCTTATTAATTGCAATGAAGGCACATGAAGATTGATTTTATTATTATTTGTTATTTTACCAAGTCTGGAAATGAAATGCATGTATGGAATGAATAAAGCATTTTTTTTTTACTCTGCTCCCATAAGGCACATGTGCAACCAAGATCTGTCTTGTTCCATCATCATTGTCATCACTTCAGCCGAAAGACGTCTACTGCTGAACATAGGCACCCACAATCCCCCAAGCCAGATTGAGCGGTCTCGTGCGTCTCGCATCCAGCGGGTTCCAATCTTAACCAGGTTACACCTAGTAGGCCTTGTCACCCAGGATCGTCCGGTTCGCGGTCGCCACTCCAGAACTTTTCGGCCCCATCCATCCGACCTGCGAGCAATGTGCCCTACCCACTGCCACTTAAGCTTGGCAATTCTTCGGGCTATGTCGGTTACCCTGGTTCTCTTGCGATCTCTAGATTCGATCGATTTCTGATTCGATCACGCAAGGAAACTCCAAGCATAGCCCTCTCCATTGCCCTTTGAGTGACTGTAAGCTTTCTGATGAGGCCCATTGTAAGCGACCACGTCTCAGAGCCATTTTTCATCACTGGCAACACACACTGTTCATAGACTTTCGTCTTGATACCGCGCAACTTCCCGAACGCTGCCCAGTCGATTCGGATTCGACGGACTTTCCCACTGCTTCCACTTAGTTTCGCAATTATTCGGGCTATGTCGGTAATTTTGGTCCTCCTGCGGATATGCAGATATCTATCTAGTTTTAACGAATTAGTAATATTATCGAGTAGGTAACCTTTATCGAGTCAAGTGCTTCATAATAAACAACCTAGATCTAAATAAAATCTAATCTTTTTACCAATAAGAAATCCCCTAGTTATCTGGCCCCTAACTTTCAATACATTTGCGCCAATCACAATAAAAATCTACGGTCATCACATAACCGCCTCCTTCTATGTCCCACTCACCGCACCGACTTCATTCACTCTTCTTTCTTTGTTCAGTCTATTTCTCTGTGGAATGCGCTCCCCCAGGAAATCAGGATGGCAACCAACCGATTAACCTTCAAAGTTAAGGTTCGCGAGCATATTCGTAAGAAGATGGCAGTAGTATCGTCACAGCGCTAATGATTTTCCATAATTATCAATAACTACTAATTGTTTATGTATATTTGTGTATTTAGTTTATTCTTTGAGTATTTATTGTATTTTTAGTTTAGGTATATGTATTTAAATAAACGCGATTTGCTTGACTTTATATTGCACCTACCACTATTTGTCTCTGCATCACCCAAAGGTCGACTGGTAGAAAATGCCCAAGGCATTAAGTCCGCCTCTGTACGTTTGTGTGCATAAAGTATTAAATAAATAAATAAATAAATAAATAAGATGTCTCAAACATACGACTCCACATAGGTATCAAAGTTTTCACCTGGCTGACTTCCTCTTCATCCATCGCGTGTTACTCCACAAACAACGATATTGAACCGTCACAAATCAAATTATTTCAGCAATACGATATAAAATTACATTTTCAGCTTGGGTTTTTTGATTAATTGCTTTCCGTTTGTAACTTTTTGAGTACCTATTTTGTTGTTGGCAAGGAATGAAGAAAGGTATATATTTTTGTTTGTTTTATTGCCTTTGTTTCGATTCAGTTATTGAACTTTATTTTTGTTACTGAAATTCATAGTGAGTACTTACTTTTTCTATATTCTTTTTTATTTATTTTTTTACTTTTTTGTTGTACCAGCCTAATAGGCAAGTAGTTTAGTAAGGTACCTATAATGCCAGAATAGATTACACGGATATCATGAAACTGAACATAACCGGTGAAATGAGAGTGTACCAAGGTGAAGTGTACACATCTGAATACCCTTTTAGATAGTACTGGCGTAATTTTATATTATGAAATGGTATAAACAATAAACAGACATGCGATTGCAGCAATCCCGAGAGATTTGCCGTTATTTATTGAAGAGTGCTGTAGTCTCAGATCAAATAAAAAGTCAAGATGGAACGTTGCAAACAACAAAGTGAAGCCGGTTCAAACTAAGCCTTGCCGTACAAATACACAATTACATGCACTCACGTACAACGAAATTAGGCCTTAGCTTGTCCTTCGAGCTCACAGATCAAATAATAAAGCTCAACTGACAAGCTAAAGGGTAGTTTCGTTATACGTGTGCGCGTATAATTGTGTATTTATACGGCAAGGCTTAGTTTGAACCGGCTTCACTTTGTTGTTTGCAACGTTCCATCTTGACTTTTTATTTGATCTGAGGCTGTAGTATGTCTCCGAAGTTCTTCACCAAATCAGGCCTCCGTTACTCCATGTACTTGCGCGCTATAATTACCTACCGCCCGGCCGACCGGTCTCGGGCCGTTTGCGGACCAAATTCAGTGCGGTTTTCGCAAGCGAAGCGGACGCACGTTGTTCAATTTTAATAGTTTCATTCGTTCGTACGCGTACCTACGATGCCGTCTGGTGCCTTATGTGCTGTAGATGGGTGCAAATCAAGTAAAAGAAGGGATAAACACCTAACATGTTTCCATTTACCTGTCAATGACGAAAGGTAATTGTCGTTTAAAAAATATTTGTAATAGTTAGGTATTAAGCATTAGCTTGCCTTTCAAAAACAGATTTACATATTTTTGTTACATAAAAACGTTATACTTATCTTAAACACTATTTTACAAACGTTTAAAAAGCTATTTTTATTAGAATAAAATTGTAATAATATTTGACGGACAGTCGCGCAAATACGGTCTACGTACGAAACTTCCAACACAAGTCGCGCGGCGCGGCGACCTGTCTCAACTTGTCGTGCTATTAGCGTAAAGAAACAAACACGGGTGGTTGCCTCAACGGATCTCGAGCGCTGACCTTCACTTGCGCGGAAATCAAATATCGGGCCTATTTAGTGGTATGAAGTGAGACGCGGGTGAATGACATACATTTTGATTCTCCCTGCCCTTGTTTTCCAAAAACTGCCACATATAAGTCAAAACATATTCACAGTTCTCAATAACATAGACACAAAAAGTTATGCAATTCTTGTTTTATTTTTTTATAATCAATCAAATCGGTTTATAATTGATGGAGATATCGGTGAATATAAACAAAAAACATAAAGTCGAACATAGAACCGCCACCATTTTGGTAAGTCAGTTAAAATAGAATGATCTCTTACCGTAAGGCCTAGCGGCACCGCGATTTTTTGACATGCGATAATTTTGTCGCAGGTATGCAACGTATGAGTTAGTACGGCAGTGCGTGCACATTCAAGTAACAAATCGCATCGATTTTAAAATTAGGTTTTCTCACTATTTGCTGCGTTTGCTCGCGGCGCGATTATCGCGAAAGTGCAGAGTTGCAGCGTATGGAATTGTATGGCCCCGCGCGCACTGCGACAGATAAATCGCGCACTCGGGCCGGCGCTCATTCGTATTCCGTTCTTTCGTGAATAAACATGTCGACGCCTACATCCTTTTCATTCTATAATAGCCATATATTTTTTGGGATATGGCCGAAGATCATTGTACTTCTGATAAAAGAAATCATTAATACATCTATCCTTCCTCCGAAGTAGTAAATAGAGACAAACAACTTGTACCAAATCCATGGTGACCACCGATTATTGTTATCGCAGTACGTGTACTGTATTTTCTGCGATATTTTACAGCGCAATTCTGAAATCGTGTCGCAAGAAGTAAAATCGTGGTGCACGCTAGGCCTAAAAATAACACCGTCCTGCGCCATGTATATTGGTCATACAAAAAAGATCATATTTAGTAATGGAAAACAAACAAGTTTGTTGGTGTCCAAAATGACAAGCTTTTAGAATAAGCAAGTTAAAGAAATAATGAAGGTAGGACTATTGACGGGTGAAGCAAACGAGTCCTGAAATGGAGACCACGTTTCGGCAGGCGTAGCATGCGATGATAATAAAACGACCTTTCTGGAATGGACTGTGTGCTGTCCTCTTATTAAACGTAGCCAGCACTTTAATGCCTGCGTCTATTCATTATTAGATTGCACCAAGCGGTGCCTGGACGTACCATTCAGTGCTGTCTACTTACTGATAAATCTGGTTGTTTTATTATAAAACCCAAACCCCAGCAAGTGTTACGAGTGAACACCACAGACTGGATACGAGAGGCGGAACACCGGGCGTTGTGTCATGCTTGAGAGGCCTATCCCTTAGAGGTCAGAGATCATGATTATCATCATTATCATCATCAATCAGCCTTTTAATCTTACCACTGTTGGGATACAGATCTCCTCTCTGTGAGAGGGAATTGTCTGTGGACTGTGACAGATTGAGTTAATTGACTGAATCACATCTATAGGCCTGGTTAGCCACAACTTCAATGCCTTGGATGCTGTAGGCGCCCGATAGCTTTTCCGCACGATCTATTGACCGATTGATTTTAACACACTTTTGTACATCATATAATTATAATCCGTGTGGTCTACAGTCACTGCTTAGTGAGCAATGTTAGGATGATCATACAAGCTGAAAGACATTTGAAATGAACCGTGCCTAATAAAGAAAATAGTACCAGACACCATGTGTGTTGATTATCAGGCTTTGTTAATTGCGAATGTTTTTTTTTTATACACTATAGACTCGCGCTTGACCACTATCTCACCTGATGGTAAGCGATGATGTGGTCGACGGTGAATCACGCTTGCCTAGAAAAAACCTATTCACTCTTGACTTAAAGACCCATAGATTGTAGCCGTCGGGAAACACAGACTCCAGCAGGGAATTCCACTCCTTAGCTGTACGCACAATAAAAGTGATACCAAAACGTTTTGTGCGAATGGGTGGGATGTCCACCATGTACTGATGGCGCATCGCCGTACGTCTGGTAGTCCGATGATGAAACGGGCTAGGTGGAATCAGATCATGCAATTCCATCGCACACTCGCCGAAGTGTAACCGATAAAAACCGACAAGCTGGCAACTCGGCGACGATTTTCAAGGCTCTGGAGCTTTGTTTTGACCTGTGCTTCGTCGCCGTTGAGCCTCTTGGCCCGTTTTTCGATCGACTCCAGTGCATCAAGCTGGTATTTGGCGGATCCGTCCCAGAGATGAGAACAGTACTCCATGCTTGATTGAACTTGCGCTTGATACAAGTTGAGCAGCTGTTCCGGCGTGAAGTACTTTCTCACCTTCGCAAGGACTCAATGTATGGGCCAAAGTTGTTAGTCGATGTCAAAGTAATGCCAAGAAGCTCAAGATGGTCCGTTATTGGCACGGTCACATCCCGGAAAGTTGGAGCCGGGTGAAATTGGCTCTCTCTCTCTTTTTTTGCGGAAAAAAGACATGCCTGGGTTTTAATAGCATTAAACCTGACCAGATTGGCATCGCCCCAATCAGAGACTGCCTGCAAGGACAGGTTTAAATTCTCCACCATGGCCTCACGGAGAGACTGGATCTGCGGCCCGGTAGCCCGTGCGTTGGACAAGTATCTCTCAGCAAAATTGCTGTCGTCTGCATATCCAAAGGTGCTGGGTTTTAGCAGATCGTTAATGTGCACCAAGAACAATGTTGCTGAGAGTACCGACCCCTGAGGGACACCCGACATTGATATCCAATTGGTCCGATGAGCAGCCATCGATAACTACTCGAATGGACCGATCTCTCAGGAAGTCTGCTATCCAATCACACAGATTATCGGGCAGACCGAATAAAGAAAGCTTACCAATAAGGCTTTCAGTCTTAAATTAAGTCTGGAGAACTTTTTTAACAGAAGAAAAACATCAAATCAACAATACAGCATATCATCAATGGAAAGCTTGCAATATACAACATGAACAAAGTCAACGTTCGAATAAAATATAAATACGATAAAATATAATATTACTTGCGTAACATGGCAACCTACTTAAATCCGCTTCTTTAATATTGAGCTAAAAAAAGTTAACATTTAAACGTAATATTTGTGGGCGTCTAAGCAAAAAAGGTTCGGTAAAGTCACCGCCAGATAACAAAAAAACATATTTTATTTCAAAACGATACAAAAATAATGTAAAGGTAGTGGCGCTAACACGATCAAAACAAACGTATCGCGGTAAGAGGCATCCGTGACCCTTTCACTTGGCATTCAGTAATGAGTTACTAATCAGTTTACTGTCTAATAGAAGTATGGGGCACAGCGGCCAAAACCAATATTGAAACGTTGCAAATAGCACAAAATAAGTTAATAAAGACACTTTTCCATTATGATTACAGTACAGAAACACAAAAAATATACAATGAAACTAAATTAATGAATATATCACAGACATACTTTTATAATACTTGCATATTAATAAGGAAAATACTTAATAAAAGCATCCACACACAAATACATTTTACAAAGAAACATCAAATACACAAAATTGAGCTCAGAAATGCAAATGACATACAATTATACTCACCACGCACCAACTATGGCAAAAAAAATGTGATGTACGAAGGTGCTGCATTGTATAATAAACTACCAAACAACATTAAAAATGCTAAATCCATGTCAATATTTAAGAAACATTTAAAATTACATATCCTTAAAAAAGGGAGCGCACTTTAGTACATTACATGCCACTTCTAGTTGCGCGCGCTCTTTGTATGTTTACGTTCTGGCTGAGTTAATTTTTTTCAAATACCTTTCACTTTTAGAATATTTTTGAATATCGTTATTTATTTTGCCAGAACTGTACGTAAGTCAATAATTTATGTTTAGAATTATTTAATTTTTCATTTTACGAATGGTATGTTTACGTTCTGACTGTGTAATTTTTTTTTCGATTACCCTTCACTTTTGGAATATTTTTGTATATCGTAATTTCTTTTTACCAAAACTGTACGTAAATGAATAATGTATATTTAAATTAGTTAATCATTTCTCATGTAAGTGAAATAATTTCTTATGGGAAATAAAGACATCTCTCAAACCTCAGTTACTTATGTGTGCCCTGGCAGTTGAGTGTGTCATGCTCTCTCAAATGTCTCTCTGATGGTGGCACGTGTGTTGGATCATTCGGTTCCCTTCATGATGGTTGAACTAGGTGGTGCCGATTCATGAGTCATGTTCGTGAACGGGCGCCGTCAGTTGGGATTGGTCTTAACTTAACTGCTTCGGATGCTAATGTTTTTCTAGTACCTATTATGTAACTGCACGGTACATGTGTGAGTACTTTTAATACTTTTAACCTGTACGTAGTATAGTATGTAGTGATTCTGGGTGCATTGTCCTCACACATATGAATTTATTAATGTATGTACCTAAATATTGTAAAACACAATTTTTTTTTAAAGAGTAAGTATGGAGTTTCTTGTGCGTTCTCCGTAACAAGCTACTTTCCGAATGCACGGTAGAATCAATTTTTATTCCTTTTAAATTTTAATGTATGTAGTTGAAATAAAATATCTTTGTCTTTGTTAATATCTCATAAACGCGTGGACCGATTTACATGATTTAAACAGTTAAAATGGTTCTACGCCTATACCTTTAATTTGAGATCAAAATTATCAAAATATCTCAATAAACACAAATCATGAGGATCAATTTGGTAACTATCTAGAATTCATAGTCAATTGATATTAAGTATTAAAAACATATGAAAAAACTGGCACACTTTTTTATCAGATGTTTGAAGTTGAAACTGTACTTGTATTTGTATGAGGGCAACTTTACATAAGTGCGTATATGTCGGCAAGTAAATGCCGAGAACTGGACCCTTTTACTTGGACACCCACATTTCGTTTTCCTTTCGTAACCAAAACAAACAGCTCAAACCACGATATTCTGTTTACGAAATAAGTCGGGGTCACTTAACATTCAGTGCTAAATAAAGAGGCCTACTTATGTTCACCGCAATGAAAATAAACTTATATATTAATGACGTTTTCGCCTAAATTTCGGGTATCGCTGTAAATTTTAGTGTTTATAGTTTTGCTGACATGTCTTTATTTACACCTTAATTTATATTTGAAACATGTTGGAATGTTTTCCCGATTCTTAGATTTTACCAACAAGTAACAATAAACCATCATTTTATTCACTAATGCCGTTTATGTGGTTTCGTTTAGTCAACATAAATATCTTAACAAAGGATCTCAGAATCAGGAATATACACTGGCCTTCAAAACTTAGTAACACACTTTTAAAATTGCAATTTCTCAAACTGAAATAAAAAATGTTTTATAGAAAATTTCATCAGCTTACTTTGAAATTATAATTGATTAAACATTAGTAAAGTTACCCAAAGGGCAATGGAGAGGGCTATGCTCGGCATTTCCTTGCGTGATCACGTCAGAAATGATGATATCCGCAGGAGTACCAAAGTTACCGACATAGCCCGAAGAATTGCCAAACTTAAGTGGCAGTGGGCAGGGCACATTGCTCGCAGAACGGATGGCCGAAAGGGCCGAAAAGTTCTGGTTTGGCGACCGCGAACCGGATGACGATACGTTGGAAGGCCTCCCAATAGGTGGGCCGATGACCTGGTTAAGGTTGCAGGAAAGCGAGACGCACGGGATCGGTCAATGTGGTGACGCCTGGGGGATCCCTATGTCCAGCAGTAACCGTCTTTCGGCTGAAATGATGATGATGAAACATTAGTAACGTTTTAAACTTAAAAAAGATAGAAACCAAAAAGTAATAATTTTTAAGTTACTGGCAAACATTCAAACAACATTTATAAGTATGTTGTACGCCATTACATTATATTATCTGGTATTGTCTCCTCGGGCTCTAATTACAGCTTCGAGCTGGTTTGTCATACTGAAGACGAGGTTTCGGAGGCGATATTGGGGAATATATTTTTTATATCCCGAGCGAAATAGTTACGAAAGTAAAAGCCTTATGCAGACGATGATGTCTGTATGGTAATCTTTATAAGGATCTGCACGCATTGCCTCAATGTGTTTAAGGCGTATTTATTCCCCAATGCTAAAGCAGTACTGGCCATGCGCCCTCTCGGTGCCAGAATATCAATAACGGACCTCCTTTTGTACAGTTTTGATGCATAATAATGGGAAGGCTAAAGACCAGAAGCTCAACACCTCGCACATTGGAATGCCTAGTAAAATGCAACCTATTTTTATCGCCGAGCAGCTGTCTTTAAGTACAAGGAAACTTTATCATCTTGCCCGGGAATTTGCATCGACGCACGCTTACAAGTTCTGCTGGGTTTCCAATGGCAATATTTTCCTGAGGAAGCTGGAAGGGGAGAAGCATATTCTGGTCAGTTCTGATCAGTCTCTTCAAAATCTCGAAGTTAAATGACTATATAACCCTTTTTACTTACGACTACATAATATATACTACTCCCTATGCGTTATATATTCACATTGTCGTACATTCAACACTACAACCCCTTACCCAATTCTTACTTACACAATCACACACACTAAATCCTTATTAGATATTATTGTAAAGTATGAGCAACACATACATACTAACACTATCATACAACCATACACACTACACTTAGTTCCCCTTAGAACTTCCCTAAACGTGCGATGCATCAAGAAACAGAATTTAAAACTAATCATAATTCGCATATGTAAGCCACTTTGCTTTCTCCACTAATTTCTAATGGCTACAATTAATAATATAAATAGTGAGCTTGACTCTCTAACCGCAGGTAACTCATTTACTTGTAGTATTGATGACTGCCTCGAGTATATAAAACCATATGATACTGACATAAAATTAATACATTTAAACATTCGTAGTATAAATAAAAATTTCAACGAACTACAGGTGCTGTTACACTTGACTAAAATTCCTTTTGATGTTGTAATCCTGACTGAATGTTGGCTGAGTAAAGTCAATAACTTACCAATCTTGCAGGGTTATCAATCTTATTTAACTAACACTAACTCCAATCAGAATGACGGGATCGTAATATACGTTAAATTAGGTCTCCAGATATCAGTGTGGGAACCTCACTGGAACACGAGAAAGTTGCCACCCGTACGGTGGCAACTTTCTCGTATGCGAAATAGATAATAAAAAAATTGCTATTGTAGCAGTCTACCGTTCCCCGTCTTACAATTCTAAAGAAAGCTTTGACAATTTCTTAGATAGTTTAGATAAGATTCATACAAAACTCTCCACCTGGCAAAATACTGTCCTGATTGGTGATTTAAATATCGATATAAAATCAAATTGTAGAAGCGATCGCAGCTTAGAATATTTAACCCTAAACCTATCCCATGGGCTGATTCCAACTCACCTGTTTCCCACGCGTCTTGCCAATTGCCTTGACCACTCGTTTGTGAAAAGTAACTTACCTGTCACCACCCTGGTTCTGGAGTCACACATAACTGATCACAGACCACTAGTCCTGGCAATTGAAAACACTAGTCACAGACCCAAAACTTACCAATTTTCCACTCGAGTAAATTGCGACGCAATAAAGATAGAGCTAGAAACCACAGACTTCTCGCTCCTTTATAACATCCTCGAGCCTAATTTGTTAATGAACACATTTATATCCATATTACGCACAACTATCGCTAAACATTCTGTAGAAAATAAAACACCTAGAAAACTAAAAATTATAAAGCCTTGGATGACACCAGGGCTTTTAAAATGTATTAAAAACCGAGATAAACTACACGTTAAATCAAGAAATGCACCTGACAATCTAATTCTTAAATTAACCTACACTCGCTATCGAAATTTTTGTAATGGTTTACTTCGAAAACTTAGAATAGCATACGAGAAAAATGAGCTTGAGAAAGCAAAAAATAACCCAAGAGCCCTCTGGAAAACCATTAAAGGGTCTGGCACGAAAGCCTTATTGCTAAGCTTCCTTCATTCGGTTTGCCCGGTGGTCTGTGTGATTGGATTGCAGACTTCCTGAGAGATCGGTCCATTCGAGTGGTTATCGATGGCTGCTCGTCGGACTACTTGGATATTAATGCCGGGGTCCCTCAGGGGTCGGTACTCTCGGCAACTTTATTCTTGCTGCACATTAACGATCTGCTAAAACCCGGCACCTTTGGGTATGCAGACGACAGCACCGTTACTGAGAGATACTTGTCCAACGCTCGTGCTACCGGGCCTCAGATCCAGTCGCTCCGGGAGGCCATGGTGGAGCGCTTAAACCTGTCCTTGCAGGCAGTCTCCGAATGGGGCGATGCCAATCTGGTCAGGTTTAATGCTGCTAAAACCCAGGCGTGTCTGTTTTCCGCAAAAAAGAGTCAATTTCACCCGGCTCCAACTTTCCGAGATGTGACCGTGCCAATGGCTGACTATCTTGAGCTTCTTGGCGTTACGTTAACATCGACTCTCAATTTTGGGCCATACATTGAGGCAAAGGCTCAGCTGGCCGCCAAAAAACTGGGGATACTTGCAAAGGTGAGAAGGTATTTCACGCCAGAACAGCTGCTCAGCTTGTATCAAGCGCAAGTTCGATCATGCATGGAGTACTGTTCTCAACTCTGGGACGGATCTGCCAAATACCAGCTTGATGCACTGGAGTCGATCGAAAAGCGGGCCAAGAGACTCATCAGCGATGAGGCACTGGTTAAGTCAAAGCTCCAGAGCCTTGAACATCGTCGCCGAGTTGCCAGCTTGTCGGTTTTTTATCGGTTACATTTCGGGGAGTGTGCGATGGAATTGCATGATTTAATTCCACCCAGCCCGTTCCATCATCGGACTACCAGACGTACGGCGATGCGTCATCGATATATGGTGGACATCCCACCCATACGCACTAAACGTTTTGGGAATACTTTTATTATGCGTACAGCTAAGGAGTGGAATTCCCTGCCGGAGTCTGTGTTTCCCGATAGCTACAATCTAGGGGTCTTTAAGTCAAGAGTGAATAGGTTACTTCTAGGCAAGCGTGCTCCACCATCGACCACATCATCGCTTACTATCAGGTGAGATAGTGGTCAAGCGCGAGCCTATATTAGATAAAAAAAAAAAAAAAAAAAAAAATTAAAGATATAACCAACAGTCATAAACTAAAATCTAGCCCAATTGAATTATTAAAAATGAAAGACAACCCCAAATCCTCTTTAAATAGTGTTTGTAACTTTTTTAGCAATGTAGGTAAAAACCTGGCGGATAAAATCTTATCGCAAACCAATACATCCTTAAATTTCGATGGCAGACCTACCACTATGACCGGAAAAAATCCCCGTTTACCGCCGTCCACCTCTCTCGTTTTGCTTGAGGTAGATGAGACTGAAGTTGAGTCCCTTATACTCCAACTACGCGATGATTGTGCGATTGGATGGGACGGAATCTCACCCAAAATATTGAAACAATCTCGTTCTATGTTAGTCCCACCTTTAACGCATATCATTAATATATGTCTCCAAAAGGGTATTTTTCCGGATGCACTGAAGAGAGCCTTAGTCCATCCAATTCACAAGGGGGGGAACAGAAACTGTGTCAACAACTACAGACCCATCTCTGTATTAACTGCACTTTCGAAAGTCTTTGAGAGGGTTCTTTACAATCGACTGAGGAAATTCTTGGATAGATACCATATTATTGCAGACAATCAATATGGTTTTCGTTCGGGTGTATCAACGGAAGATGCAGTATTAGATCTGACGCAGGTAGTTGCTGAGAATCTTGATAGTAAAACCAAATGTCTAGGTATATTCTTGGACCTTTCTAAGGCATTTGACACAGTTTCTGTTCCGATACTCATTTCAAAGTTGGAGCTGGTGGGGATCCGTGGTATAACCATGGAAATTTTTAAAAATTACCTTCAGAACCGTACCCAACGAGTAAAGGCTGAGGAGCACCTAAGTGATGAGGAACCAGTATATTACGGCGTTCCCCAGGGTAGCATCTTGGGCCCAATTTTATTTCAAATTTATGTAAATGACCTATGTAATATGACCCTCACAAACGCCAAGATTTACGCCTACGCCGACGACACGGCAATTATTGTTAACGGACCTAGTTGGGATAGTGTCAAAAATAGCGCAGAGTTAGCATTAGCTAAGATAACAAAATGGTTGAATTCAAATCTATTAACCATAAATCTTAAAAAAACCTGCTACATTCCCTTCGCTTTACGGCAAAACAATCTGCCAGATCACACTTTTTCAATTATAGCTCATACATGCCCACAACTATCAACTTCTTGCCCTTGCTCGAAGCTTACGAGATCTGAGGATGTGAGGTATCTGGGTGTACAAATTGATGCAGGCTTGCAATGGGACAAACAAATTGATGTACTTATTACCAGGACCTTGAGGCTCATCCACACTTTTAAATCCCTTAGAAGCGCCGCTGACCTAGATACATTAAGGATGGTTTATTTCGCCTTGTGCCAATCGATCCTCAGCTACTGCATTGTTGTTTGGGGAGGTGCAACAAAAACCAACTTCCTGAGAATTGAAAGAGCTCAGCGAGCCATCCTCAAGGTAATGACTCGTAAGCCATACCGCTATCCTACTTCTCAACTTTATTTGGACTGTAGGGTTCTAACAGTTCGGCAACTTTATGTGCTTCAATCCATTCTCAGAAGACATCGTTCTGTCCCCCGTTCTAATCCTAACAAGCGCACCAATGTTCCACTGGGCACCAGTCACAAAACAGTCTTTGCTGAACACCAGTATTATATACTAAGTACATACATCTACAAAAAAAAACATAAAATACTAAACATAATAGACCTTAATAAGAATGAACTTAAATCGAAATTAACAAACTGGCTTCTTCAACAGGATTATTCAAAAACAGAATCTTTGCTTACATTCATCGCATAAATTTCATCTTAAATCTCCCAAAATACCTAAATGCACAAACACACGCACTCGCATACACACGCCCAAATATACTACTAACAAACACACACACACACACATACACACACACATACACACACAAACACTTACTGCATGGCTACAATTTTTATTTTTATTTTTCCTTATTTTTACATACTAATCCATTAAACCAGTTTTAACCTGTAAGCATCTATAAACTTAAAGGTAGATCGACACACTCTGCTTGTTGTAAAATTAAAATGTAATAATCGTTAGCCGAACACTGTCTCTTAAGATACAGGATACCCTAGTTTAAGAGGCAGGGTTTTGTATACAGATTTTACCAACCTACGCAAGCCCTACCAATTCACCAATTGTTTATATAGGTTTTGACTAAGGTAGTGCTGAAAAAAATATATAATACCATTTATTTTATGGGAAGAAAACAGCGTACTGTGAGTAAAAGGAATAGAGAACCTGGGCGATATTTTTCAATGGTTCAAAGTACAAAATAATGTTTTGAACAGTTTTGATTTCTGCTGGGTAACTACAAAAAACTTTACTTCATTCAATACACGGAATTGTGACATTAGAACGTACAATTCTTTTAGCTATTAAAAATATATCTCATCCTTACAACATTATAATTATTTATCATTTGCGGCAACTAAATGTGCTGAAATTGTACACATTTATATTAATATTTATTTATTTGGAGTCCTAGTTAACCCACTGCAGACGAAAAGCCAAAATAAATAAAACAAATACTTTCCCTTCATCAACTGCAAAAACGTTTACACATTAAGTCTGTTAACAGATGGTATTTCCCAAACGTTTTGCTTCAGTCAACATGAAACAATAAAATTGATTCAAACGGGCATGTTGACACAATTACGTTTTCTTTATAAAAGACTATTTGAACAGGACTTGAGAGCTACTATCGTTCTGAACGAAATAAGTTTCGACAATTTGTTGTAAGATACATGTTTCTTCTCGGTGTTTTATTGAATTCTTTGTAACACTTCTTTTTTTGTATTTCTAATGATTTTGACTATGATTGTATTTAATTAATTATTTTGCTGATATTATTATGTTTAATCTAGAATGTTTTGATTACCTATTGTTATATCAAATTATTTTATCGACATAATGATATTTACTTCCGAATGTTTTTTAATTATTGTTGTATTAACTGTTTAATTTTTTCTATATTCATCTGAACAATTTTGCATGCCGTAAGGTATAATGAATAAAGTACTAACACTAAAGCGGAGTAAGGGTCTTAACGAAAGCGTCGCGGAGCGTATGCAAATGTATGGGATTGCCAAGTGATAAATTCTACATTTTGGCATTTCGTCAATCGCCATAGCAGATAGAATGTCACATTGCCATACGTCGCCGATCCCTTGTAATGCGTTAAAACTTTTAAATAAAAATCAGTATCATCATTTATTGTCAATAATGTAGGTATACATATAAGATGGTAATTTTTGTAGACAGTCCCGGTACATTATACCTTCACATCATCACATCACATCATCAGCCTTTTTTTTTTTAAAGTTCCCACTGTTGGGACACAGGCCTCCTCTCATAGAGGGAGTGGGCTATAATCCACCACGCGGGCCCAGTGCGGATTGGTAGATGTCACATGTCTTCGAATGTTTGGTTCTAGGACATGCCGGTTTCCTCACGATGTTTTCCTTCACCGTTTTGAGAGCAGTGGGGATGAAATAATTTACGCAAGGTAAAGCGCCTGCCTGGGTTCGACCCCACGACCTACAACTTGTAGGTCGCTGCCGTTACCACTGGACCACCACTGCTTTTCACCTACATCGGATATTATTATGCATCAAAACTGTACAAAAGGAGGTCCGTTATTGATATTCTGGCACCGAGAGGGCGCATGGCCAGTACTGCTTTAGCATTGGGGAATAAATACGCCTTAAACACATTGAGGCAATGCGTGCAGATCCTTATAAAGATTACCATACAGACATCATCATCTGCATAAGGCTTTTACTTTCGTAACTATTTCGCTCGGGATATAAAAAATATATTCCCCAATATCGTGTGTACATGCGGCAACTATGAAATATCTTGGCAATATCGCTGGGCTACACTGCAAGATTGCAGCAATTGTTGCGCTGTATTGAGCGATATAGTTGGCAACTTGACGGCTATACAATTGCAGCAACAAATTGTCGAAAGACTAGCCCGTTTACAGGCCTCTTTAGAGTGAAGCCTAAAGGTGCCTCCTTTAGGCTTCACTCTAAAGAGGCCTGTAAACGGGCTACAAAAATTTCATCTAGTCGGCAATTTTGTTGATCAATATAGCTCAGTATATTTTCAACTTATACTCTTGCTGCAATTTTATTGTGCAATACATTGCCGGATGTTTTCCAGCAAGATAGTGCAACTGGGTTGCTGAGGAATTTTGCTCGCACTCGCGGAGCAATAATTGCGGCTAGATTTCAGCAGTTAATGACGATTTTTACGTATGCCTCTTCGGTCGTTACGTGAAACATCGTGGCAATTACGGCCCAAGCATCCTTCTTAAGATTACGATCTTTATACGCACTAGCTTCTACATCTCATAATTCAGGACGTACATAGATTTCATTGATAAAGCACAAAATCGTTTCGCTTGAGCACTCGGACATGACGAACAGAATAAAACCAACAACGGGTACAAAACAACTTCACTAATCAGGCCGCGACAGGACGAGGCGGGGGGGAGGCGAGCGATGGAAAAGAGATGCACCTATACATCAGAGCAAAGACGATATACGGCGATTTTTTGGCGGTAAATCATTTGCAATCTAGCCGGCTAGACATTGAATACATGCGGCAATTATGATATATCTTGACAATATCGCCGGGCTACACTGCAAGATTGCAGCAATTGTTGCACTGTATTGAGCGATATATTTGGCAACTTGACGGGTATACAATTGCAGCAAGAAATTATCGAAAAACTAGCCCTTTTACAGGCACCTTTAGGGTCATATTAATGGTCGGCATAGTACGCATGTAGCTTTAAATAATTCAGGTTTTAATAAGTGTAGCATTAAGGGTGCCAAAATGAGGTCTCATGTATAAAACCTAGCCTCAAAAAAAGGAAATGAGCCAAACCACAAAACCAAAAAAGAGCCAAGCCTTTTTATATTAATTTTAGTATAAAAGATGGAAATTAACACAGGATGTGGATCAATTACTAAAAAAAAATATGCCCATAAACCGAAAATAGAATTAGTGAAAATAATTGAATAGATTAAAAAGTGATGTTTAAGTGTGATTAAAAAAAATATATATTATAAAATATTTTTAAAATGACTCTTATTTTACCAATATCTGTCGATAAAATATTATAACAATTGACATCAAGCACCCCACGCTTTTTAGGGTTCCGTAACCAAATGGCAAAACACGGATCCCTCATGGATTCGTCATGTCTGTATGTCTGTCTGTCCATCTGTATGTCACAGCCACTTTTTTCCGAAACTATAAGAACTATGCTGTTGAAACTTGGTAAGTAGATGTATTCTGTGAACCGCATTACGATTTTCACACAAAAATAGAAAAAAAAAAAACAATAAATATTGGGGGTTCCCCATGCTTAGAACTGAAACACAATTTTTTTTTTTCATCAGACCCATACGTGTGGGTAGGTTTTAATCGAAATATATTATGGGTAATAGGTCGAAAATGACATTGAGGTTTCCAAAATATTTTTTTCTAAACTGGATAGTTTGCGCGAGAGACACTTCCAAAGTGGTAAAATGTGGGTTTCCCCCCCCTCCCCCCCTGTAACTTCTAAAATAAGAGAATGAAAAAACTAAAAAAAAATATATGATGTACATTACCATGTAAACTTTCACCGAAAATTGGTTTGAACGAGACTAGTAAGTAGGTTTTTTTTAATACGTCATAAATCTTTAACCGCAATTTACCAAGTACGGAACCCTTCGTGCGTGAGTTCGACTCGCACTTGGCCGGTTTTTATACAATATTTAGATTATTTTTTCTGTTTATCAAAATATTCTTAATTAAAATTTATTTACTTTCTACTTTTTTTAGTTTGGTTTTCTATTAAAGCGTGTTTTTAAGTATTTTTAAACTATGATTTATTTTATACTTTTTAGTTCAATCGCTAATCTTGAGATCCTGGTAAGGACAATGGGACAAACTATTTATATTATTGCATTGTCATCTGTCCTTTATAAGTGTGAAAAGTTTCAAATTTAGTCGATGTTTTGAATGGGGTAATATCACGTATAGATTCATAGACACATAGATACCAAGCTAATAAAAGCGTGTTATAAAGTAATCTTTCTGAAGAGTTACTCAGAACAGAGATATGTATAAGATATGTATCGAATGGCCATTTCGAGTTGGATGAAATTGTCCTTTTAAAGTGGAAATTTTAGACCAATATATTACATCACGCATAAAACATCTTAGACCACGTACAAAGATAGACCCAGCTCACATAAAGGCCATGCTTGTACAGTTCCTAATCTTTCCCATAATTGACTATGGTGAAGTGTGCTACTATGACCTGAATGCAGATTTACTCAATAAACTTGACCACCTTCTAAATAACTGCATTCCGTTTATCTTCGATCTCCGTAAGTACGAGCATGTATTCGCCACTTCGATCACTTTTAAAATGGTTACCCATTCATCAGCGTAGAGCGTTAAGTGCCTTGACTATGTTTTCTCTTATTGATAAAACCACTTCTCCTTCTTAGCTGAGTTCTCATGTTAAGTTCCTTTGCTCTGAATCTTCGCTCGACCAATAATCGTCTTCTACAATGTCCCTTTCACCGCTAAGGGTTTATCCACTCGTCCTTCTTTGTCCAGGCGATCTCCCTTTGGAATGCGCTCCCCCAGAACATCAGGATGGCAACCAGTCGGATCTTTTTCAAATTGAAGGCATGTGCACAATATAAGTATTGTTTTTCTGTATAAAATTATGTTATATTTTTTCTCTATTCATCCTATCATATAGTTGCCTGCCTTGTTTTATCTCTGCACCACCCTAAGGTCGACTGGTAGAAAATACCTAAGACATTAAGTCCGCCTTTGAACTTGTGCATAAAGTTTTAATAAATAAATAAATCAATAGTCTACTCAAAGATCGGGTATTGCATTACGTCTCTCCGCTAAATAAAACTTGCAGCGGTTGATACAAGTCAGTGTAGGTAGGTAAGATAAGTAATTAGGGTAGGTAGGTAAGGTAGGTAATTAGGGTAGGTAGGTAAGTAGGGATGACGGCAGCGAAGCCGCGGGCACAACTAGTCATAAATATAAGATTTACACCTGATGTTGCAATAATCGATTAATTTGCATAGTTAAATAATGTTTCTTAAAAAAAATACTGTGGTCAAGTTTACAGTACCAATAGGACGCCGTATACAGGATCATTGGCAGGACCACCAAAAGGCAAGAAGAACTGACCCTTTGCAGCGATGGTGCATTCCTCAATCCGAGTGAATCGGCCGCCCTACTAGCGGATACGTTCTACCCCGAAGACAGAGTAGACCAGGACAACGCTGACCACAGGCAAATTAGAGAAGCAGCCAGCCGAGTAAATGAGTGGGCCCATGATGAACATCATGATCCCCCATTTACGACGCTGGAGCTGAAGTCCGCCGTGGCGGGTTTCAATCCCAAAAAGGCACCAGGAGGGGATGGACTGACTTCTGATATCTGCAGTCGAGCGATCTACCAGGACCCGGACGCTTTCCTTGCCCTCTACAACAAGTGCCTCGAATTGGCACACTTCCCGACCACCTGGAAGGAGGCTACAGTCGTAGTCCTCAGAAAGCCGGGCAAGGATAGTTACACCACCCCTAAGGCATACAGACCAATAGGTCTACTGCCTGCTCTGGGGAAGGTCCTGGAGAGGATGGTCGTAGCTCGTCTAAAATATCAGCTTGTACCGCGGTTTAGTACTCGTCAGTTTGGCTTCATGCCCCAGAGGAGCACCGAGGACGCCCTCTATACGCTAGTGGAGCACGTAAAGGACAAGTTGAGGCTGAAGAAGCTAATTATGCTGGTGTCATTGGATATAGAGGGCGCCTTCGATAGCGCCTGGTGGCCAGCCATAAGGGTCAGACTGGCTGAGGAAAAGTGCCCGGTTAACGTCAGGAGGCTGATTGACAGCTATCTCGACGGTAGGAAGGTCAAGGTTCGGTATGCCGGGGAGGAATGCACGCGAGAGACTAGCAAGGGCTGTGTTCAGGGGTCGATCGGTCAGTCCAATCCTGTGGAACCTCGTTCTCGCCCACTACTGCAAGACCTTGAGCAGCGTGGAATTTACGTGCAGGCGTTCACGGATGATATCGTCTTGGTCGTGGATGGGGACACGGCGACTGAAGTCTCAAGATCTGCCAATGCAGCCCTCGCCCATGTTCAGGGTTGGGGCGTCCGAAATAAGCTGAAGTTTGCACCGCACAAAACCTGTGCGATGACCATAACCAATAAGCTTAAGAACGACACTCCAATACTGAAAATGGCCGGGGTCGACATCGGTATGGTCAAGAAAATGAAGTTGCTGGGTGGACCATAGACGAAAAGCTCACTTTTAATGAGCATGCCGCGAACGTCTGCAAGAGGGCAGCTAGCGTATACAAGCGGCTGTCCCGAGCCGCAAAGGTGAGCTGGGGGTTAAACACGGAAGTCATACACACAATTTACACAGCAACGATTGAGCTCATAGTTACGTACGCAGCCGCAGCCTGGGCACCCGCTACAAAAAAGTTGGGTATACGGAAGAAGCTAAGCTCTGTTCAACGAGGATTTGCTCAGAAGCTGCAAATCTTACCGTACTGTCTCTCTGAACTCGGCACTGGCGCTGTCTGGTATACTACCTCTAGACCTGCGCATACAAGAGGCAGCCGCCCTGTATGAAGCAAGGAGAGGGTCATCCCGGTTTGTGCCAGGAGACAGGAGTTATACATCGAAATAAAATCTGAGGCGCACCGTGCTTCATTAATATTTCTGTATGATATTTAAATGCAAGCACGGAATGCAGCAAGGGCATGTATAGCCGGCAGTATTTCATGTTAGTACCTAAGTTTACTGACTATGTGTGTAGATATTTTTTTGATAACTGTGCTTTTGTGTTTTTATCCCTAATATGTATCTCTCTGTGATCGCCTTTTGTATTACCTGTGATAAACAGCACTATTTGCACAATTTTGTCACACCGCACTTTTTGTATTTTTGAACTTCTTGTATATTTCTTAACTTTAACTGTGATAATTAGTATATTTTTTTGTATTTTTTTTTCTGAGATAAACAGAACTTATGTATATTTTATTGAATTTTAACCTGACTAAAATAAAAATGCCCGAAGTTATTTAAATAAACCCACACAGTATACAAGAAGATGAATGCACGATGAACCATAGTATGAAGAATAAAAGTGCGAGAGGCATGAAAGAGGAATTGTATGAAAAAAGTTTGCAAAGAATAGGCACCAATTTCGTTGGTTTTAGATTGGGATTAGAGAAAAGTAATAAAAAAAAAAAAAAATAGGACGCCGTAGGTGACGTCAATAAAACTCGGGCTAGTAACTGTAATGTAAGTTTTCTTTGTTAACAATGGCTTTGCTTTCATAAGGCATATCGAATGTTTTCTGTTTAAAGCCTAGTTCATTGTTGGGCTTATTTCAGACTGTATTTTTCCTCAGTTTTTTTCTGTCTCTTGTCTATATCTTAATTTGACAAGACCGGTGTAACATATAGTTCTATTTTTTATTATTGATGGGCTTGCGCTTGACCACTATCTCACCTGATGGCAAGCGATGATGAGGTCGACGATAAAGTACGCTTGCCAAGAAGAAACCTATTCAATCTTGACCTTAAGACTCCCAGTGTGTGGCTATCAGGAAATACAGTCTCCGGCAGAGAATTCCACTCCTTTGCTGTACACATAATAAAAGTATTCCAAAAACGTATCTTATTCCATAATTCGTTATTATTGTTTCATCATCTCAGTATTCGGCCCCGTTTCTAGCCATTTATTTCATTATGAATAAAGCTAGGCAAGCTGTTTTACCCTAAACTTTTCGTGTTGTATTTTTAAATCACTATTTTTTGCAGTTATTTGTCGTATATGTTTCTTCATCTCCCGCCCAGGTAGAGTGGGAGGACGTGTCAGACTTTTACTGAGTAAACCCAACTCTGTTCCTTTAGTTGCTTTTGCCAGGGTCGCGGTAACTCTCTTTCAAATGTATCCGCGAGCCAGACAGGCATCAGCCCTAGCGGACCCCGTCAGTTTTTACTTGCTAACATCTCATTGAGGTGCGCGTGGAACACTACGCACCGTCAACTTGGGCCTGGTAATTATCGGACGGCGAGCTACACATTACTCGCCATCCGCAAGCCCGCGCCTACGGTAGTTCTTTGACCCTACAGGTTGCATATTCGTTTGTTGGCCACATCATCAATTTTGAGCTATTTCATCAATGTATCAGTCGCTGGTAAAACTACAATAGTTACGTTAGCTACGGTCGCCACTCCAGAACCTTTCTGGCCCATCCTCAATGAATAGTTACACAATTTTGCTCAATATGTCAAAATTTAAAACTTCTACATAATCTGCTTAACCTTTTCGCAACTAATTTTGGGTCAGTTTCCAATCTAACCAGAGTATCACATGTATCGATTGCTTATTGGAGATTCATAACCCAGTTATACTACATCCTTTGGTCTGGCTCTTTCTTCATTAACACAAATTCATATATTTTGTATCCTTCTACCTTCTTTAGGTAGAATTGATTTCTTTCTTGTACGCACTGTGATTGCAGCCTTACTGTTTCGTATCAACATAGTCGCAAGGAGTTGATTAATTCTTGCATAAGTGTCGGTACATTAGCTAATAAGTTTGCCATTTGAATTTCCATTCAATGAGTTTATCATTATTATTAAAGTTAATTTCTTTACAATCATCTATTGTGTCATTATCACTCACAGTTTATATCGAGTCATTTTCACGATAGTTCTTTTACCTTAGTCATGTAAAATTATTTTAGTAAAATATATAAAGTCGCCGATGGTCAAAGGCTTGAAAGCTAAATTGAAGAACAAAATATTGTAGAATTCAATTTGTTTCAAGATCTACATACATTTGACTTTCTAACTTGAAGCTGTTTACGAATAGAATTTGCCTCAAGCTTCAACCAAAATAAACATCCTTTTAAACCACATCCTTTTAAACCATGCATCTAAAATTGTTAATCCTCATAGTGGTCTACGAAAGTTTTATAATACAAATAGAGACGATGGTGACAAACAATATATCTTTGAATGAGATTGATCAGAATGAGTTGAAGGAGCATGCTTTAGTCACTGACGGCGTGATATTTCCTTTCATGGCGGCCATTTTGGTAAAGTCCAAGTTCTTAAGTGCTGGTGCTTTAATTGATAGCAGATGGGTCTTGACTGCTGCTGACTCTCTGTTTTTGTAAGTTATGGATTTTGTTAATTATTAAAACTGCTATAAAGTAGGTATTTTTAGAAGCCAGATCAGATCAGACAAATCTGGCACCAGCCTTGCCAAGCACTCAGTTGCTGGATTGTGGAGTACAGATTGGCAGTCGTTCCTTTTTGTGAAATAGTGGTATTCAGCAACGAATTTAACCGTATTGTTAGACTGGAAGCTAGCCGCAACAGGAAAAAGTCTAGTAAGATTGTTTTGCTTTTAAGCATTTATTTAGGAAAACAAAAGTGGAAACGGGTCAGCAATATAAGCCGTAGAACCGATGACCATTGGGATAGGCGTGTTCTTAAGTGGAGACCATGAATCGGTAGACATAAGGATGTATTTTTATTAAATATAACCTCTGTAAGGTGCGACGTCCTCAGGATGAATGAAGCGACGATCAACACAAGGTGGCCGGTAGCAGTTGAGAGCTTCCAAAAAACTAAATGAGTGGCATGCTTTTGGAGAAATCTATGACCAGTAGTGAAATGCTGTAGGCTGATTACAATGTATCTGATCTATCTCGCTCGCACGTTCACTTAGTCATCCCCATTTTCCCCGACATATTCAGACAGTCTCATGATGTGCGCACCACGTTAGTTATACCAGAGCCATTGGCGAGTTTAGACGTGTTCAAATGTTTATTGCGTATTGCGTGTACGAGCCTGTTAATTGCCCCACCATAGAACCGGTCACTACACTGATGATTATTGCTTTTTATTGCTGCCGTCTACCATATTCTATTACTTTTCCAGAGCCAAAGTACAAAATAAGTACATTCAAAACAAACACGGAGTATAATACCAAGAAAAATATTTTTATTTACTCTCAGAAATTAAACTTTCTCTTATTTTTAGATTACAAGAAGCAAAAAGAACACTCCGAGTAAGACTCGGCAGCATTAACTACAAAAAAGGAGGGATCCTCGTTCCAGTCAAATACATCGTGGTGCATCCTTATTTTAATGATGAAAAACCAACTTACGACTTGGCTATGATCAGGTTACCTGAGCCTGTAAGGGAAACTCCTAGTTTAAGTCCTATAAGATTGCAAATATTTATGAAAGAGCCTGATGGCTTTCACTTCATCGTGCCATCATGGCCTCATCCAATGGTAAGCATTACAATACTTTTCATTGAGGTTTTTAACTTATTACATGGTGAAAAAACTGACGGCCTACTCATGTTAAGTGATCACCGCCATCTATAGTGGAAGTCTAAATACTGCAATATCAGAATCATCATAGATGGTCATCCCAGAGGCAAACCTAAGACCCTATATCTTGTACCTCTAGTAGTTATATCTAAAAAGATACACCTCCTTATCAATTTCGACAACGATGATCCCGTAAAATTATCACCTATTGTGTACAATATATGAATCGCTTGATCGAATTTTGTTTAAATTACTCGGTCACAGATAATACTATAGAGATACATAGAATCGCCACCAAAACTTCTCAAAGTGGAATACAATAACTCAGCGGCAGAAATAGCCTTCACATAAGTCCTACTCAAGATTTTCTAGTTTCAGTTCAGTCCCATATTATATAGCATGAAAAAACTTAAAATCGATCGTCCTGTCTTACGCAGAATGTATTATGAGAGATGACTCGCGTCAGCTGCTCGGTCCATTTATCTGCTATAACTAGAGGTCTATTTAATATAACTGACAGTGGCATAATTGACACATTTTCGCGACAGGTGTTTACTAAACCAATAACGTTTGAAAATTTTCACAATTGTCGGATTGTTTAATTCTAGGTTACTAAAGATAGTTCAGCTCAACTGTGCGCGCGGCGCCATGTGTGTGTGCGTTTGCAATTATACATTATGCATTTGTGTGGCAGTGACACGGCAGTCGTCATCCGAGCAAACAACCACCCACACAATTCGCGATTTGCTTCCAATCAGAATCTTGTATGTTAAATTTGATGTCATTTGCGTACTTGCTGCACCGCGCGCAAAGATGAGTTGGACTATCTATATCCGTTTCAAATTAATCTAATCTACAGTTATTACATTTTTATTTCGTAACATTCAAATCAAATATTTTATTATTGCCAAATAAATTGTTTACACCAATATAATTGAAGCCCTGGCTTCTGAGCTAGGTAAAAATCTTGTTATAGAAGTCAGTCCCACTGTTAAAGCTTGTTTACAATAGTATTGATAAAATAAATAAAATCATGCTCAAACTAAGAAACTAAGATTAAAATTACATAAAATTAAATTAAATCTGAATAATTTAAAGTCAGCGTAAATTCCAAATTAAAATAAAATTTTAATAAAACTAAAATTAAAATAAATACAAAATTATAATAAAATAAAAATCATAATAAAATAATGTCAAATCAAAATTTCAATGAAATTAAAATAAAATAAATACAAAATTACAATCAAATAAAATAAAGTCGAATTGAATCCTAATTACAATTAAATGAAGTGAAGTTAAAATCACAATAAAATATGTAATGTCAAAAATTGTCAATCAATCATATCATAAACAATAACCGGTTGTGTGTCGTAACTACCGAATCAATTAAAAAGCTGTCTCACGTGGATCCACGTTTTAGTCACTCAAGGGGTTAATCAAGGGTATTTTCAAAGGTCATGGTTAATGATTCGATTGGTGTTAAAAAAAATTACCTTCAATAGACTTTTTTTATTTTTGAATTTGTATTCACAGAAGTTCACGGATAGATCGGACTCTGATCAGCTGAAGTCAACAGAATTGATAAAACGTCTGCGGCTCTTATCGGTGACGCATCTTCACCCCCTTGACTTCAAGGATTGTGAAGAAGACTTAACGTCGATAGGCGTCAATGATACTGAAATCATCATGTGTCTGGATACTGGCGTCATGGCGGATCCTTGCTTGGTAAGAAAAAACATATTTGGTTACATAAATAATTTATTTTAAACAACTCATCATCAGGCAAATTCCTATTTACAACTATGTTACGATCGGATTTCAGTCTGACTGAATGTAATTGGAAAAAAACATTTTACATTATAACAAGTATCTATCTCCAATAATCCAGTTACCTTGGTATCGCTAAAAGGAGTTGAAGGAGAAATTGGTTGAAAGAGACTGTTGTCACACTAAATTGGATTGAACAACTGTGCGCCGCCCCAAATGAATACTGCGATAATAACAGGCGAATGATAAAAACCTTTATACATACCTATTTAAGAAACGGACAAGTTCAATTAAACATGACGTCTTAAAAATGATACGTACATATTGTAATCTTCAGCTTCCTGCAAAACATCAACATGTTTTTCCAACGCCGCATGTTCTCGATCAGAGATTTCGCTAGTTGAGTAGGTACTAACTAGTGCTATCGCGTATAAACTCCAGCTACAGAAAATAACTGTGGTCTTTGCATTTACTTACTGTTGTATTAGATCTTGACTGAAGACTAAAATATTTACTTACTAAAACTCTTATTTCTTGGGATTTCTTGATATCAACACTCTATAGATAATAATTTTTTGATCCTGTTAACAAACAGTTTTTTATAATTCAACAAAAAAAGATTACAGTCAGGTTAGCTATACGTGAATGGATACGAGTACTTTATCAAATTGATGGCTCACTACAATACACATGGAAGCCAAAAAACTTTTATGAGTTACTACGCGCACATTAGAACTCTTTCGGGTAGGTTAAGTTCGGCTGCATATGCAGGAAGGAAAATAAGCCAGCTAACCGATGTAGCTACAGCTAGGTTAGTATACTATGCTTATTTCCACAGTATTATGTCTTATGGCATTCTGCTGTGGGGATCAGCAGCAGACGTTGACTCAATTTTCATCCTACAAAAGAGGGCAATCCGCGCAATCTATAAAATGGGTCCTCGCGAGTCCCTCAGAGAAAAATTTAAAGAGATCGATATACTGACTCTACCTTCACTTTATATTTTGGAATGTATTTTGTATGTCCGTAAAAATCGGGGGCTTTTCAAAACTAGAAGCGACTTCCATAATTTAAATACACGCAGTAAGCACGAAATTGTAATACCCAAATTCAGATTAACGAAAACTAGCAAGTCTTTTCTTATAAACAGTATACGCTTTTATAACAAGTTGCCAAAGTCAGTTATAGAACTGACCGATGGAAAGTTCAAAAATCACATCAAACGTGTCCTTATTAAAAAAGCATATTATAAAATCAAGGACTACGTTGAAGATAAAAACATTTGGCCTTAGCTCCTTCTGCGCATGCAGCTTCCCTGGTAACTTGTAAACGGCACAAATAAGTGGATGTCTCTAACTATTCTCAATCTCATTTTTTCATTCATTCTTTTAATTAGACTTTTTACAATGGTTTTCATTCATCTTTATAGCCCTTTGCTAAGAATAGTTACAGCACTGATAACAACATTTGTGCCACACGTTAAATTTAGTCTTGTTATACTTTATTTTTTTTATTTTATTTACCTTTGTATAGATTCTTTTACCGATTGTTTTGTGAATGTGTGAACATTGTAGGCCTTCTTGATGCTAGTTAACATTTGTTAACTTTTTTATTTAATATATAATCTTTTTATTTTAATTTTTTTAGTTTCTTACGACTTATTGTCATAAGTCGGGCCTGCATTGTCCCCCCATATCTAAGTACTAATGCTGTAACATGGAAATATTGTAAAACCAAACCATTTTTAAAAGAGTAACCATGGAGTTTCTTGCCGGTTCTTCTCCATAGGAAACGACCAACCCGAACCGTGCACCTTTTGTCGACGTTTTATAAGTGCCCATGTAGGCCTATGTGAAATAAAAAAAAATGATTTTGATTTTGACTTAATGGTTTCCGGCGGCAGTACGTACATTTTCAGTGTTAAGTCTGCGTTGCCGCAGTGTCACGTCGTGCTTGTCTGCAGTAGCTGTCAAAGGATAACATTCAATAATAAAACCTTTTTTCGGTAGTATTTTTTTGTAAAACTTTTTTTTATTTTTCACTTTTTAGTTGTACTTACCTAATAGGCAAGTAATTTAGTAAGGTACCTATAATGCCAGAATAGATTACCCAAATATCATGAAACTGAACATAACCGGTGAAATGAGAGTGTACCAACGTGAACTGTACACATCTGCGTACCCTTTTAGAGCGTACTGGCATAATGTTGTGTTATGAAACAGACATGAGATTGCAGCAATCCCGAGAGATATGCCGTTATTTATTGAAGAGTTCTGTTGTAAATCTCCGAAGTTCTTCACTAAATTAAAATGGGATCTATTTCGGTAATATACTCTTTCAAGCTAAAATGTAACTAATTTCGTCTTCAAATTTCCAGAGGGACGTCGGAGCTCCAGTAGTACTAAACGGTCTCCTCTGGGGCATCATATCCTCCTGGACACCAAACGACTGCGACGGTGACTCACCAGCATCTGCCTACGTTTCTTTAGTAGCAGCGCCTAACATCATCAGTTGGATCGACTTCACTATCCGTGGTATCAAATGGGAAGCTGAAGAACATTAAGGATTTTGGAACATGTCGTGGATACTTCGAATTCGATATGCAAGAATTACTTATAGGCTTCCACATACAGGTGCGATGCAACAACACATCAATCATAGAAAAGTTATATCTGTAGAGGACAATGTCTATGAAAAAACGATATATGTCGCTTTGTCTCATTGCGTCTGTCTGTGAAAGCAACAAAGAAGAAGAATTTGCCATATCATTCACCTGCTTTAGAACTGATGGTAAAATATTTATTGTTAAAAGTACTCGAAGAGTGTTTAGTTGATAGGAACTGTAGACCACAGGTCAGTGCCAAAACCAGTGTTAGCTGACCTTGTGTAGCTGGAGTAAATGAAGGTCAAAGGCCTATATTCTTAGTCCTTTTGAAGGAAATTCCCTCGACGCTGTCACCATGACAGCGGAATAGATATGTCAACAAATAACTAGCAGCTCGCTATTTATTTGTTGACATATCTATGGATTCTTCTGATCCAGTTTCAATGAATATGCATTAATTTTAGTTGTCATTATGTTATATATTTTTAATTAAAATAATACATAGTACCTACCAATTTTTTTCCTCGGATAAATTCTATCGACTGCTGATCACTTTTAAGTAACACAAAGCAATGCTGCCGTGGAAGACCAACGCGTCGATGGCGAGACAGTTACGACTGATTCAGGAGTGATTGAGCCACAAATCGTGACAAAAATAAATTACAGATGGAGGTCTTTGCCCTCCCTCGTAGCACAGGCCGTAGACACCATAATTATAGCTAATTATTAGGGTTCTGTACCCAAAGGGTCCAAACGGAGGCCTATTGTTGTCACTCATATGTCCGTCTGTCTGTCCATCATCTGTCACACAGGTTTATAGCCAAACGGTTGGAGGTAAAGTCTAATAATTTTTTTTATTTTCTGAGTACCCAAAACCATAAAAATTGTGAAGAGGAGCCCGACAAAAATTTTTTTTGGTACCCCATCGAGTGGAGTATCGTTATTTAGAGCTCGTTGAGTAGATACATACTGTATATTTTGTTTTAAACAAGATTCGAAAACAAAGTAATGAGAAACCACCAAAGTCAGCTTTTTTTTACAAAATTTTATTCCGAAGATTCATTTAACTTCCCATTGACCTATGAACTTCAAATTTGTTGGATATTGTTGTATAAACAACAAATACCAATATATTAATAAATCTGATTTTTTCTTCGTAATTCCCTCATTCGTCATCGGCTTACGGAACCCTAAATGTGCGAAGTCCAACACGCATTTGGCCGGTTTTTTTTTCATTTCACATCACATCACATCATCAGCCTATTAATGTTCCCACCGCTGGGACACAGGCCTCCTCTCCGTGAGAGGGAATGGGCCGTAATCCACCACGCAGGATGGTGGATATCACATGTCTTCAAATTTTTGGTTCTAGGACATGCCGGTTTCCTCACCATGTTTTCCTTCACCGTTTTGAGAGCAGTGGGGACGAAATAATTTACAAAAAGTAAAGCTCCTGCCTGGGCTCGAACCCACGACCTACAACTTGTAAGTCACGGCCGATGCCACTGGGCCACCACTGCTCCCCATGTTTTTTCATATGGAAAAGAATAAATTGAAACAAAGGAAGCATAGTGACATCACCTCAACTCGGTCACGTATTTCAATACATTTCAAACCATTGTCACTTTTGAACTGGTAATAGAATTTCCCTACAAACGTAGATTGGATTCCATGATTGAAAACCTACACTGAACGAGTGAAAAGGATTGGTGAACGAGCGGTAGAGCGAACGAAAAACAACAAAGAATGAATGACATACCCATTGACCGAAGAAAACTAGGATGCAGATTGATACTACATGAAAATAACTGCCGAAAATGTGGTTGAACTTAGAGTACACCTCTTTCTCTTCGGGCAATACTCGCTTGATGTTATGAAATTATCTTGATCAAAATAATGAATAATAATAATATCTTACACTTATTAATTTGCCATCAAAGTTACGCTTACTTGAATTTGTGCTAAAATAGTAACATAAAAGTGTTATTTCATATATATTTTTGGAATTGTCTTTAATAGCTTTCATTTGATACCCATATAAAGAAAAGAAAGAAAGAAAATACATTTATTTGTCACAAGCCACTAGAGCACACCATATAAAAAAGATATATATTTTTGTGATAACAAAAAAAAAATTGTATCATCCCCTTTTTTGGGGAGAGGGGGATGCCATATTTATAAAAAATGTATAGCCTATGTCACTCCTACAATTGAGACAAATCCAACGACACTCATATATCATAATCCGTCAAGCCGTTTTGGCTGTTGAGCTTGTTATAGAAATGAACATAAATACGCGCGTATGCTCGAAAAACATTACCCTCCCGCAGTTGGGGAAAAATATCCTCAAAAAAGTAAATATCAAACCAAATGATTAAAACATAAAAACAGCACTGTCGATTATATTATGATTGATTGCTTAAACATTTAAAACGATATCGAAATTGACTCAATGAAAGTCCATTAAAGCTGATTGAACCCAATATTTACCTTTATAATACTTGTTTTCAGTAGCCTTTGATGACCTTTCGGCTATCTCATTTACACCATCTGGTTTTATCTGTTGCTGGTTAAACATGAATTTGGGATAAACTAGTACATCTTAGGCTTTTGGCTTGTATGATATTAATTACATTAGAAAAACAAGTCAGACTGCAGTACATATGCTACTTGTAGACGAACGACGGCTGCAGAATGTTGATACTGTCTTAGGACATCTGAGTTTTCATTTCGCGATCGAAACTACCGCGCTTATAAACAAAACAAAACCGGTCAAGTGCTAGTCGGATTCGCGCACGAAGGGTTTCGTACCATTGTCGCAAAAAACAGCAAAAATATCACGTTTGTTGTATGGGAGTCCCACTTAAATATTATTTTTTGTTATAGCGGCATCAGAAATACATCATATGTGAAGTTTCAGTTGTCTAGCTATCACGGTTCATGAGATACAGCCTGGTGACAGACAGATAAACAGAGAGACAGACGGACCGTGGAATCATAGTAATAGGGTCCCGTTTTTACCCTTTGGGTCACGACGAAATCACCCAAATGACCGGGAACTATCTCCTTCTGACCGAATTTCAGAATGTAATACCTATCTACTAAATGGTTTTTCAAATGAACAGCCAGTCTATCTGTTAACATCTTACCGTGAAAACTTACAAAGGTTGAGTGAGCTTGAAGTGAACCATGAATTCACTTGATTAAACAGATTGACAGCTCACTTCTTTTTCACTTCACCTAAGTTTTCACGTTCTTCTTCTTAGCGTATCGATGACTAAATTCCTTGCCTGGCCCAGTACTCAGCCACGGCAACGCACACGCAAACACGCAGCCAAAATATCCTCACGAGACACGCAACTGGGCTTAGCGCTGGCGGAGAAACGCCGCACAAACCTTAGATCAGAACCATCCGCGAACCCCCACCTGTGGAGATTGTCGTTCGCGTTTCAAGTTTTGCAGTTGGGATTTTAGAATTAGTTTGGTCAACTGTTGACTGCGGTTTACAGAATGAGCAATGGTTGGGAATAATGTTACTGGTTATTAAGTTAACCGGAATATAACCGAATGTGGTGAAATTTCTCAGCACGGTTTATATCCTATAGCTATTAATGTATTAATCAAGGCTAGGACAAAACAGCAGTATCCTTAAATCAGGTTTGGTCTGTAACATTCTCTAGACTGTAAACTGAATCTATCGATGCCTGTACAAAGTTGAATGACACAGGAGGGCCTTTTGGTCGAGACCCTGTCTGATCAAATAGTTGAAAGCCGTATTAAATAAATTGGAGTGATCTTATTAGGTTTGTTCAGTGAATCCATTTCGCCGTTTAAAAAGGCGATACATTTTTTTTGTAGGATGGTCTAAAAAGTTTTAACAGATTCAGAACTTATATGTTAAGGAAATATACTTTGTGTTATTTAAATTGTTCACCATTTATGCTTTTATGATGTTCTCTTTATTTTAAATCAATAAATCTGAACTAATATTATTAGGTGATGAAATAGAATTTTTGTTTCTTAGGCAGATCTCTGGGCGTACTGTTCCCGTAACGAAAATCTACCAGTGATAGAACGCTACACAATCGCTAAATGTCCCAGCCTAATAACATACACACATTAAACAAACTTGAAGTCGAACATAGAACCTCCTCCTTTTTGGGAAGTCGGTTAAAAAACACGTAGATGGGAAATAGATAACTCAAATGGTAATAACGAAAATATTAAGAGTTATTTTTCTCTCCTAGATACTGTAATTAAAATTTTGCTGTTCCCGACTGGGTCCATAATTGTTTCTGTTACTTATAATATAAGGTGTTAAAAATTAACTCTACGTATTTTAAGAGGATACTCAGTATCGATAAACAAGACGATTACAAACAAAAATACTGAATATTTTAATTATTCAAAAAAATAAGCTGAATTAAATATTTAGTAAAAGTATATTTACGCGCACCGCCCGCGCCGCCGGTGCAGCCCTGCCGTAGGCCCAGCGTCCACGGCGTGAGTGCGGTGGTACCTTTTCTTTTGCTTTAAGAAATGCTCATGTTTATAATGCTACCACGGGGAGATCGTGCAGTTATGCGGGACTCCAACCCACTAAAACTTCACGGTGTCCTCCTGTGCCGCTTATGGTCACTTTTAGTCCGCAGGGGATAGGGAGTGCAACCAATGCAATACCGACGCTCCTCCTCTCCTGCGGCTCCACCGCGTCCGCCACCAGATGGTGACCCCGCCCAGGCCGCGGAACGTAGGGAGAGCGGCGCACCGCAATACCAGCACTGCTCTCCCACCGCGGCCTCCAACTCTCAGCCGGGATGCCTCCTCCTCAGTTAGTATCATATCCAGTAGGATCCTCAGTTTCACTGTACCACGCGGTACTTTTCTCAACGTTACCCAACAATAGCCAGTTGAAAAAAATCCGTCGCGTGGGAAGGATCTTTAGCTCTGTGGCATTTTGTAACTTTTGGTGCACTCGCATTAGCAGTAGTGCCGTTTACCTACACTAATCGCGAGTACTTAGACATGATACTGTTACATGAGTGCATTCGACATTATTAAAAGTGAAAAACAATGTGGAACGTCGTGGAAACTTGTGCATTGAACAAGGTCAATCAACAATCAAACAATCCTACCATTGTTTGATTGTTGATTGAGCACCTATTGTAAATAAGGTTCAAACTTTTTGTAAATACTTGTGATATATTGAAAATTTTAAATGTAACCTATGAATTGTACCTTCCTATCCCAGTACCTAATGCATGTGCGCTATGTGGCGCGGGTCTTTTCAGCTGCTAAACGCCTGAGCTGAGCTAGCTGAGCGCTGAATGGTGCGCAAATTCAACAATTTACGCGTCATGCAAATAATTGCATATCTTTGGAACGGTTGTCTTTTTTTATTTTTCTTCGTGATTATTTTTACAAGCTTTTATTTAACTTGCAAAGTATGTATGTGTGTTCGGGTCAAATCTTGCAATTGAATTTTAAAGCAGTTACCCTACACCGATTAAGATGACATTTTGCATACACGTTTAGTTTGGATGACAATGCATGTTTAGCTAAGTGACGTCTTTCTAAATCCAATATGGCGGAAGGCCCAAGATGGCGGACTAGTATTTTTTTGTGCAATGCCATGATACTGTTATCAAATAAAAGGTTTGCTGAGAAAATAACGAAAAAAGCTTGTTTTAAAAAAATATTTTTAATGAATCAATTCATTTAAATATTATGTTAAATAATTCCTTACATTTCTTTAAGTTAATTTTTTAACACCTTATATTTATCACTTGTGTGTACTTTTCTTCATCTTCCTGCCCTTATCCCATGTTACTTGTGGTCGGCGCAACACGTTTTCTTCTTCCATACCGTCCTGTCCCCTGTCACGCTATTTCTGACTCTCTTTTCTTTCATATTATTTTTTATCACTGCTCACACAGTCCATCCATCTTTTCTTTGGACTTCCTCTCCCCTTCACCATCCATCTTCATTTATATTCATAACTCTTTTAGTAACATGCGTTTCATCCCTCCTCATCAATTCACATGACCATACCAGGACAAACGGTTTCCCTTTAACTTTCCTGCTACGGGCGTCACTTCCAAACTGCCTCTAATATACTCATTTCTCAATCTATCTATCTTTATCCAATCTAGTCACACCGCACATCCATCTCAACATTCTCATCTCTGCTACATGCAATCTCTTTTTCACAGTCCAACATTCTGTTCCATATAGTATGACAGGTCTAATCATGGACTTGTAGATTTTCCCCTTTAACTTGAGGGGCATCCGTGGGTCAAAAGTTGTTCCAGTGACCTGTCGCCATTTCATCCATCCTGAGTTAAACCGGTGCGTTACGTCTCGGTCCACCTCGCCATTGTGGATGCAATTAGATTAGATCTTTGATTTGGATACATTTTATCTTGACCAAATGAACAGTTCCTGAGGAATAGGACATCGGATCGAAGCCACAGGGCATGTCTAGTGATAAAGAAATTAATCTCTAAAAATCTAAAAGAAAACGGACAACGAGAAAAGAAGTGCCTACCATTAAAAGTAAAAGGTAATAAAACCCAATGGCCCTGAAATTACTTGAAAATTGGGCTATTAAAGAAACAAACTAACGATCTTGATGAGGTTTTTGTTTTTTTTATTGGTATCCAGAGAGTAGCAAAGGATCATCAATGTGATCTATGGTTCTCTTAATGTTACCGTACCATTGTATTCTGAGTGGTGATTTGGAAGCGGTAGGACGTGCAAACCAAATTAAAAGTAGCAGTTTTTATTTTTTTAGCACGCTGCAAATAAATCATTCAAATCTGTACAAGAAGTTGGTTTCGTAAGCAGCTATTCAAACGAAATATTGGTACCAGTCACGTAGGTATCATAAAAATTAATCAACTAATTTTAACGTAAGATATAAATATGATCCGACGTAACATAATAATATTTTTCCATAATAGGGAATATTCATTTTATTTGCTTGATGAAATACTTGGTAACTGTAGTGAAAAAATATTAAAGAATTTTAAAATATCTCGATCAGAGACCAAGCGAGAGATAAATCGTCAAATTTGAGAATTAAAACGAGAAGTCCGACGTGCCACATGACGTCAGATGGTACGGCACCCATACAACTGCCGTAGAAAACGGCGTTTTCGTAGAGAGGGACAGATTTTTTTATTTAGTTAACCAACAGCGATACTTAAAAATATTTTACAAGCTATGCGTATTATAATTTTTATGGCCAATTATAGGTTTCCCTGTGTAACTGGGCTAAATTTACAAAACATGCGAACGAACTAATGCTACAAATTTAAATTAAAAGACGCAATACAATCCAAATATACATAAGGTTAAGTTAAATCACAATTTTGAAATAGTTAAAACAAAAAAGTTTGAATAACAGAAGACAGGAGAAGATAGAAGATCGGTTGACTGTCACTCGTCTCCATCTATAACCTTTACTATTCGTTTTTTGAATGTAGGTTTATTAGAGTTAAATATATCAACTTCTGAGAATTCCGAGTTATAAGTAAATAAATAATAAAAAAATATTTCTATAAATTGTTATATCCCTTTCCTTTTTCGATCAATTTTGATTTTGTTTTCACTATTAGTATTCTAATTTAGCATTTTACAAGCTTTATTTAACTTGCAATGAATGTATGTAAGTGTGTTCGAGTCAAAAACTGCAACTGAATTTTAAAGCAGTTATCCTCCACCGATTAAGATGAAATTATGCATGCACGTTTAGTTTGGATGACAATGCATGGTTAGCAAAGTGACGTCATTCTAAATCCAATATGGCGGACAGCTCAACATGGTGGACGCAAAAAATATATCTAATAGAGAATATAACTATGCTGTGTTTGGGTCGCAAAACGAACATACCAATGAATTTCACATGAACCTGTATTGGTAACATTTAATTAGTTTTGTGGTAAAGGTAAAAACAAATAAGTTTAGTTTGTGTCTTTATTTGAATAGTTTAGTCACTGGAACGCTTTTCGTCTGGACCTCACTTTCAGTTCGAATTTAATGAAACTTTATTTTTAGACAATTTATAATTGAATTGTGTTTTGTCCCTAATCAGAAGTGGTTAAAGTTACCAGTAAAATTTTTATTTGATTACAATAAATCGGTTTTTAAAATAGTCAAAAAATGTCCTTATGCTACGATCGGATATTCCTTGCGTGATCTAATCAGAAATTAATAAATCTGCAAGAGAACCAAGATTACAAACATAGCCCAAAAAATGCCAAACTGTGTTACGAACAAATAGGGATGTTTCCTGGACAGAAAAATGATAATTATATTTAGTCCGTCAGTGAGGAGATTATCAAATAATATTGGAAACGTATTTTTAGGTTTAAAGATATTTATTTCCCATAAGAACTTATAAAATATAACAGTCCACTTATAATGAGATACAGAGTTACTTATTCAAAATAATAATACAATATTTGCCTCCGGGGCGTTGGCGACGTTACAGGGTACATACATGTTTTTTTAGTTTTCTCTTAAATACGTTAATATTATCCCACCTCTTTATATCCTCCGGTAGATCATTGAATAGCTGTGCTCCCTCCACTAATACTGTTTTTTTGCCATAATTAGTCCGTGCACACGCAGTTTCTAGTTGGAATTTGTTTTTACTTCTTGTGTTGTATGTTATTGTTCTTTTAGGCAGTTGTATATTTGATTGTACGGAATTCGTGGTGATATTTTTTTATGAGAATGCTGATTTTGCTTTACCAAATCAATAAAAAATCATAAACTTAAAGCGCATCAAAGTTCAGGAGTGGGGGCATGTGACGTCACTAAGGCAGTATAAAGTGTACTAGCGGCGTGACGTTTCACGATATTTCAATACATTATATCGTCGTCAATTTGTGTTTACGTGTCAAAAGAAAAAATACGTGTCCAATATTTTTTATTAATCTACCTGACGTATAAAAAATAATTTTCAGTAAACTACCCTATTGCTCGCAGAACGGATGGATGATGAAGCAAAAAGGTTCTGCAGTAACAACCGCGTACCGGAAGACGCAGCGTTAGAAGGCACACAAGATAGACCGATGATCTGTTGAAGACTGCAAGAATCCACTGGATCCGAGACGCACAGAATCGGTCAAAGTAGCGACACTTGAGAAGCCGATACATATACGAGTATATATTTTATGCAATTGTTTATTTTGCCATCAACGATCATTAAAACCAAACAGAGAAACTAAGAGAAATAAAGGTGTTTTCTTTGTTTATTTCTGAGCTCAACGTTGTGTTGTAATGAATAGTCGTAAGTGTGAAATGCGTGCAGCTCGGAGCTTCGGATAAGTGATAGTGCGCGCTGGACAACGTGTAATTGCTGATGTGGTCCATGCCATAGGCGCATGGCGCATGCTTACTCATGTACTTTTGAAGGATGTTTCACGTAACCTGGAACTCAGTCAGGAAAATATAATTAAACAAATACATCGTCTCGGTACATGGTGGATATCCCACCCATACACACAAAGCGTTTTGAAAATACTTTCATTGTGCGTACAGCTAAGGAGAGGAATTCCCTGCGGCGTCTTTGTTTCCTGATAGCTTCAACCTAGGGGTCTTCAAGTCATGAGTGAATAGTTTACTTCTAGGCAAGCGTGCTTCTCCTTCAACCACATCATCACTTAACATCAGGTGAGATAGTGTTCAAAAGCCAGCATATAAAAAAAAATACTAGACCCAAGTTCTATCCATTACCTAAGCTCAAAAGAATTGACACAATGGAAATAAGCTAATTTATAATCAGCATGAAGACAAACCTAGCACAAATATACATATGGACTGTTGTCGAAGAGGTCAAAAAGAAATAATATTACAAAAAAAACTTTTTAACAAAAAATCAAACCGACTTCTAAAACAAAAATACTTCAAACCGAAAAATAACTTTCTTTTCCGAAGTCGGTGTCTTTTGTACCCATTGTTTGCCGTTATTCGACAAATTCCTTAATATTCGGTGTAATTGGTACGTGTAGATGACAAGAGTTTCATAATATTACAACAAAGGACAGAAAAACCCAAAATGCCATTGTCACCGACATTTACATAAGAAGAAACCGAAAGTATCTACTAAAGAAGTGTCAAGCACCTATGTAACACAAACTGTGAAATTGCCATCCGAATCAATCCAATATCGCTTTGAAAATTGTACGTTCACCAATTGTTTTAATAATTAAACGATATAAGCAAATGTTTGTTTTTTCCTCGCAAATGTGTTGAAAAACGTCGTATGAAACTCGTGAGCTGTGCTCATTACACGCTCGGCTGAATTACGCCATCGCCTACGGCTCGGGCTGCAACCCACGGCCTCGTGTGTAATGAGCAACTTAGCTCACTTGTATCATAATATACTATTATTAGCTGAAACCGACTCTAAATATGGAATTAAGAAAAAAAAGAAAAAATGGTATGCCAGTATTCTATTTTGATGAGACTTTTATACTTTTTAAAGACGGAAATAGAAATCACGGCAGAGATAGAAAAGTTGGCAGGAAATAGTATGATAAACATCGCAGGTACACTTGGATTTTATGTCTCCTTTTCAACATTCTTCACAACAATCTTACCCTTTCTACCTGCGTGAGTGTTTTTCTTAAGCTCGCCTTAGAGACGCACCATGTAGATCACATATTACTCTCTTTAAATCCCATCCTCATAAAACCAGCTATTATGCCCATTCCTTCTCCGTCCATGCTGTAAGATTGTGGAACTCACTTCCATCTAGCACTTGAGATCTAAAAATTATCTCGCTTTTCAATAATTTCGTCTCGGATATGACTTTTATATATATGTGTATATTAAATATCATCCACCATTACACTATTTGTGTAGGTGCCTATGTTTCTATATCTTAGTTTAAGTCGTTCACTTTTCTTCTCTTCCTCTTCTTCTTCTCACTATTGTCTACATTTCTTTTTCATTTTACCTTTTCGCGGGTCTGCTGGTAGAAATTTCTTAAGAAATAAGCAGTGCCTTTGTACTCTATCGTCTTGATTTGTGGTATTTGTGCATTATACTGTGTGTAAATTAATTATTAAAAAAATAAATGTCTTGAATATAGAATTTTCCGTGGTTATTCTCTGAACACACTGATGAGAAATAAGCTGAATAACCTGAGTTTTCTTTTTTATGTTTATGTTGTGAGCTCTGGCTTGTGTCAAATAAATGTTTTCTTTCTTCTTTCTTTATATTTTATCGCTCGTTTCTCATGACTTGTACCACATTAACACCACCGAGAAATAATGGTAGTAGTTGCTTCTGCCCTGAAGCACGTTAATAAGATATTATCTCACAGCTATTCTCCACTGTAATTGCTTATCTGATGCTGCTTCTTTTCTTCACCAGCAATGTATTGCCAAGGATTTTCAAGATTAGAACAAATTGTTGAAGGAAGATACAATAGCAAAGCTAGTTATAAATAAAAGTTATCAAGGCTTTTTGTTACCTATTATCTTGTTCTCTTGTCGACGGCACATATTTTCCCACCCATGATCATCATCAGCCTATTAATGTTCCCACTGCTGGGACACGGGCCTCCGTTCTGTGAGAGGGGATGGGCCGTAAATCCAGCATGCGCGCCCAGTGTGGGTTGGTGGATGCCATATGTCTTCGAATTTTTGGTACTAAGTTATGCCGGTTTCCTCACGATGTTCACCGTTTTTGAGAGCAATAATGATGAAATAATTTACACAATATTTTATATTAACGGGTCTAACTGTGTCTCAATACGTCCAATATGAGTATCGCGCACGCGGTAACCCACAATTTTCTATATTGCTTTAAATAATCTAACAATTAGGTGAACAATAATCAATTATTATGTAATGAAACAGTCTTAAACGTAACAAGACAATTAAGAAATTCAATATCGCCTCTTTAGTCATTCTTAATCAATATTCGAAAGAATATTGATACTAGCAGACAGTATTGTACTAATTGTTTCAAAGGACTTATAATACTAAAATAGCAATATAAAATCCAGGAAACATCACAATGATCATTAAAAATTACGTAATATTTTATAGAAATATCATCAATTTGGCTTAAATATAAGGTAAGAGTTATTTCTTGAACACACAACAATATTTACTTAGGTGGGTACTCTTTTACTTTTGTGGGTAGGTGCTTAATAAATATGAGAGGTATGTATTATGTAGCAAACCATTGAGACTTAAAAAAATAAAATTTACGATTTAATGACGTCACACATACTTCAAATTCTAACACACGCTTGCCTAGAAGAAACCTATTCACTCTTGACTTAATAACCCAGGTTGTAGCTTAGGAAACACAAACTCCGACAGAGAATTGCACTACTTAGCTATACGCACAATAAAATTATTCCCAAAATGTTTAGTGCGTATGGGTGGGATGTCGACCATAATATATCAATGTACGTCTTGTAGTATCGGACTACAAGACGTGCATCGATTCGAAAGAATGGAAAGTGAAAATAAATAGGTACTAATCCAGGACAGCAAGTTATTTCAAGAAGGCCTGAACATTTTTCATATGGATAAACCGCATAGCACCGTGCTTACAATATTCAGTCATGGTTATTCTTAGGTCGGTTTTGCACTACAGCCGATCCATGTCCGTGAAGTTTCGGTTGCAAAGTAGCCGTAGTACTTTTTGTAGGGAAGCTTACGCACTACATCCGAACTCTATCCGTCATAATCTGTCATAATTCAGAACATTTTGAACTCGGAACTCAAATCACGGACACGGACGTGTAGTGCGTAACCGCCCTAATAATTGATTTTACTGATAAATTAAATCCTTGCACATTAAACAAAGTATCGCAAGCTGCTTACTCCGTCATACTGTAGTAATTTAACGAATATTATTTTTAGAGCAATCTATCTTATCACTACAGATAAGGTAGATTGCTCTAAAAACAAATTTTCGGTTAGGCATAACTATACCCAATTATATTATGTCGTGGTGGCCCAGTGGTTAAAACCTCGTCTCTCGTGCTTGAGGTCGTGGGTTGAAATCCAGGCAATGGCTTTTCAAATTCATATTTACTTTGTAAGTTTGTCTTGGACATTACAGAGAACGGTGAAAGAAAACATCATGAGGAAACCTGGACTTACATAGTTAATTTAAGTCTGAAATAGCCAAGTCAGAGACCTGTGGGGTTTCACAGAGGCGGCTTAATTAACTCTGACACCAGAGGTGGCCACATCCTCACACGAAAAGAAAATAGCCAATTAAAGGCTAAAAGGATTTATATAAATTACCTTCATGCAAATGACGATATTATAGACCATTTTGTCGTAGTTATAAAAAACTCAACGCTTTTTTATGAAAGAGAAAACCGAGTATAAAATCTATTTTAATAAGAATTAACTACTAATAAGAATTATTTAATCAAAAAATGTATATGCCAATGACCAAAACTACCGTGTCGTACTTCGTTTTAAACAAACTATCATTTTTTATTTTTTTAAACTAGCTTTCATATATAATAAAAATGCATTGCCACAAGAAACAAACGTTAGTAGAAAATTTCATCCTACTCAAACGCCTAGAAGTGGCTCAACTTACAAATTTTGATTACATACACCGCGACAAGTAAAACTAAGTAAAAGCTTGTAATTAAAAACGCAACCAATTATACCAAAAAGATAGCATGGAAGGTAAAAACGTTCATCAAAAGGCAATAACGTACGCCTACAACCCGCCATTCAAATATATTGGAACCTCCATCGAAATGAGAATGAATGATGACTCCATATTTGATTTTACAAGCCGCTGGGCTGTAAAAAAAGTGACGCGGGACTCGATCGGGTGTTATAAGCTGTGATTGTATCTGTAGTGATACTTTATCATTGTCAAATGGTTATATATTTTACGGTATAAGGCTTGGGCTTCTGTTAGATGCAGGTTTATTTATTTATATATTTAGACTTCATGCACAAAAGGCAAAAAGGTGGTCTTAATGCCTTAGGTATTCTCTACCAGTCAAGTCAACCAATGTTGGTGAAGAGATAACATGGTAAGTGCATTGTTTAATAATAACAAAATTTCAAAATTTAAAAAACCTGCGACAATTTTTTATTTCATGCATAATTTATCTAGTATATAGTAGATACGCTTCGATCGGCAATCTATTGAACACGTAATTATGACACGATATTTTGCGGAAACACCCCGATTTAAACAGTAAAACGCCCATAACTTTTGAACGGTTGAACCGATTTTATTCAAACACAGCTAAGATCACTTTCGATTAAGTTACCTTTTAAAAAATAAAAGTATCAGAAAAAAAGAAAGCGTGATTAATCTGGTAGTTTTACTAGTTTTCAAAGTACATCCGCAATTTCCGCTTGAATTATTTATTAATTATTTATATTTCTTGCTTCTCCACCTCTTGGATCCACGACAATTGAATTGTATTACCAGGACCCATCGAGTTTTATTAGAATAGAATAGAATTTCTCTTTATTCGAGTAACCATGACTCAAAAGATGGTTAGTAAAACTTACAACTACGTTAGTAATACATATATTAGCAAACTGACACTACAAAACAACAGTGAATCACCGCTGCGACAAGCCATCTGAGATGGCACAACAGCGACCCTTAGGATACTGTTGGAGCTGCCCCACACCCTGTGCACCATGGATGCGCACCTTTTGCGCATGGTTGTGTAGAAACAATCTACATGCGCATCCGCAAACATCCCCGACGCACTACAGAAGCGAGGCAGCCCCACCAGCATCCTAAACGCATTATTGTACTGAACGCGGAGAGCGCTGTACGATCTTTGCGTATAAAAAGGACGTACAGTAGGCTCGAAAGAGCGTTATTTTGACCGAAAGTGAGCATCGTGCGAACCTGCGAGACAGCATGTTCGCTCTAACCGACAACGCTCTCCGCTCCCGTTCAATGTCATCATCATCTTTGAGATTGGGGTTATTGCCTCGGCGTTTTTCTGGTTGCTACTGCTGGTTCTGACTTTTTAGGAGTTGCAGTTTTTGGGAATAGTGTGATTTATTTATTTGTTAATCCTTACGCTGAAAAACCTTGCATCAATCACATCAACAGACCACAAACGTGATGGTCTTGCTTGTCTTAAACAAGTTAAATTTAAAAAAAACTGCTGGCACGTTTTTATTTCATGCTACATAATATATGATCAAACGAACTTCGACAAGTGAAGTTCGATCGATATTATATTAATCGCTTCATTCGAAGATATACAGAACTTGCGAAAGAATTTTCTTCGCGTATGGGCCGACAATAATATTTGGCGAACGTTTGAGAAGCGGCTGTCCATCCAGCCGCCTTCCTGATGGCGTCTATGGACAGGCCAGCGTGGTGCGCCGTGGAGGTGGCAGCATGGCGCGTGCTATGCGCGCTGAATGTCGTCACGTCCACGCCGCTCGCACACATCACTTGTTTTATCCAGCGACTAATTGTCTGCGCCGTGGCGCCTCTATGGGGCCGTTTAAACGTCAGGAATAAATTAGATACGCTCTCAGGTCTAATTTCATTAGTCACTTGAAGGTAATCTTTTAATGTGGTAGCCGGGCAAATTGGTTTATCTAAAAAGTATGGTAGAAATAAAACTGGATGATCTCGGCCAGGTGCCGATGTCTTAATAATGTCGGTTACGATTATTTCGATGCCTCTGGAATTTAATTTTATGTTTGAGGTCTTTATGAGGGAAAACGTCTGAACTCTGTGACCTGTGCAAATAGCTAACACTATTGCTAATTTTTATTGTGAGATTTTCATTTGGGAACCAATTAGAGATAAAGTTGAGTACCACTTGGGGATCCCAAGTACTCGTGTACTTGGGTATACACGGTCTCAACTTGTATGCCCCTTTTAATAACCTTTTTATGCAGTCGTCTGTTCCTACACTATTTCCTAGAAGTAGCGATAGGGCAGAACGATGACTATTAAGGGAACCGTAGGATGCTCCCTTATCAAATTGATCGGATAAAAATGTCATGACCCGTGGCATTGACACCTCACACACGCTAATACTATTAGATATGCAGAATTCCCACCACAGTTTAAAGGTGACATTATACTGCTGTATGGTATTTTGAGACAAAGAAGCTAACATTAAATCGAGAGCGGTTGCAGGCGTCCCTCGTTGCGTGAACGCAAGCCGGAGAGCGGCACCCAGGGTAAGCGACTTGTAAAGTGGATGGTGTGTTCTGAAACGGGAAGATAAAAGACTTTTATTTGCTTTCAGAATAACTATTTCGGTAACGAGCATACTCTTTAATTGTGGATACCAGGCTTGTGATGACCAAATAGGAAAAACAAGAATACCTTCGGCTTTGTCTAAAATAATTTTATGTAAGCATTTTAATATCATAGAAAATGGCGGGAAAGCATAAAAGTGCTTATCGCGCCAACTTATTGTGAAGGCATCAATTGTGATGGCATCGGGGTCTGGTCGCCAAGACACATAGTTCTCACATTTTGCATTAGTGCGAGAGGCAAATAAGTCTATCTCTGGTTGGCCTAATTCTTGTGTTATCAATTGGAATGCTGAATTTGATAATTCCCATTCTGTGTCTATGTTAATTTTTCTTGATTGTTCGTCGGCTATAACATTATCATGAGTGTTTATGTAAGAAGCTACTAACCAGATATTTTTCCTCTCGCACCACTGCCAAATAGATCGAGATAAATCGTTCAAATGTGGGCATTGTATTCCGCCCATACGATTGATATAACTTATGGCTGTTGTATTATCAATACGTAATAATATAGCACAGTCAGAATAATTGCGAACGAACCATTTTAGTGCTAAAAATACCGATAAGAGTTCGAGATAATTAATGTGAAACTTTAATTCTGATTTTTTCCAAGCACCGTTAATGCGTTCGTTATTGCAACAAGCGCTCCAGCCGGTCCTGGACGCATCAGTGAATATTTCTAATGTGAATGCTTGAGTTCTTATGGAATTGGAAGTTGTGGCAATATTTTTTGACCACCAATTCAGATCATTCAAAATGATATATCATAATTTGATTTTTGTGTCAAAATTGTTGTTTGTTTTTAAGGCCAAGTATTTATGTCGTTCTAAAATTTTGGTGTAGATCCATCCATATTTTGCTGCGGGACAAGCAGCCGTAAGAACCCCAATGAATTGTGCAAATTCTCTTATTGTGCAGCGTGGTAAGCGTAAAAATGTATTTATTAAACTAGCTATGTGAGAGCGTTTTTCGTTTGGTAAGGACATAATTAAATCTTTTGAATCATACATAAAACCCAAATATTTACAAGTCTGTTTTGGTTGTAATGAACTCTTATTGAAATTAATAACAAAACCAAGGGATTGTAATAATTTCAAAGTTTCTGTTATGTTATCAAGACATTCAGAATAGGTATCACCAATACATAGTACATCGTCAAGGTATTGAACTGATTTATAACCCCGGTGCCTAAGATGAGACATTACCTCTTTCATAATCTTGGTAAAGGTTCTAGGTGCTATAGATAGGCCATAAGGCATAGCATTAAACTCATACAATATTTTTTTTGTGTTTTATAATCCTCGAAATGAAAGCGCAAGTATTTCCGGTGATTTTCAGCAATAGGAATTAAAAGATATGCTTCTTTCAAGTCTATGTTAGCCATGTAACCGTGTTGAGGTATTAATTTAGTAACGGTCCTATAATCTTCCATTTTAAAATGAAACTTAGAGATAAATTTGTTTAGTGGCTTTAAATTCAAAATAAACCGCTTGACGCCGTTTGGTTTAGAAGTAAGGAATATCTTTGATATGAATTGATTCTCGTTCGGTGAACATGTTGATATCGCGCCTAAATCAAGTAATTTATTGATTGCCAAATTCATATCCCCTTTATCTGCCGTTGAAAGACAATTACGAGGCGCAAAAGTTTGCACCGGCCTTTCAGAAAATGGTATGGAAAAACCATTACGAATCCATTCGAGAACGATGTCATTGGAAGTTATGTCAAGCCAGTGAGAATAAAAATGACGTATTCGTCCGGAATGTACCTGTTCTATTGTGGCGGTTGAGCACGCGTTTTGTTCGTGTGCGGGAACCACGGTTGCGCCACTATCTGTGCCTTGCGTACTGTAGGGGCTTGTCTCCTCTGGCCTCCGCGCCCCCCCCTGTTCGACAGGTAACGCGAAGGACCTGGCCAGTTTTCCTGGTAGCGAGGTCGTGAGACTGCCGATTGAACTGTCTGTCTGTGGATGTTTTTGAGGCACTGAGGCCTTCTTTACTTGCAGGCCCTGCTTTTCAATAGCTTTTAAAGCTTTGATTTTTTCCGATAGTTTTATTCCGAATAAAGTGCTATCCCTTTCGTTATCCTTGATAACATTTAGGAATGATTTTTCCAAGCCGGGTGTCACCAATTTGATACGTGTTCCAGTATCTATATAGTGAAGATGGGTTAAGATGCGACAACTGTCACTTAGCAATTTTATGGCTTGGATTTTTTCTTCGCCTGTAATGAGAAGAGTCATCGCCTTATTCACGGCTGTGATGCCAGCACCAAGAAGTTGTTGCGATAACTCCATCTTCTTATCGCGATTTCTTGCCATATCTGTAATAGCTGCCGAAATTTCAGCATTAAGCTTTGGTGCTTGTAAAAGAGCACAGTTGGAGGGGACAAGATATTCCTTTAATAATTTGTCCTTGGCTTCCTTGGGAAGTCCTTTTTTTTAATATGGGTTGCCATCTTTTTGCCAAATTATCATGTATGCCTTCTCCAAACTCGGGAGTGTCGTCAGATTGCTCCCAATTTCTGGGTCAAGCTCATGTGCAATCGAAGATGCTTCGGCTTCTGGTATTCCTGGATCTGGAACCGGTATCTCGGGAACGTTGGTAACCTCCAAAGCTGGTGGATTCGCAGTTCCGTTTTGGTCCAGTTTATCGGCATCTAAAATAAATTATTTTATTTTAAATGCGTGGGTACTTTGACAAAACAATACCTTCGTTCTATCTCTCGGATAGACCCCGGGTTTTGTCTAATTTCGCAAAAATGTTAAGTTACCTCATGTGAGGTATGCTTATTTTTTGCTTATTTGCCCTCGTGTTGACCCACGGCCAACCCCCAGGCTTGCCACGTTCGATTTCGAATCAAGGCAATATTTTTTTTTTGTTTTTAAAATACCACTCTGAAGCACTTATTCACCAAAATGGCTTAAAATAAATAGGTACTTACCGTTATCGAAGCTCACATCAGAATCCGAAGATTCTATAACTCGCACCACCCGACGACAATTATGTCAAGTTTACGAATCTTTTTATTATAATGTTCAATTTTATCTTTAGCGCTGCGCTTAGGCATTATTTCTATGTATATATTACTGACAAACAACTAAATTCAATATTAAATCGCGTTTTCTTTTTAAATCGGGGACTGTGATCGCAGAACTCGTGTTATCGTTGCCTCGCACGGAAAAAGAATGAGACTCGATACACTGACGGTAGAAATCAGAAAAAAAAAAAAAACAATAGGGTAATTTTAAAAATGTGCGAAGTTGCCTTGTAGGTTAGAGGAACTACGTTGTGAATGTTATATCTGAAGAATGAAGCGATGCAATATAATTTAACTAGTAGTAGACACACTTCGATCGACAATATATTGAACACGTAATTATGAAATTATATCTTGTGAAAACACCCCGATTCAAACAGTAAAACGCCCATAACTTTTGAACGGCTGACACGATATTCATCAAACAAAAAAATGAAATAAAAATCGGTTCTTCCGTTTAGGAGCTATAATTCCACAGCAGATACACAAACAGACGTCCAACTTATAACACCCTTATTTTTACCCGACTGTCGAAGGAGGGTAATGTGTTTATCAGTCTATGTATGTATGTATGTTTGTTCCTATGCGTAGTACTAGAGACCATACGCGTTGACCAATTTAAATGATTCTTACGTCAATCGATTCGTCTTAACCCTGCGAGTGTCAATGTATACATAATAATTGTAAAAGAAAACAATGGCGGCTTTTGGGCGCAATTTTCCGGGGGTTTTTTTTTTTTTACTTCCAAACCCATCGTGTGGGGTATCAAAATATAGGGTTATAAGAGATGATTTCAAAAATATGTAACACTTATATGTTTAAATGTACTTAATAAAAAAAATAACTTAAAAGTTGTAAATAAAAAAGATAATTAGAAATGTAAATAGAAAAGATAATTAAAAATATAAAAAACCCGACTGCTTAAAAAGCGAACCAAAAAGACGTAAACAAGAAGAAAATCACGATGTGCAGTCGGAGGATATATCTTGTTTTGGACAGCCAGCTCGCGAATATGTATATAATATGTCTTTTTAGTTCGCTTTTTAAGCAGTCGGGTTTTTTGATATTTTAATTATCTTTTTCCCGTCTGTAGTTAAAAAGAGAACCCATAAAAAACATAACATGTAAAAAGCACAAGCGTCGCAACATCTACCGCAAAAAATTATGAGATCGAATGTAAAACCAAGTCGCATAATTTATTCAGCAGGGGTAACGAAAAAACAAATTAAACGAGTTTATTTTACACAGACTTTCTTTTTATTGACATTATTTTGTTCTTCTAAAAACCATGTTGGTTGTGGTCGGCTGTGAGATAGACACAGATAGTCATACATTCTCTTTAACCGACTTCAAAAAGGAGCAGGTTCTCATTTTGACTGTATTTTTTAAAATGTTTATTACCACAGAAGTTTGTACTAAGAGAACCGATTTTGATGATTCTTTTTTTTATCTGAAAACTGGTCACATTTAAAATTGATGAGTAGTTTTTGAGTTATCCTTGATAATGCATATTTGCAAAACTAAAAAGAGAGAAATAAAAAACTTTTGAACAAAAAAAAAACATACTACAAAGCGAAAATATATTTTATTTTCGGACGGTCGTCCGTGTCAAAAACGAAATAAAATTGGTACCAAAGACACCGACTGCCGAAAAAATATTTTCTCTTTTTTTTTAGTGTTTTGGTAGTCATATTTTTTTTTTGTTAAACAGTTTCTTTTTAGGAATACGTCGTCGTTAAATTGGTATGGATAGTGCAAGATGAAGATAGCGAAATTTTATGCAAGATATCAGGGCGGCGCAAGATCGTGGGGATTGGTACAAAAAAATTGTATATGCCCTAGCATAAGCAGTGGGCGAAGTCCAGTTATGAAAGGTGATGATCATAAATAAATATGGGAAATTTAACTACAGTCAAGCTTAGTTCCTCAAAAATCGAAAAAAAAATACTATTCGCCAGAGGGCGACAGTAAGGAGGAGTAAGTGAGGAGGAGGGAGGGAGGGGGGAGGGGGAGGGGGCTTGTTGTGGTGCAAGTCAGATTAGAGAATCTGACTTGCACCACAACAAACTGAAACAATCCATAAACAGATAGGAACCTCTGTGTTACGACAATAGTATCAATACCTACCTTATTATAGGTTTTGTGAATTCATTTATTAGGTACCAGCTTCTGCCAGTGGCTTCGCCTGCGTGATTGTCGAAAATTATCCCGAGGGAATATATTCCCGGGTTAAAAAGTATCCTATGTGCTATTCCTGACTATAGTGTATCTCTGTGCCAAATTTCATCCAGATCCGTCAAGCCGTTTGCGCGTGAAGAAGTAAAAAACAAACAAACATAAACACACACTCACAAACTTTCGCCTTTAAAATATAATATGGTGCGATTTGTGTTTTTTTCGATTTATAGTCCTCCAGACCGTGGTGGGTGAAGCCGCGGGCAGAATTTAAAAAATAATTTAGTTTTATTTTAGTTTGTTTAGACTTCCGAGGATTGAGTTTCAATTACAACACAGTGTTTTATGTTTTTGGCACTGAGTACCTAATTTGATCACGTCTTTGAGAACGACGTTACCATTAAACGCTAAAAACGGGCAGTGTGTTTTTATATTCGATTTAAAATAAAATAAAGAGTCGAAGAGAAGTCAAAGAGTTACAAATGACAGTTGGGACGGCGGGCGGCTTAACGTGCCTTAATCTCAGGGTCACCCATCCACGGACTGACCTCGGTAAGCGTTGTTTAACCTTGAAGATCGATCACTGCACGCTTATTATTTAGCCAAGAGCTTCTCATTGAAATAAAGTTATATAATAAACAATAATTAAGATGTCGAATCATAAATATGGCATTGTTGAATGCAAGGACATAAACAAACTCCCATCACAGTTATATATATATCTTCAAGGATTTAATACATTTTTAATTGGTTGACCATAACTATTTTCTAGGCAAAGGACAAGCTTTCCGAGAAGCGACAGTCAGCTAGATTTATCATCATCATATCAGCCGAAATCAGCCATTATATGGCCTATGTCCACTGCTGGACATAGGCCTCCCCCAAACGTCACCACATTGACCGGTCTTGTGCGTCTTGCATCCAGCGGAGTCTCACCAACCTCACCAGGTCATCTGTCCACCTGGTGGAAGGCCTTCTAACGCGTCTTCCGGTTCGCGGTCGTCACTCCAGAACTTTCGGCATCGACCATCCGTTTTGCGAGCAATATGCCCGGCCCACTGCCACTTAAGTTTGGCAATTCTTCTGGCTATGTCGGTTACCTTGGTTCTCTTGCGGATCTCTACATTTCTGATTCGATCACGCAAGGAAACGCCGAGTATAGCCTTCTCTATTGCCCTTTAGGTAACTGTAAGCTTTCGGATGAGGTCTATTGTTAGCGACCACGTCTCAGACCCATAGGTCATGGCACTGGCAATACACACTTGTCATAGACTTTCGTCTTTAAACACTGAGGCAAATTGGATGAGAAGTTACCGCGCAACAGCCCGAACTTTGCCCTGCCGAGTCGGATTCAACGGTTGATCTCTTTCTCTATGTTTTTATAAATACAAATAAAAATGCCCTTTGTTTCCACTACTTACAATTAAAAGAGCTTAATTAAGTAAATCTCACTTTTTAGGGTTCCGTTCCCAAAGGGTAAAAACAGGACCCTATTACTAAGACTCCGCGGTCCGTCTGTCTGTCTGTCTGTCTGTCACCAGGCTGTATCTCGTGAACCGTGATAGCTAGACAGTTGAAATTTTCACAGATGGTGTATTTCTGTTGCCGCTATAACAACAAATACAATAAATATTTGAGTGGGGCTCCCATACAACAAACGTGATTTTTTTGCCGTTTATTTGTGATAATGGTACGGAACCCTTCGTGCGCGAGTCCGACTCGCACTTGGCCGGTTTTTAACATAAGCAAATCCTTTTAAGGGCGCGGCGAACAAAGCTCGCAAATGCAATTCGTGGCCAGTGAAAAGTTCGTTCGTAGTATTTAATTGCTATCTCGGTTTGCACGCACACGCGGCGCGCCGTGCGTAGTCGTGTGTGTGAGCAGATAGATATAGCTACCTAATCATCCTATCGACTCGAAAACGGGAACGGCGCGGCGCCGGTGTTCTTTTGTCTTATTTATGTAGGTATTCCTTTTACTAAACCTCAAATATGTATTGTTATAATAAATAATTAATGCAAGTAATATAATACAAGTGTTACTTAGGCAAAGTATTAGTAAAACAAAAATATTCCAATAATGTTTTCCTATTTACGCATAAGTAGGTACAGATAAAAAACAGCGCTCTGAGCTAAGAATATTAAAAATAAAATAAGGATTTTGAATAAACATTTATTTTGTTATGTTCTTACTTTATAGATCATCATATGTTTAAAAAATATAAATCGAAACTTGATAAAGTCGTGTAGAGTGACCATATATTATCGACTGAACGAAAAACAAAAATACAATAATGGTAATCAGAAAACATAGTGTCAAAGATCCACACTAAACACGCTTATTTTCTTATTTCTTTTTTAGTGTTTCTTTCTGAAAACTGATGGCCAAAGGCGTGTTTTACTTGAACGTCGTAGCTCTGCAAATATTTTTGCAGTTTATTATGAAGCCGATTAGCCAGCCAGTTATCAAAGTTTATTGGAACCTCCATATGGTGAGGGTCACCGAAGTCCATATAAAAATCCCATAATTAAATAAACTAGAACGAATTTGGATTTTTAGTTTATATTTTTAGTTTTGTCACAGGAATTTCACAAAAAAAGTCCAGCAAAAACTGGACCGAGGGCATAAGCCGCGCTTGTGCAGGTGCAAATCCAATCGTTTGATTGGATTTGCCTGAACAAGCGCGGCTTAACCATACGGTCACTCTACCTTGGGTGAGCCGAACTAACGTCACAGTAAGTAAAGAGGAGCAGTGTAGGTAAGTCTTAGCGGTGTCCTTGAGATAATTACCTACGCCCCCTTTGTCTCGTGCATGACATGAATAAACAAACGAAAAAAACAAAACTTCGTTAATTGGTGGATAGGTAGGTAAATACAAATTTATACAAAATATACTTAGGTACCTATTAATTTAACTTATTCTATTCTGTCATTGGGCAATAGGTACTTCCTGTTAGAAACATCCCAACGTTCGGAGACCATGTCGGCAACCGAACCATATAGTAAATAACAAAGTCCGTAAACAACGCAAAGTTCGAAAGAAAGTAGATTACTCAATACCAAAGTTCAAATCACAAGGTAAATCTAAATCCAAGTCTTTGAGCATAATAATATGTCAATAGTGTCAGAATAATTAAAATAAGTACTATTTAGACAGTGCAGTGGTTGAGCGATTGACTGCTGCGCTGCGTGTCGCGGGTTCGATTCCCGCACGGAACAAATATTTGTAAGACCTTCAGATAGTTGTTCCGGCTCTGGGTGTTTGTAAACGCACCCACGATACAGGAAGAAATTCCTAGTGTGGGGCAACGTTTAAAAAAAAAAAAAAGAATACTGACAACAAACAATCAACAGAACAGTAACAGTAGTACAACAAACAGTGAAAACCCGTACGAACGGTACACAGCCGTGAACAGTGTGACCACGCACACATTGACATTTGCTTGACGCGACAGCAATACTAGCTATTGAAAATGTGTGATTAATTTGATGCGTTCCGTAATACCAAAAATTATGAATGAAAACTTAATGTTTTAAACATTTTTTTTTCGAATTTCTGTAATTTGATAATATGAGCTATGTTCCTGCTACGACATTATTACAGATATTGTTTTTTATTTTTATTATTAAGAAATATCAAAAAGAAAACATGTCATTTACGCTGTAAAAATGTATGAAATGGAATTCGCTTAAACTTCATTTTAGGTAAGTACTTAGAAAAAAAAGAAGACGTAGGATCCTAGATAAATACTGTCTTAATCCGAATATCATCATAGTATGGCGGAAATATGCTAAAATTACAAATAATTCAGGTATTACGTTTGTGATGCATAATGGACAATTGATGCATCGCCGCGCTCTTAAGAGAAATCTTCAGTTCATCATCTTAAGCTATTACTTCTTTATTTTCCTATCTCTCACAAGAAGTGATTTACATCGCTATTCGTAGCTATAGCTATAGCTAGCGTATATCCACAATAGAATTGAATTTATTCTATAACAGAAACCTTGATCCACTCAAGTGGATCAGACAGACCACAATGACATCATAATAGTATATTATTATTGTGTAAATTGCCAACCCAACTCTAATGCCTGAATCGTTTACGTGATGCGAAGGGACATCACTAGTTATTGATATTGTATTATGTCGTTACAGAGCGGTTCTTATTGATTCGTGAAGAGGATATCAGAGCTTATATTCAGTGGAAAATCTGTGGACTGTAATAAGTATGTTAAAAGTTGATTTAATATGTCCACTAATGAAAATAGGCCTCCCCCAAGTGCCACATTGACCGGTCTCATGAGTCTCACATCCAGCGGCCTCCCGCCTGTACCAGTACTTTTCGACCCCATCAGCCATCCGTTCTGCGAGCAATGTGCCCTGTCCACTACCACTTATGCTTCGCAATTCTTCGGGCTATGTCGGTAACTTTGGTCCTCCTGCCTACCTTACCTACCGTACCTTCATTTCCGATTGGTATGTATAAAATAAAACATGAAAACAAAGCCAGGACAAGATTGTAGTCTATTACACAAAGTCCTCGATTTTGGAAATGAATTTTAATTATATCATTAAGAACAGCTCTCTTAGCCTGTTATTATAGAGTCTAACATCCTCTTTCAACTGAGATTTGCGTAGGATGGCAAGGCACTTGTGGCTTCGACAAGTATAATTATTATGAAAGCGTTAATTAGAGAACTGACACAAATTTATTAATCAAAGAGATTTAAGGCGTCGCTCCACAGTTCCCCACGGATAAACTACGCGCATGTATAGTTCTCGCCAAACTTCTTGGCCGCCCTGAAGTTGGCTACAATGGCTGCGCAGTAGAAACTCTCATACAAAAACAGCACCATTTCTTGCCTCGCGCATCCGGTAAACCAACTTCAGGGCGGCCCAGAAGTTTGGCGAGGACTATACTATAGCTTCGCTTTGTATGATAATAAACCTTTTTACAAAAAAATACTACCGACTTCCAATTAAAAACACTACAAAGTGAAAAATAACTTTCTGTTTGAAAGTCGATGTCTTTGGTAGTTACCATTTATTTTCGTTATGGCCTTTTAATGTTCGCACTGCTGGGACACAGGCCTCATCTCTGTGTGAGGGTCTCATCTTGGTGAATGTCACATGTTTTCGAATATTTGGTTCTGGACATGCTGGTTTTCTAACAATGTTTTCCTTCACCGTTTTGAGAGCAGTGGTGATGAAATAATGCGCGCCTGGAGCCTGACTGGGTTCGAACTCACGACCTACAACTTGTAAGTCGCGGCCGCTACCTCTGGGCAACTACTGCTATCATTTTTTAGTTGTACCTAATAGGCAAGTTCTTCATTAAGGTACCTATAATGCCAGAATAGATTATCCGAATATCATGACACTTGAACATAACGGTGAGATGAAAGTGTACCAAGGTGAACTGTACACATCTGCGTACCCCTTAAGAGCGTACTGGCTTGATGTTATGTTATAAAATAAAGAAATACTTAAACAATAAACCAGGGACCGGAAACCCTTATAAATTACGGTACCGGTATCGAAGAATTTTGGTAACCTCTACGATATAGGTAACCGCTATCTGGGTAACTCAAGAAGAAGAAACAGGTTACCTTTATTTAGGTTACCGTTTTACTACCGGTTACCTAAAAAGGACCTTGATTAGAAAGAAACAGAATATCGCAATGCCGACAATTTGTTAGCGTTAGAAAATACATTGCCAAGGAGATCGTCGTGCGTGCTGTAGTACGTGTATGTGCGTCTGCACGCAAGTCCTGTTTACGTTAATTTAGTACGCCTTTTTGCGGCGTATTTGAGTTAAAGTAAAAAAGGAAATGGACAAAGGTTAAGATAGTCAGATAATATTACATTGTAAATTAGTAAAATACCATTTGGTTATCTTTTTCTCACATCATAGAAATCAACTCGGTAGTTTGTTTATTTAACTTGCGGAGAAACGTACACGCCCGTTTTTCTAATAGAGGGCAGAACTTCCTCGTAAACAAAGCGCTTATCTTTTTGCTTAAAATTTGTTTGAGCGCGCTAGCAGAGTACCTACACTTTTTGTATTAAAACATTATCATGAAGTGTTCGAACATTTCATGAAATGATTGTATCATGATGTGGTCCCTAATTGCGTAATACACGATCAATCATAATCTCAATCTGTTTCATTTCGACAGTTCAACAACTTTAATTTATCGTAAAATAAAATACATAGTTAGATTACCTTCCGGTAGAGGAGTTGATGTCGCTTTGTTTTTGTTGTGCATCATGGCGGCGGTATGAACCAAATCAAACAAAGTAGGGTGACCACGCAAAAAAGTCGATCGAGATCGATCGATAGATCGAGACTTTTATTGGGTTTCCAAATATGATAATTGTTATAGAAAGCGACCAATTTGGAAGTAACACTCGCTCGGCGCACCCGCGGGTGGTTACACTTCTTACCTAACCCATTTGGTCGGGGTGCCATAGGCGACGTGTTTTTTTTTAAATCATATTTTAAGTGATATGTTGCATTTCACGGAGCACATGGCATCCCAACAAAATGGGTTAGGTTACGGTTTTTTGTGAATACATACAGTGCTTCCATTATAACTTGTCCCGTAAAGCGATTGGTATCACTGTTAATATTAATATAATAAGTTTAAATATTGAAACTAAGGCGTCAAACTGACGAGCAGCAATTTGTGTCTACTAAGCAAACTTCAACTGTCGACAGAGGCAACCGCAGCTGTCCGTTTTCCGCTTCTCATTTTGAAAGGTAATCCTAAATCGTGTCCTACTATTAAATTTAATAACGTTCCGGTAAAAAGGAAGCAGTCCGTGTGCTATCATGGTCTTGTGTTAGAAAGGAATTTTGCATTTATAGATCATATTAAAATCGTCGGTGAAAAAGCAAAAACGAACTTGTATGCCTTAACGAGAATATCTAAATCTACGTGGGGTCTGTCTTTTTTGACTTTGAAGACTATTTATGGGACTACTTACTTGGGTTGTATCTGCTATGGGGCGCCTGTTTGGGCTGATAGGGCCACAATAGGGGCGGTACGACATACATTACTTCAGAGGCAGCGTTTGGCTTTGATATTCTTATGCAAAGCATACAGGACGGTTAGTACTGAGGCCTTACCGGTACTTGCTGGCGTACTTCCGGTCGACCTTGAAGTGCAGCGACGTGCTGCAATGTACTATTCCGCAAAAGAGACCATGGACGCGGACTTTTTAACGCGGAATGACCGTGCCAAAATCTCTAGATTATTTAAACCAACTTTAAAATGAAAAAGAACTTTTATCCGAATGGCAATGTAGGTGGGATAATTCCATCAAGGACCGACACCTCCACCAATTCTTTCCATCCGTTCGCGTGCGGCTGGCCAGGACGTGGCTGGAGGTGGATCACTGTGTTGCCCAATTTCTCACAGGGCATGGTAACTTTAAAAGTAAATTATTTTCCTTCAAGCTGGTTGCCTCGCCATTATGTCAGTGTTCTACATCTGACTGTGAATATGTACAATCTGCACATCATATCTTATGGGAGTGTATTCTTTGGCAGAATGAACGCAATACTATGTTGAATAATGTACAGGCTGTATCAGGAGCTGTTTACTATACGGACCTTGTGGAAACTGGAACAAATTTCCGTGCGTGCAAGCGCTTTTGCCATACCTATTATTAGAATCAAATATGACAGCTCACAATGTTAGGACCCATTAATATTAATGCTAATTTTTATCCGTGGTGCTAGGCAACTGGGCTTATCCCAGTTGTAAACGACCCTTTGTGCCTATTGGTCTTGTTTGTTCTGTCTCCTGCTTGATATGGAGGGAAGTGGAAATTTGTATTTTTCTTACTCCTCCATTTTCTTTTCTGATTAATTTCGTTGCGGGATCCAAGACAGTTAAATTCATTCTCCGGGACTTCGTTGAGCTTCATTGCCTCGGCGCTTTTCTGGTGGTCGCCACTGTTGATTCTGGCTTTCAGGAGTTGCAGTGGTTTGGGAATAGTGCGGTGGGATTGTCCCAAATAAACCACTGATGCAGATATCTACTACGTTTGATCCAGATGCATCTACTCCAATTAGATTCAAATGCCTCTGCCCCCGAATTATCTTCTGATAATTCATCAAAACAAATGAAAGATAACGGAAACGTGCCAAACTCAGTACAAAGTATGGAAGATAACAAGATGGCGAAACCTTTGTGCCAATTAGTCATAATATGTTTATTATTACAGGACTTCTGGCCAAATATTCAAACGCCACTTGATGTCGAGATGCTGCTGAAGCCCTATTTATTATACGAAGTTTATTACTACAGGCAATAAACATGCGTCTTATAAATAGGGCTTAAGTCTCGTGGTGATACAGTCACTTTGACTTAGAGTGATAGAGACAGCAAGAGACTTAACTTAATTTTTTTTTTTTTTTTATTTCATTTTGTAGACTACTTGTTTAACAACATGGACTCTCGTATTCAAGTGGACACTATATACACCGATTTTCGTAAGGCCTTTGACAAGGTTGACCATCAGCTGCTTTTAAGAAAGATTGCATTCAATGGTATACGTGGCGATCTTTTGAGATGGTTTTCTTCCTACGTATCAAATAGGACACAGAGGGTGGTGATGAACGGTTTCACTTCCAGTACTTTAAGTGTTACTTCAGGTGTGCCTCAGGGCTCTATTTTGGGGCCACTTTTATTTATAATTTTTATTAACGACATAAACACATGTTTCCAAAATTCAAAATTGCTGCTGTATGCAGACGATCTGAAAATCTTTAGGCCTATCAGGGAATTGCATGATTGTCTTCTCTTACAAGAGGACCTAGACAGGTTCACAACATACTGTTCCGACAATAAGCTCCAACTGAGCATATCCAAATGCTGCTGCATAAGTTTTACAAAAAACAAAAATATTGTAAAACATCCCTACGCTTTAAACAATAGAATCCTTACAAGACAATCATTGGTTCGCGACCTTGGAGTTCTGTTGGATGACAACCTACACCTGGATGCTCACATAGGTAAAATTGTCAGTAATGCATTCCGTATGTATGGTTTTGTCATGAGATCAGCCAAAGAATTTGTCCGCCCATATACGTATTTGTATCTTTACAAATCGTTAATCAGGTCTCAGTTAGAGTATGCTGTTGCGGTGTGGAAGTCCCTTCTACAGTAAATATTCAGACGAAATTGAAAAAGTTCAAAGGAAGTTTCTGAAAGCCATGCAGTACCGCTGTTATCGTACCTACGCATCTTATAGTGACCTTTTGAACAAATACAAGCTACAAAATTTGAAAACCAGACGTATCTTTTTGGAGACGATGTTTCTATTTCACCTCTGCAATAACTCATTTGACTGTATTAATATTGTAAGTAGGATTGGTTATGTAGTGCCTAGAACTATCCTGAGCCGTGGGGTGCGTGTGCGATCCCTTTTTGCTGTATCGTCTAGTCGTACGAACGCGGGTTTGCGGGCACCCTTACGTCGCCTTGCTGATCAGTATATTAGGATCTTCATAAATATCGACCTCTTCGCTGTTTCAGCAGGAAAATTTAGACGCCTTGTTTGTGAGAGAATGAATTCTGCTGATATTAGTGACTCGTAGTTTTTCTTATTTCGTTTAACATTTTTTTTTCCTATTGCTTCTTTTTTTTAAATAATAATAACAAAAATGTATTGTTTTATAATAATTGTTTAATAATAATTTAATTTATTTTGCTGACACCTTGTTTATATAATTAATTCTGTTGACATTTTAATTCGTAATATTTGTTACGTATTTTTTTTTTTGACTATTTAATCTTTAATTAATTTTTCTTTGACATTATAATCCGTAATAATTATTTTTGACATTTAATCCGTAATATAATTTATTTTTTGTTATAATTTAACCGTTTTAATTCCATTTTTAATCTTTTCATCTTTTTATTATACATACGTGCCTGTTAAGTTTTATTAATCATATTTGTAAAATTTTATTTTGTTAATTGTAAGCGCAAGTCGTATTAATTTTGTAAAATGATTTTGTATTATGTGGAAAATGTCGCTGGGTGCACATTTGTTTTTCTTCTTGCTTAAATGTTATGTACTGCTGTAGTGTGTAGTCGTTTGTTTTCCCAAATAAATAAATAAAAATAAAAATTGAGTAGCGTTTTAATATTTGGGCATTAGGTGCCAAAGCTTGACAAATCTAAATAAAAAAGTAGTATATGATTTCTGATCTTCTTCATCATGTCAACCAGGAAGCAAATGTTCAATAATGTCAGATACAAGATCAATTCGGTGAAAACCGGTCGCGATCACCGCATGGTAAGAGGCACATTGAACATTAATATCAAGCTTGAAAGGTCTCGACTGATGAAGTCTACGTTCCGTCCAGCACAGATCCAGATCCAAAACCCCGACACCTTTCAGCTCGAACTCCAGAATCGTTTCAAGTGCCTAGGGAGCTCCGTGGACGAATACAGCGATAGGTTTGTGGAAGCTGTCCATGCGGTCGGGTCTAAGTTTTCTAGGCCCGCCGTACAGATAGGAACAAAATGCTCTCTGATCCTACTCTTAAGCTCATGAAAGTGAGGCGTGAGATGATCTTGCAGTCTTCAGACGATGCGTTGAGATACCGGCAGCTAAATAGACGGATCTTAAAGTCCTTGAAAAACGACCTCCACCGCTTTCATGCCGAAAGTATTAAGACGCGATTGAGCAGCATAAGGGCTCCAAGGTCTATGCAAGAGATCTGTCTACTGGGCAAATGGGCAGCGCCAGCTTACGAAACTGAAGACCGATGATTGCAGTATCGTATCCGCCAAACCGGAGCTTCTGAGGAAGATCGAGAGATTCTATGGGCAGTTGTACACGTCAACCAGTAAACCCGTCGCGAATCTAGCAAATGACCCTAGAGCTAGATTGACCCGATACTATCCAAAGACATTACGGACGTCAGCCTATATTAGATAAGGATGGCTCCGAAACAGCTTAAGAACAACAAGACTTACCGGGTGATGACGGAATTACGGCTGAACTCCTGAAGGCGAGTGGAGAACCAGTAGTAGGCCCTTCAGAAGCTGTTTGATTCCTTCATACTTGGGGGAAAAACGCCACAGGTATGGTGCTGGGGTGTGATGGTACTCTTCTTCAAGAAGGCCCAAGGCAAAGACAATGCCCTACTGAAAAACTATAGGCCCATCTCACTTCTTAGTCATGTCTACAGGCTGTTTTCAAGAGCCATCACGAATCGTCTCAAGCGCAAGTTTGACGATTTCCAGCCTCCCGAACAAGCCGGATTCCGTAAATGCTTCAGCACTGTAGATCACATACATACGCTGCGGCAGGTAATACAGAAGACCGAAGAGTACAACCTGCCTCTTTGTTTAGCGTTTGTAGACTACGAGAAAGACTTCGATTCGATCGAGACTTGGACTGTATTTTAGTCTCTCCAACGGTGCCAAATTGACTACCGATACATCGAAGTGTTTGTACAAAAACGCCACCATGTCAGTTCGACTTCAGAATCAGACCTCGAAACCCGTCCTTCTTCAGCGAGGTGTTAGACAGGGAGATGTCATATCTCCAAAACTATTTACCGCTGCACTGGAGGATGTATTCAAGGTTCTGGACTTGAGAGGGCTAGGCATCAACGTCAATGGTGAGTACATCACACACCTTCGGTTTGCCGACGATTTAGTGGTTTTGGCTGAGACCATGGAGGACCTCAGTACAATGCTCGATGACCTCAGTAGAGCTTCCAAAATAGTGGGTCTTAGGATGAACATGGACAAAACCAAAGTGATGTTGAATGCCCATAATACACCCACTCCTATCAAGATCGGCAAATTAATTAAGATCACAAATATTTAGCCACATCATGAAGTAGTCGTGCGTCTAACCACATCATGAGCGTTCGATGTTCTATTTCATGTAATGGCCGAACATCTTCATAAAATGATCAATTCTAAGATCTGGCCATGACCGATGCACAACTGTTAGCCACGCTCTGTGTTCTGTTTGACTACCTTCATTTGCTCGAAAGCATAAATTAAATCAATTTAATTTAATTTATCGTTAGCCACAGCCACAGACAAAATAAAAAAAACAAGACACAGCACTGCGAACGATACAATGAAGAATGCCAAATCTACGCGCGCGATTCGTTCAACTAAACTCAGTTTATGCAAATACAGTGTTCAGATTGGTAGTTTCTCAGCGGTACCAACCAGAACGCTAAACGCGAAATTTGTATTTATTTATTTTTGTAGGGAAAACTAACAGTAGTATACTAAAGATATACAAAGTGTCTTAAACATATGAATTAACAAATATACTACCCACTACATTTTCCACAGATTACTATTTACACAAGTAAAACAAACTGATTAAAAGTTGGTGAAAAGTTATTATAGTCAGGGCATGAAGAAACATTAGAAGCTACTGTTCATCCATAAATATTTAGATTATGTTAGTTCTAAAGGTATATTTGCTTACAAATAATATGACAATTGCACAAAATAGCTTATTTTATGTATCGACTAAACGGTGTGTGACACATTTTTTTTGCTTTCTGCCCATTTCTAAGTATATTAATAATATATTTTATCTATAATTTACCAAGCCAACAAAACTATCCAACACGACCAACACACGCTTCGCTAGCAAACTGAGAGATACGTTGCCGTGCCAGCCAGAGCCGTGATTGGTCGGCGTTCGCCGGCGCGCGCGGGTATAATCGACTCTGACACACACACAGGCGATGCGCGCCCTTTAATATTTTGACTAATGCCGACGGACGGCACGTGTAAGATAGAGGTAATTTTTATTTCGGTAACCGGTATTAATAAAGGTTGTTTTTAATATTTAAAAATTAATCAATCATTTATTTCGGACCATGATCCATAATATGTTAGTAATAAACTTATGACTATGTTAGTAAAGTTACATAATTTAATAATGTCATTCTTATAAAAATAATAATAATCCATACACACAATAAAATTAATAAATAACAAATAAATTAATAAATAACAAATAAATTAATAAATAACAAATAAATTAATAAATAACAAATAAATTAATAAATAACAAATAAATTAATAAATAACAAATAAATTAACAAATAATTCAATTAGTTCAAATACCGATTTCCTGTTGCACTGGAGCCGCCGCTGTGCAAGTGGGTCCAGTACCCCAGGAAAGGGCAGTCCGGTTTATCCGCAATAACCTTCAGGACACTGTTTACGCTCCCCCGCATCCTGTGCATCAGGGATGCTGTCCTCTTCCGCATTATCGCCTGAAAACTATCAGTATTCGCTTCTGCAAATTAAGGTTACCTTTTAAAATACCTGTAACTAACCGAAACATACCGGTATTATTCATACCGGTTTCGGTCCCTGCAATAAACAAACTTAAGATTGCAGCAATCCCGAGAAACATTTTCGTCATTTATTGAAGAGTTCTTCACCAAATTAGAATGGGACCAATTTGGGCAGATACTAATTCAAACAAAAAAAAATATTTTTAAAATCGGTGCACAATTGACGGTGAAATCGATGAAAATACACAAAAAAAGACGTGTGGCACTCGGGGACTATAAAGCTATTGCAGCATTATAGCATTTTTTATCAACTTATGCAATTATAATTATTTATTTATTTTATTTATGCAGTTTTTTTTTTTTTTTCCTTTAATTTGACCCTTATTCCCACATCCATAAGGTCTACATTGAACGCGTTGAAATTTAAAATAGGATACAAATAAAGAACCTCAACTTAATAGAACATAAAAATATTTCCTACATGCGTCATAATAAAAATTCTTATTTTAACTTGTCATTGCCAAGCGAATATGAGGCTTTAAATTAAAAACGTTAAAAACTCGAAAACGTAGCGAACCAAACCCCCATTTATTTCCGATTAATAAAATTCTAAAAAACAAAACAAAAATATAAAGTGACCCTTATTCACATTGAAATAAGGTCGCTTTTCTTTGATATGCAAAGGTGACCCTTATTCTCATTAGCATAAGGTCCACATTGATCACCATTGTCACAGAAACAGCTCAGAGAGACCGATAAAAGAAAGAAAGCGTTTTATATAACTAAAGATTACCTTGAAGACAAAAAGGCTTGGGATTGAGCTGCTCCAATTAATTTTGTTTTTTTATTATATTTTGCACCGTGAATTTTGCTATTATAATTTTTAATTATTTTTTTTGGTTTTCTTGCAAATTTACTTTTAAAGTATTATATTATTTTATTTTAATTATTGTGAATGTGAAGACTATGTGCATCATTCTTTTTTGTTTTATATTATTTCTGATCTTTTCCATTGTTCGGGTACTTGACATGAGTTTAGAGCCATGTTAAAGAGGTGGCTTAGTGGGCGAGCTAGTGCAGGTGCTCCAATCTTTAGGGCTTCATTCGGTATACCGTCAGGTCCAGGGCTTTTGTCGGATTTCAGTCTTTTGATGTTGACGAAAACTTCGACTGCATCGATTTGTTCTAGGTTTTATTTTTCTTCGTAGTCTTCTGTTTCATGGTACTCTTCCTCTTTGTTGTAAGGTTCAGTGTTATAACCATATAGCCTTGTGTAGAATTCCGTGGCAGAATCGATGATGTCTTGCCTAGTATTTGTGTCTCTATTTTTTGTATTTATACTAAGAATCCATTTTTAAGTGTGCTTAGTTCTTTAAAAGATCTCTTTGTGCTTCTATAACGTTTGATATTTTCTTCCATTATATTATATCTGTAGGTTTTGTAGTCTTTTTTAATAGCTTTGTTTGTTTGTTTGAACAGTTTAGTTAGTTATTTTTTCATTGCTACTGTTTTTTGTTTAGTTTTGATTAGTTCTGTTCGTCTGGCTATGAGGTCTCTTGTAGTTGTGGAAAAAATTTTGTTTACTGTGTCTTGTTTATCTTTGTTTTCTTTTGTTTCTAAACTCGTTTTGATAATTGATTCCAGTTTGTTGTAGTATGTTTGGATGTTTTCGTTAGAGTGTTCTGTGTCCAATTCTTGTATGTTGTTGTTTAGATTAACATTATATAATTTTGTGTCTTGTTCCGTTATTAAGGTATTGGAAGATGGTCTGTAAGAAGGTCTGCTTTTCTTTATTCCCTGCAAACGATAGTAGGCTCTGACCATTCGATGATCCGAAGGAAATTGGATTGTATTTAATACCTCGATATTTTTAACATGTTTCGGGTAGTTTGTTAAAATATAATCGATTTGGTTTTTCGTGCTTTGATCAGAAGAGATCCAGGTCCATTTACGCTTATTTCTCTTTTTGAAATAGGTGTTCATAATTGCCATTTTGTATTCATAAGCATATTGTATAAGTCTCTCTCCTCTTTCATTTCTAGTTCCATAACTGTGTATTCCCATTATAAGGTTTTCAAACTTCGTCGGTTGTCCTATCTTTGAATTAAAGTCGCCGATAACAAGGATATATTTACCAGCAAGGTTGTGGGCTTTTTCTAGAGTGTCGTAGAAACTTTGAATTTCCTCTTCTTTGGCGCTGTCTGTTGGGGCATAGCCCTGTATTATAGAAAGCACACTGTTATTATATTTCATTTGGAGCATGGCCACTCGTTCGGATAACGCCATAAACTCCATGATATTGTTTTTGTGTATTTTCTTAATCAGAAAGCCGACTCCATGCAGTCCAAGTGTCTCGCCTTTGTATCAGAATATATAATTTTCGTGTTCTTCGACATTCGCAGCCCATTCTTCTGACTTCCGCTAATCCAATTATATCAAATTCTATATTTTGCACTGAGTATATTAATTCCAAAAATCTTTCCTTTGATGCTAGAGATCGCACATTAAATGCTGCTATAATTAGGTAATTGTTAGTAGTTTTTCCCTTCAATGGAGGGTTGTGGTCGTTTTCTCCCACGAGGACCAGTCGGCTTGGGAGAGGGTATTTTGTTTCTGTTGTTCCGTGTTTAGTTTTTTCATTTAAATGTTGTTTCCGTTCGCAGGTGTCTAACTGCTATTTTTTCTTATCTGTTGAGGTAGTTGATTGAGAGTTAGACCGAACCCTCATCTTATCAAACGCATTTGTTAAAGTCTGATGTTTTCTCGGCTGAAAGTAATTTTGCGGGGAGGTAGATAATTCCCTCTTTCGTTTGTCCTTGGTGTAGGTGTTTTCTTTGACTATAAGTTTATCGAATTTGATAAAGGCAATGTTTCCTTTAATTCTTTCTTCTATTAGCTTTGGTAAGAGTGCCTTCCTTTTTTCTAAAGTTTCGTTTGGTAAGTCTTCCGCGACATATAACTCCTTCAATTTCTTTTTGTTTTTCATAACTTGTTTTTTTTTTCCAGCCACTCACGAATGAAAGCAGCGTAGGCCTCGGTTTCTCGCCATTGTTTGTTTTACCAATTCGATAAATTTTATTAATTTCATAATCTTCTATATTTATTTTTAATTCATCCGCAAAACTTTTCTTCACATTTTTAATTAGTTCAGTTGTAGACTTTTCCTCTTCTTTTAACCCGTATATTATTATGTTATGGCTTTTTCTGTCTCTCTCCATAAATTCTATCTTTTTTTGCATGATTTCCACCTTAATTTTCAAATTTTTATTTTCTTCTAATAAAGGTTTTAATTTTTCATTTATTTTGTCCATGATTGCGTTTATTATTGAATCTGTTAGTTCTATTGTTTGATTTTGTATCTCAATTTTCATTATATTAAATAAAAGTTCAAATTGATCTTCCATCCTTATTATATTCGTTACGTGTAATGGAGCGCTTTTTACTATAATGGTAATTTAATTTTCTTCGTTGGCAACACTATTGTGACACTGACATTTGTATTGTCAGTTTCAATTTGAGATCGGGTGACACTTGCTTGACAGTTGTGATATTGACAGATATCGATATTGAGCAGTGGCGAGTAGGGTTCTGGTTTATATAAATTCTAACCTCAAATGTTCGCCGGTTTTCTGTGTCTCGTACTTTTGTGAATCCCAACAGATGCACGACAATGATGGCTTCCAGCACTAAGTTTAACTTGGTTCTTTGTTTGGACGCGATTTAATTGGAGAACAGTGTTTTTTTACTATTTTTTTATTTAGGTTTGTTTCGGAGCAGCAATACTGTGATGTTTACGTTTTGACAGCCGGAACAGAACAAACCAACTTACAGAAATAAAATCATTTATCATTAAAGGATTTTTTTTTACGACCAACAAAAATTTTAAAACTCTGATATCTCAGAAACGGTTGGAGTTAGCGCATTTCTGAAAAAAAAATTGCCCCATTGCCCGCCGCTTCTTCATTCAAAAGAACAAGATAGGATTCCCACTCCTTAACCGTTTACCTCTCCCGCAAAAAATTTTTCCATTCTAAAAATACCAACACGGAAATCTAAAACAAGTGCAACAAACCTCTCCCGTAATAAATTAAAATAAATTAAAATTTTAAAAAGCTCCCGACATAAAACCTCTAAAATGCAAAAAATAAGCCTTTTAATCACGTCGGGGAACCGCCAGCGTTTACAGCAGTTTATTTTATTTCCTTAGCGTTTACCCCGCACAGACAGACACACAGATACACGGCAACACACGTCAAACTTACAAGCCCTCTTTTTCCGTCCGGGGTTAAAAATGTAATAAAATGTAAGTAATAGTAAACCTAACCCAATTTAGATAATCTGAACCTTAGCAAAATGAAGTTCTCCATAATATTTAAAGGCTAAACTAGGAATAATCTAGAGAAATGGCGGTGTAATTAAATGATAGCAGCGGCCAGCGTTGCACGGCAAGCAATACCTCCGGAACGTGTTTATGATGCCACACATACCTTTGAGCTGCCCGTAACGTGGAGTTAGATTGTATAGAGTGAGCATTATACTTTAAAAGTTTTTATCTACTCTCATATCGTAATATTCGAATTATATAATTCTAAACGAGTTTATATTGGTATACTTTATAAACACAATACCGAAATTTAAAATAGAATCTTATTATAGCACTATTTCTCTAACAAAATAATGCTATAAAACATTTTTTTTCTATTACGATACAGGACAAATCCAAGAAGTTAATCACTAAGGAGTTTCCATCAATATTTTTTTTGTAATGCCATTTTATAGTACCTATTATAAAAAGATTTGATTCCGATTTTAAATTGTCAATGACAACGCCCGCTTTAGGCTTAGCACGCACTGCGATTTGTTTCCTTCTACTTGTTCATAGAGCTCAAAATATTCGGGCGAATAAAATTCGCGGCATTCTGTGGCAAAACACGGATTTCTTGCGGTATTATTTCCGCACGATTTCTTTATCGCAATGCGAACAACTTCATACAATTCCATAGGTCGCAGATTGGGCGGAAAAAATCGCGCGAATAAAGATCGCAGTGCGTGCTAAGCCTTAGCGCATGCGCCATTCATACGTTTTGCAAGTTTCGCTGTACTGAATTTCATGAGTTATTTAAATTATTGTTTAAAAATGTCTGATATCAGTGAATGTGAAGAAAATTTGACTACGTCCGATATTTTAGATGCGGCGAAGGAAATTACTCTTAATTTATTACCAGCAAAGTCGAGAAAAGTATATGACAAATGCTATTTGATTTCATGGCATGGAAAATGCAAAAAGAGGTATTTAGTAGGTTCAATCCCAATTCATGAGTGTAGATAAAGTAGTGTATGAAACTGCACATAACTAGGTATTAAAACATTCGTGTGAAAACTATTAAAAACCTCGCCTACGGCTCGGTTTTTAAACACACACTCATGTTTTAATACCCCTCATTATGCAACAGTTTCATAAACTACTATTAAAATAATAATATGCTTAAGATTCAAATTGTTGTTGTGTGTTGTTGTTGTTGTTCAGATTTTTTTGAGAAAATTTGACGAGGCTTTTTTTTTCATTTTTTTGTAAGACCTTTGTGATCTGGTTATTGTATCTTTAAAAATGTTATACTCTTTGTATTTATCGATAGGCTCGCGTTTGACCAATATCTCGCCTGATAGTAAGTGATGATGTGGTCGACGGTGAAGCACGCTTGCTTACTTGACTGTATTGTGCGACTTTGCTTACAAATACGTTAATCGATCTAATGGTGATAAGATTGTGCTCCATTGGTGTAATTGCTGCAAGGCGTTCCAGTGCGAGGGTAAACGAATAAATAAATGGCTTCTTTGGTTAGTAAATCAATAAGTGCCTAATTGAAAGCGGGTTAATTTATTAACTAAAATAATATCCGTCCGTAACATCAAACAAAGTTAATACATATGTATTTATTAAAACTGTATGCCGTAACAAAACAATACATTCTGCGAAGTAGCATACGACAACGGTTATCCTCTGAACACCACTATGAATATGTATGAAATACAATAAAAATATTTGTTATTATGTACGTAGTTTATTTGATACCCGATACATTTAGAATCGTTTGTATACTTTCAGGAGAGAATATTTTCTTGTGTCATACTTTTTAGAGCGTAATTTTTCTGTAGTCGGGTATTAGTTATTGAACAATGTTTTTTTAACCCACGAAAAATATTTTGGGGTTTTTGCATAGCCTGTTTACGTATTGTTGTTTTAAATGTATCTAGATAATGCTTATGTTACAAGAGTGGGCTATATATATCATATAACGATAACGTAGTTGATTTAGGAAAATGCATACATACATACATTCCGTCGAGTTGGGTAAAAACTAGTTTGCATGAATTTGACGGGACAGCGGACATACAAGACGCTTCCAACGACATCTCATTTGGCAAATTATAATAAGGAGTTTAGAAGTTATGAGGAAATAGATGAGCATACATACATATATACCGGTCAAAAACATAACCCTCCATTTTGCTTCGCCGTAGTCGGGTAAAAAATAGCTTTCTTTTTGGAAGCCGGGGTTGCAAAACAGAATCAACAAGAGGTACCAAAGACACCGACTTCCGAAACGAAATTAAATTTTTAACTTTTTAATGTTTTGCTTATTAGTCGGTTTATTTTGTGTAAAAAAGTTTTTCTGTATTCACATCTGTGATTAACTATCATGAGGCATTTCGATACTAAGTTTACGAGTATCTTTTGAATGCACGTTTCTGAGACATATATCATTTTTACAAGCTTTTATTTAACTTGTAATGTATGCATGTATGTATGCATGTAAGTGTGTTCAGGTCAAATCTTGCAACTGATTTTTAAAACAGTTATCCTCCACCGATTAAGATGAAATTTTGCATACGTGTTTAGTTTGGATGACAATGCATAGTTAGCTAAGTGACGTCGTTCTAAATCCAATATGGCGGAAGGCCCAAGATAGCGGTCTAGTTATTTTATGTTCACTGCCATGATATGGGTATCAAATGAATTGGTTTGCTTAATAGAATACGAAAAAAATTAGTTCAAAAAAAAAAAAAGAATAATTTTATTCTTTCTTTCTTCTGTAGATACAACTAATGCTTCTTACAAAGAGTACCACTAGAGTGCTCTGGGAGAGCATTTAAACATGATCTCCAGAAAAAGCTTATCTATTCCATAAGCTTTCGTTCTTCTTGTGCATTTCATTTTCTTGGTCCATTTACAACGATCTAGGAGCGGTCGTAAAGTCCGCGTATATCTTGTAGCTAGGTATTCTAACACCTGCTAGATAAACTGCGGACTGAGGATCAACGATATGTATGGTGAGTAGGAACATAGAATTCTATGGGTAGAATACTGTTCGTAGCGATTTATAGGATTCTGGAACGCCCGCTGCGATCAATATTAAAAAAAGTGATGCCGGAAATTTAGCAGCGGAGTTTTCTGTTTTACAATACCTAATAATATTAAAACAGCTTGTTACTGTCTTACTGTATGGCAACAGATGTGGGGCACAATAGGTTAGGCTGGGACAAAGGTCTCCTCTCTGTGAGAGGGAATGGGCCGTAATCCACCACGTCACATGTCTTCGAACTTTGATTGTAGGACATACCGGTTTCCTTTCTAAACTAAGGTATATGGTAGACTAGCGGAAGCCTCGCGGTTTCACCTGTGAATTTCCCGTTCCCGTGGGAATACAGGGATAAATGTCACCCGGTGTTAGAGTAGCTTCCCAACGGTGAAAGAATTTTTGAAATCGGTTCAGTAGTTTTAAGTTTATTCGTTACATACAAAAATACAAATCTTTCCACTTTTTAATATTAGTATAGACTAGAGGACGCCTCGCGGTTTCACCCGCGTAGTTCCCGTTTTCGTGGGAATACAGGGATAAAAAGTAGCCTATGTCACCCGGGGATAAAGTAGCTTCCCAACGGTGAATGAATTTTTGAAATCGGTCCAGTAGTTTTGGAGCCTATTCGGTACAAACAAACAAACAAACAAAAATATCTTTCCTCTTTATAATATTGGTATAGATAACAAGTTATAGAAAGATGGAAGAAAAAGAAAAAGTGTTTATTCGCCACAAAAACCACATACAGTTTTGATTTTTCCTTAAATTTAAGGGTTTAATTTAGTAGATAGTAGATAGTATTAGTAAATACTTAAATTATGTTAATAAAGAAAACTAAGATAAAAATAAAATACCAAATTTGAGTTATCGATAATCACAAACAAAAACTATAATAATATGGTCTTGTTATATGCAGGTAAAAAAGTTAACGTTCAGCCTACCTTTTGTATTCATCTCTTAAAACCCTGAATTTTGATATCCCACACGATTTGATTTGGGACCCCACAATATGGCGCACAAAATCGAAAACAGAAACATTTTTTTTAAATTGTAATTTTGCCACAAAGACAATATCGATCGATATCGATTGGCGTAAGAATAATCAAAATCGTTCTACGCGTTTGGTCTCTAGAACGTCATAAAGGAACTTACATACATAGACAGATAAACACATTACCCTCCTTTGCGTCGCGCAGTCGTGTAAAAAAAACTTTCTTATAATACCATACCGACCGTACGTATTCGTATGTTAAGGATTACCAGTGATCGAAATCCACTACGTCATTATTTATTCACCTTATATGCGACAGAGAAGATATTTTTTTTTTGCTTATAGTATACACTCTTCTTTAGTTTTCAGTGTCTTGTCAACGAGAAAATAAACCATCCCACGGCAAACTATTTTTTAACCGACTTCGCAAAAAAGGAGGAGATTCTCAATTCGACTGTTTTTTTTTTTTTTATGTGTTTTCAGAACTTGTTACTGGGTGAACTGATTTTGATGATTCTTTTTTTATTTGAAAGCTGGTGCTTGTCATGTGGTCCCATTTAAATTTGGTCAAGATCTGAGGAAGAACTTCGGAGATATACATCAGAACTCTTCAATAAATGACAGCAGATCACTCGGGACAGCTGCAATCGGATCTCTGTTTATTGTTTACATCATTTCATAACATAACATCACACTAGCACGCTTTAAAGGGGTACGTAGGTGTGAACAGTTCACCCTTGTATACTCTAAATCCACCGTTTTTGTTTAAGTTTCATGTTTCTGGGTTAATCTATTCTGGCTTCACTTTGGATAATTGGTCCGTTATGTACCCACAACTAAAAAATGAAAAATAAAACACTTTTTAACAAAAAATACAACCGACTTCCAAATAAAAACACTACAAAGTGAAAAATAACTTCAATTTCGGAAGTCGGTGTCAAAAAACGAAGATCCCAAAACAGGAACACCGACTTCCGAAATTGAAGTTAATTTTCACTTTGTAGTGTTTTTATTTGGAAGTCGGTTGTATTTTTTGTTAAAAAGTGTTTTTTATCTAACGGTAAGCTCGCGTTTGGCCACTATCTCGCCTGATGGTAAGCTATGATGCGGTTGACGATGAAGCACGCTTGCCTAGAAGTAACCTATTCACTCTTGACTTAAAACTAGTAAAGTATAAGCTATCAGGAAACAAAGGCTCCGGCAGGGAATGCCACTCCTTATAATTAAAATATTCGCAAAACGCTTTGTACGTATGGATGGGATGTCAACCATGTACCGGTGGCGCATTGCTGTACGTCTTGTTGTCCGATGATAAAAAGCACAGGCGGAATCAAATTGTGCACTTCCATCTCACACTCCCCGAATTGTAACCGATAAAATCCGACAGACTGGCAACTCGGTGTCGGTTCAAGGCTCTGGATCTTTGAGGCGACCAGTGCATCGTTGCCGATAAGCTTCTTGGCCTATATGTCAATCGACTCAAGTGCATCAAGTTGATATTTGGCAGATCCATCCCAGAGGTGAGAGCAGTACTCCATGCATGTCCAAACTTGCGCTTTATACAAGTTGAGCAGCTGTTCAGGCGTGAAGTACCGTCTCACCTTTGTAAGGATCCCCAACTTTTTGCAGCCATCTGAGCCTTTGCCTCAATGAATGGACCAAAATTGATGGTCGATGTTATCGTAACACCAAGAAAGTCGAGATTTGTTCGTTATCGGCACGGTTACACGACGGAAAGTTGAAGCTGGGTGGAATAGACTCTTTTTTGCAGAAAAAGAGAGGCTTAGCAGCATCGAAACTGACTATTATCGAGGTAAAAAATATCTTAAACCGTCATCCTGACCATAGACTAACCATGTTTTATACAGATCCTAAGCCATTGAGGCGTGACTGATTAACACACATGTATGGATATACATAAAGACACTAATAATATTAAGTAAGCAGTAAGATTTTTATCATCGTTCTAATAGCCCATTTCTTTTCCGCAGTCCATTAACATCGAGGGTCTCACATCCTTTTTTTTTTTTTTTTTTTTTTTTGGGGTGGAAAATCCTCGATGGATGTCCACCGCCCTGGGGGGGGCGGAGGGGTCTGTCAGACTCCTACTGACTAAAAACCACCCCGGTGTTCCATCTCACACCTACACCGGGGATCGCGGGAACAACGATACTTCCGCAACCCCCGGCTAGTGCCGGCCCGCCCATGCGGGCCACGACCTCGGGTTGGGGGGGGAGTGAGGTGTTGGACTCCCCCCGCGACGTCTAAGAGGGGCGCGCGTGGAACACTACGCGCCACCACCTCGGGTCCTGATATCTGGGGGGCCACGGACTTCCCCGAGTCCGTCGCCCCTGGACCCATTTAGGGGGGCTGGAAGAGAGCGTTGTCCGCCCTCCGCCGACGCCCGGCGCGTCTGCTGCGGATCGGGTTAGTGGATGAAATCTCCCTCACCCTCTCCGCAGCCTCCTTCTGCGAGACGACTGTTTCGCAGAAGGATACCACCGCATCCCAGGACTCCTCGCTGCCGACCATAGACTCTAGATCCGGCCAGTACACAAGCCGCCTCGTAGGAGATCGTGCGATACCCCCTGATGACTCTGACGGCCATCGCTCTTTGCGGCTTTCGCAGAATAGCGATGCTGCCGGCCGTCAGGTCAGTCGCCCAGATCGGGGCCCCATACAGGGCCATCGATCGCACGATCCCTACGTAGAGCCGCCTACAGGCGGCGCTCGGGCCCCCCAGATTGGGAAGCAGCGTTGACAGCGCCCCAGCCGCGCCCAACAACTTGGGCGCCAGCCGCCGAAAGTGGGGGCCGAAATCCCACCGGCTGTCGAGCACCAATCCTAGGTACTTCATGGTAGACTCGACAGCAATTCGAGCCCCCCCGACCACGATGTGGGCATCGGGCGGCGGCGCCCGCCAGGGGCCATGAAAGACCATAGCCTCCGACTTGTTGAGGGCCACCTTCAGGCCAAGGCGCCGTATGCGGCTCACCACTTGTGATACCGCAGCTGTCGCCAGCAACGCTGCCTCCCTGTACGAACTCCCCCGGGCCGTGACCAGCGTATCGTCCGCGTAACACGTCAGGTCCACGCCCGGTTGGAGTTCGCCCCTCAGCACCCAGTCGTACCCGATGTTCCACAGAGGCGGGCCCAAGACCGAGCCCTGCGGAACACCGCACGACATGCGGTGCTGTTTTGCAACGCCATCACGTCCCACGTAGGTGACATACCTTTCCGCCAAATAAGCCCCGACGATGCGGCGGAGGTAGGGAGGCACTCGATGATACCTTAGTGCCTCCCGAACACAACTCCAGGGCAGGGTTTTGAAGGCGTTGGAAATGTCCAAGGACACCGCCAACATCACCCCACCCCGGGACACCGCTTCCTCCGCCAGAACTCTCACCTGCGATATTGCGTGGATGGTGGAGCGCCCATGCCGAAAGCCGAACTGGCTTTCGTCCAGGTCCGGCCCCTCTCTGTACAAGTGGCTCACGAGGCGGGCAGCGATTATCCGCTCGAACAGCTTACCCACCTCGTCTAGCAGCACTATGGGCCGGTACGCGGACGGCGAGTCCACAGGGCGCCCCGCCTTCCTGAGCAGGACCAGACGACCAGATTTCCACAAAGTGGGAAACTGGCCCCGCTCAAGGCACGCTGTGAAGAGTCCTCTCAGCCAGGGCTCTAGCTCCTTCAGAGCGAGGGCTAATACGTGGCCGTGGATTCCGTCGGGCCCCGGAGCCACGTTCTTGGCCCGGAGCCGCATCACGGCCGCCCCCATCTCTGCCTGTGTCACCTCTGGGACGCTGATGGCGTCCTCCTCTGTAGACTCTGCGGCTGTGGGCAAAGCCATCGGCGGCGGGATGTGCTCCGCTCTCGCCGGGAAGAGGGCTGCGACTACCTCCTCCAGCAGCTCGGGTTGGAGACTCTCCGTAAGCGGAGGCGCGGCGGCTCGAAGTTTCCCTCGAACCGCTCGATAAGGGCGCCCCCACGGATCCCCGTCTAGAGTCTCCAACATCTCCTCCCTGGCTCGCTTCTTCGCCTCGCCGATGGCCAGCCGCAGAGTCTCCGTCGCCGCGCGGTACACCTCATACCGCGTGGCTTCTTCTTCAGGGACCCGACGACGTCTCCTCCGGTATCGGGTGTACTGGCGTCTGGCCGCTACGCACGCAACACGCAACTGTGCGATCTCGGCGGACCACCAGTACACCTGGCGCCTCGCTGACTGTGCGTGGACCCGGGGCATGGACGCGTCGCTGATTTGCGTCATCGCCCCGCGGAACCACAGCGCCTCCTGTTCGACGTCGATGGGTCCGGTTGTTGCCGACTACCGGATCCAGGCCTGGACAATAGTGGCCTCCTCGAGAAGTTCCCTGTCGATGCGCTTGCGCGCCCAGCGCGGAGCGTCCGTTCGCGGGGCCGGTGTACCACGGCCGCCGGCGGTCTGGGTGGAGACGTCGAAACGGATATATCGGTGAACCGATAACGTCTCCACCTCCACGGCGACATGCCAGTCGCGGACACGGCTCGCGACGGCAGGGCTAGCGAACGAGACGTCCACTACTGACCCGCCCCGCTGTCGCACGCACGTGTAAACCGAGCCCCGGTTTAAGATGACCAGGCCGGTGGTTACTGCCCACTCCTCCAGCGCCTCACCCCTAGCATCGGTTACTGGAGATCCCCACGCCGAAGACTTGGCGTTGAGATCCCCAAGCAACAGCACAGGGCGAGGGTGGAGTCGGCCTACGACGGCGCCCAACTCGACAAGGAAACTCTCAAAGTCGGCGAGACTCTTGTTGGGCGAAAAATACGCACCAACTATGCCAACGCCGTCCGCGAGGGCGGCCACCCAGCCGCGACCTCGGGACGGGCTGACAAGAGCCCCGCCAATAATGGCCACCAAACCGTCAAGGTCTCCAACCCAGTTATCTCTGGGTGGGACGAAATACGGCTCGGCGACCACAGCCACGTGAATCGACCACTCTGCCATGCTCTGGAGCAAAAGATCCTGAGCTCTGGCAGAGTGGTTAATATTGCCCTGGAGGAAATGGTATGGCGCCATTATGCGCAATCCATTCCCTCCACTCCATGCCCAGGCCGGGAGTCGGCCGAAGAGCAGCCAGGCTGACGGGGAGGTAAAGAACCCCCGGCAACATTGGCCCTCCTTCTCTTCTTCTGCTGCTGCGCGGTTGCGCCACAGGCCTTTCCGCCCGCTCTGTGCCCCGCGGGCCTTCCTGCAACTGTACAGAGGCTGCAGTTTGGCGCCGCGGAGCACTGGGCCGCCTTGTGGCCGGGCTGACCGCAGCGATAGCACTGCTCGCTGCGGTCTGTTTCGGCGGTGCATCGTGCCCTGACATGCCCAAGGTCGGGGAACGCTACTTTGGCCTTCGCCTCTGACAAGACCGCCTTGTACGAGACGCCCCTTTCGACGGCTCCGGGCTGCAGCGTGATCACTACAGCCGCGGAGCGTGGGGCTCTGACCTTAGGCGGTCCCGCGGCCTTTCTCGATTCTGGTGCCGGTGCTCCAGCGGGTGCCGGCGGCACCGTCCTCTTCTTTCTTTGGCGGCCCCTCTTGACCACCGTCGTCCAGGCCTCTGCGAGATTGCCAGGCGGGGTCGCCGGGGTCGCAGTCGCCGCCTGGGTAGTGGGCGCGGGCCTACCCTCCGCGGGCTTACTGGGCCCTTTCCCGGCACTGCTCTGGTCCGGCCCAGGTTTAGCGGGCCCCTCCTGTTTCCGCTTGTCCGCAGCGAGCGGTGGGCGGAAGGTTTCAGCCGGAAGCAGTCTCGACTCCATAGCCTCTATACGGGCACCCACCATCTGTCCGCACTGCATCATGCAGATGCGTGCGATCTTTTCAATGTCCGCATCCGCAAGTGCTGGGGCCGATGATGGGGTCGGAGATGGAGCCGACGACGGCGCCAGCGGTGGGCTCGTGACGGTAGAAGCTGCCGTCTGGGCGGTGAACTGCCGCTTGAGGTCCTCTAATTCGGCTCGGAGACGGCCGTTTTCTTCCCACAACTTTGCCGTCTCATCGGTGGTTGTGCGGTTTATGAGGACCTCAACCGCCTCCTGAATGTCGCTCACTGCCTGCTTCAGGGCATGGGTAAAAGTGCCCTTCAGATTGCCCGATTTGGTGGCAACCTTCAGGACGACCTCCAGGCCGTCCGCCACTTGGCGACTAAGCGCCACCGCTGACATTTCTTCACCAGCAGCTGTCCGAGCCGAGCGCCGCTCTCGGGCCTGTCGGGCAACTCGCTGACCTCGTCAGCCGCGACAGCCTTTCGCTGCGCCCGCTTTGCGGCATTCGCCTCCGCCTTATTTGCCCCTAGCAGGGACGTGGTGGAGCCACCGCTCTGGTCCGCACTCATGTGCCCAGGGTCACTCTGCACGCACTCTGCAGGGGCAGGCGTGTCGGGCCTAGGCACGAAGCGACCACGCATGTCACGTTCCGGCCCCCGAGCGGAGGCAACACCCGCCAACGCGCGACCCCGCCCTCTCCGTCCCGTTGAGACCTTCGGGGCAGACAGGTTCTCCTCACTCGAGGAGAGACCCAGCGACCCCGAGCCCTTGCTGTGCGGACGCTTCCTCCAAAATTTGGAGGTGCCGCGCGAGTCCTGGTCAGACAAGTTGTCTCCAGGACCTGAGCCTCCTCGGCTCTTGTTGCCGTCGGCGGCGGCAAGTGGTACGTCCACTTCGCGCAGTCGCTCCAGGTTCTCCTGGAGCTCCTTTTCTCGCTCGTGGCTCTCTTGGCGCAGGTCGGCGGTGTTCTGCCGGCCCGCGAGACTAGTGGTGCCCCCCTCAGATACGATGGGGCTGCCCTCTAGGGGATCCCTAGAGGGGCGGGACTGGCCCTTGCGTTGCGCAAGGGTACCCGCCTGAGGATTATTATCCATTAGTCTGTGTTCCATTTTTTTTACGTTTCCTTTTTAAGGGTGAGGTCCCTTTCCCTGCGCTAGGGACCGGATACAAACCCTCCGGCCATTCATCCCCTCGGCACGCGAGACCTTGGGATTGGGTTCCACCTCTATTCCACGCCCACTCGACCTAATCTCTGTCAGCAGAGGGGGGAGTAGGCGTTAGATGGCCACCGCAGCGACGGATTAGCCGTCCCGCCTTTAGCCCGGTTCCCTTCACAGACCATCATGGATGATGAACTGTGTTTGAAACCGTGACCTTTCCTCGTGTGTTGAAATTAGCCGCCCGTTGCCCAGGGTGCGCCGCGTGGAGGCTTTCAACTTGCACCCTAGGGGGGAGGGGGGGGGGGGCTCACCTCCTGGATCAACCAATTTACAGAGGTCCAACGATATGTACGGTGGTAACCTTTCCTAGTAGAAACTGGGTATAATTTACTGCATCGTTATCTGAAATACTAAGTTTGGGGGTTTAAATAGAGAAAAATAGTTAACGACACGGTTGGCGCAGTGATTGAGCGATCGGCTACTGCGCTACATGTCGCGGGTTTGATGCCCGCACGAAACAAATATTTGTATGGCCTACTGATAGTTGTTCCGGATCTGGGTGTCTTGTTTAAGTGAGTTTAAATGTTTGTAAACGTCCACACGCGACATGCAGAAAAAAAACCGTAAATGGTTTGGCCATTAACTTTTTTATAAGAGCCATTTGATTCAGTAAAAAACGAATAGTTAGAACCTATTCGCAGATTACCAGACATTTGTATTTGTCCTTTAACTTAACGGTATTCAAATTATATTATGTGAAACAATAAAAACAAAAACAAAAATGTAAATTAACATACCTACATAAACAGCCCTGCCCCAGTCTATGGTGTTTCCACTGCCGGGATACTCAACTTCTCTTTGTATGTAGGAGTGGGCCACTAATCCAAAGATAACAAAAAAAAATACAATAAATTTTGGTTCTAGGGCATGCTGGTTTCCTCACGAGATAAATAATAACAAAACTTTTCATGAATTTCTTATTTCACGAGACATAATTTTTCACACAAGTTCGTATCACTGTAACTTCAAGTCAAGCTGTTGCAGCAACTTAGCCCATTTCGCATTTAAGTCGTTAAGATAACTAAGTAAAAAATGTACGAATGAAGCTGGGATTTATGGGAATTATCTTTATGCCTTTGCGAGTCGGACCCTGGCACGGGCCAGGAAAAATATCATTGGGTAGGAAATAATCTTCTGGAACGAGTAGAATATTAGGTTACTCATTCAACATTTTAATTATTTATATCTTTGTATTCCACTCATTGTATGATGGTTTGTGTGATATATCCAGATACGAAATTATGTTTCTGTCCTTTGAGAAAAATACTACTACTGCCATACTTGGCTCCCCTAATTTACAATGCTTTGCCTGGGTCAATTACTCAAATATACTTCAATAAATTTTGCGGAAATGGTTGTTACAAGAGTGTTTTTATCCGAAAGATGAGTTCTTGCAAAAGTCTCCCTGTAAATTTTATACACTAAAGTAGACACATAAATTGACTGTAAGCTTATTTATTTGTTTAAAGAACTACGGCATTCTGCGGACAAGGAGACGGCAACAATGGTCTACCGCACGTTATGTGAGTCTATAATTACCTACTGTATTCCAGTATGGGGAGGGTCTTTAAGACAGCTATGCTTAGAGCGTAACGGGCACAACGGGCAGTACTTAAGAGGCGAGTCCTTAAGAAACACCTAAGAAGGCACTTACAGTTTTCGAAATTTTTAAATATTCACCGCATTGAATTACACAAAAAAAAAATAAGAAGAACGAAAAATAAGAGATAATTGTAAAACCATCCTAAATTTCGATAAAAAAAAAAGGTTGAAATCTCTCAAAAACATCTAAATCGACCTTTCCTATTTGCATTATTTTCATTATTATAGAACAATATTTATAAATCTCTGTAGATATATCGTGACAAGAAAGTATGAATATGACGTTCACCATTTTATAAATCTAATAAGTCAACCCAAATGATAGTTATCCACGTTTCAACATTGTTATTTTGTCTACACAAATTGTTTTCTGTTCCCCATACATTTTAGTATGCAGCGTTACTCTCCCGTAATTTGTTTTATAAACGAGCACGCGCGCGAAATGTTCAGTGCCGTCTTAGACTCCAAGATGAGAGCATGTCCGTTTTTTATCTGAGCCGAGTTCGCAAAACGTCTACGCACACAAACACAATAGATATAAAGGTGGGTCGCGAGTGTCGTGACATGACTGCAGCAATAAGACAAACTAGCTTTTTAAATGGACCAAATCATGTTTTTGGTAATCATGAGTCTTGTAAGCCATACTATTACAAGCATTTGAATTCAACAAATATAGGTGGTGAGATTGGCACTGATAAAAACTTTGTGTCGGTAATGAAAGCTTACACCTTTTATAATGTAATTTCTCAACTAGACAATCTTACGCAGCTCGTTGGGAAACGTCCGTTGTGGCATTTAACATTAAGCAGCCACAAACCTACTTGTACAATAAAATCATTTATAAAAAACCTAACATATTTAAAAGCCATCTTGAGTTAAAAAAAAAGAAATATCCTATAAATCGAAATCAGCCGCAGACTATATTCAACTTCTTCTTCAAGTAAAAACAATAATGACATGGATAAAGATTATGGTCATTTTTGTCAAAAACCAGACAATTGATTGGTTTTCTTTCTTTCTTCTATTTTGCTAAAACGGAACATTAAAAAAAAAACTCACAGAAGTTGAAAGAAAAGCTCTTGAAAGAAGAACTATATTGCAATCGGATTCTATGGAATGGATTCAAGAAAGAAGACAGTGCTTGACTGCTTCTGGTTTTGTTAAAATTTGTAAAAGAGACCTTATTAAATGCGGACCTCTGGTAAAAATATAATCAAACAGGAAAGCTGATAATAAATAAAAACCATGACTGGTATTATCAGGTCCACGGAGAGTTCCACATTACCCAAAAAATTACTGTATTTTTATTGTTTGGACCAACGTAGACACGAAGGTTGAAACAATTAAAAAGGATGATGCATTTGAAGAAATAACAAGGAATATAAATTAAAAAGATTTATCTTGATTGTAAGCTTCCGGAAATAATAGATTCGCGATTAGACAAGAAAATGGAAATAAAGGAGCCCAATTATTTGATGAGGGAATTAAAAAACCAAAAAGCTGAAATAGAATCGAAGAAACGGAACAGCGAAACTGTTTTATCTGATGTCAGAATCACCAAGATATAAGCAACAAAAAAAATAATTAGAGAACATAATTCAATCAAGCATTATTTTTTGTACTTATTATAATAATAATTATATTTTATTACATATAGTAATTATTTTTTCTAACAATCAAACAACCGATTACACTGTGACCCCACCCTTTTTTTCACGACTATAATACTATGGGCACGCATGCCGTGCGGAGCGGTGAATCAATAGCTAACACATTGCGCGTTTTTGAGACATGTTTACAAGTCCTTCAGAAGCGAACGCGCATTGAAGCTATATTAAGTCCGTCGCGTCGCATAATTTTTCATTTGTTCTTGGGTACGTGAACACTACAATGTGTGATGCAACTGTGTTAGTGAAAATGTCGATGTGTGGGTTCTAAAATAATTTCCCACGCTCGCAAACCTTCCTCTTAAAGTGATGTCCTTCAAAAAACAAATCTATCTCACTAGAAAGTTGTACTCGGAAGCTCATGTCCTTACGGTTTGACAATTATATATACTCCGTACTGTCCTACGGAGACACATGTTACCAATAAGCTTACATGCAATAAATAGACGCACTGGTTTTCCAGTCTGCAAAGTTACCAAATGTCGCACTGCACTCGCGTCGAGACACTTTTGTGCGTTAAGTTCAAAGATCTACAACCGGGTTTATAAATCTATCTCAAGTTATAAGCTCATGTTATATAAAGTGAAACAAATTTTAAGACCAGTCATTAAGTTATGACGACACTGAAAAGTAAATTTTATCAGTACCATAAAAGACCATAAGATACCCATACGCTCACTCATGCGTCCACTCACCATTACACATACATACACACTCACTCACACACACAATCACATACACACTCGCAATCACACGCTCGCTTTTTTTCTTTTTATTGTTTAGTTTTACTGTTTCAATAGCTTCTAGTCTTAAGCCTTGTGTTCTATTACATAAAAAATTAAATGTGTATTGATTTATATCAGCGGAGGACACTGATTCCTGTAACACAGGTTCGCCTAGCACGGGAGTCAGGCGCTTCACATGTATGGCTGTAATATTTTTATGTCAATAGAGTTTATTTATTAATTACTCTACAAGAAATACAGTCGTAATATTATTCAAATTGCTTTGTTCAGATACACAGTGAAAATATCTTCAAAGGTGCAGCATTTTGTAGATTTATTTCACAGAGAAGCTCTCAAATGTAAGTTGTAAACGGTGTCTACACCTACACGGTTCTAAATTAGCACTAAGTGCAACCCTATATCGTGTCCAGGATATTTATTTACAATCTAGGTTGCTTGGAAGAGATCACGGAACGCGATAAGGCCGCCGTGTTGTTTTATGGTTTACAATACATAAAGAAACCTTTTATCTTCGTTTACAATAATACATACAAGAAAATTCTACCAAGCATAGAATCAATCTTGTTAGGCCCAATTTTTTTTATCCGTAGTTAATTCAAATTATGGTTAAATATGCATGTTGAATAATATGTCTATCAAATGCACAAATAATTAACTCTCCAACTTATTTGACCATTTGTGAGACTCATAATTGATAAAAAAACGCATTGTATCGAAATTTTAAATCATTGGTTAGCATATAACCAATGGTTGATTTAAGTATGGATAAAAAAACTAGGCCTTAGCGGAGCCGGAGATTAACAAAATTTTATAAAATCATACCGAGGTGACTGCCGAGGTACCAGTAAATCCAAATTTAATGGCGGCTCGGAAAACAAAGCAAGTCGCTGCGCCGTAGCAAATTCATATGACAGCAGTGAAATCCACAATTCCCAGCGGTCTTTACTTTGAATCGACAAATACGAACTCTTGTGGAGGTTCTGCATTAACGGACGTGACGTTCCGTTTCAACACTGTCAAGCTGCAATCCTACCCACGTTTACAGAGAATGTTACAAGTTGGATAAATACCTCATCATCATCATCATCATCATTTCAGCCGAAAGACATCCACTGCTGGGCCTCCCCCAAGCGTCGCCACACTGATCGGTCCTGTGCGTTTCGCATCCACCGGACGCCCGCGGTTGACGAGGTTGTCGCTCCACCTAGAAAAAGCTAGCCTAGCCTAGCCTTCCAATGCTGCATCTTCCGGTATGCGGTCGCCACATCAGAACGTTTCGGCCCCAACGGCCATCCGTTCTTTCGTCCAATGTGCCCTGCCCGCTGCTACTTAAGTTTGGCGATTCTTCGGGCTATGTCGGTAACCTTGGTTGTCTTGCGGATGTCTTTATTTCTGATTCGATCATGCAAGGAAACGCCGAGCATAGCTCTCTCCAATGCTCTCTGCGAGGTATTTATATATACCTTCATCAAGTGAATGCTTAGCATTTATCAAGTTGACGGACACTCGATTAAAGACCTCTGGTAAGAGTAATTGGAAGTAGGACGGCTGGTTAAAGGAGTGGGTACCTATATCGTGCGACTTATCGTTTTAATTGTCAAGTCATGGTCTATGCCAATATTATAAAGAGGAAAGATTTTTTTGTTTGTTTGTTTGTACCGAATAGGCTCCGAAACTACTGGACCGATTTAAAAAAATCTTTCACCTATGAAAAGCTACATTTTTACCGACTGACATAGGCTATAACTTATTTTCGAAAACATTGGGGGTCCTTAAGAAAATTGCAATAATGTAACCCAAAGTCTCAATATTTTGCCTATAAAATCCATTATTTGGCGTGCTCTGAGAAAACTATGGATGATACTTAAAAATTATTAGTACATGATTAAAGTACTCATTATTAACTACAAAAAAGGCTGCGAGAGAATGTATCTCACTAACATAGTTAAGTCACAATAGCAGCTTTTGTGTTCTAAAATTTAACTAGATCGCCGGTAGAAACAAAAGTTGGTTACATGTTTATTATTTGTATTCATTCTTATTCAAATAAATAGTTTAACAAATTTGTAGGTAGGTACGAGTAGGTAGGGTAGATAGGGTAGGTGGGTATGTTGTTAGCTGGGTATGTAGGTAGAGTAGGGTAAATTTCATGCTTCTAGCCACCTACCTACCAACCTACCCTAGGTTGGTAGGTAGGTGGCTAGAAGCATGAAATTTGGCAAAAAGGTTCCTCATGTGAAGTAAGTGAGCACGGGCACAACGGGCAGTACTTAAGAGGCGAGTCCTTAAGAAACACCTAAAAAGGCACTTACAGTTTTCTAAATTTTTAAATATTCACCGCATTGAATTACACAAAAAAAATAAGAAGAACCTTATTAGATGTGCCAACAGTTTCACCGTGAGATAATTGTAAAACCATCCTAAATTTCGATAAAAAAATTTGTTGAAATCTCTCAAAAAACATCTAAATCGACTTTTCCTATTTGCATTATTTTCATTATTATAGAACGATATTTATAAATCTCTTTAGATATATCGTGACACGAAAGTATGAATATGACGTTCACCATTTTATAAATCTAATAAGTCAATCCAAATGATAGTAATCTACGTTTCAACATTGTTATTTTTTCTACACAAATTGTTTTCTGTTCCCCATACATTTTAGTATGGAGCGTTACTCTCCCGTAATTTGTTTTATAAACGAGCACGCGCGCGAAAAATGTCGACTCTTCGCCTGCCATCGCCGCCGAGCGGACGTCTCGCTGCCGCCCGCCGCTCTCGCTCCCTCCACCGCGCGCCCCGCCGCGCCCCTCTCTCCTGCTCGTCGAGCTCTGCGTGACGTCACTGCGGTCACCGCGTCTCCGCGCGCCGCCCACAGGTGTCGCTACTAGTAACTTCGGTTACTAGTAGGGACATCTATTTTTGGCCCCTTCCGGGTAAAATCCACGACTTAGTGGTCCTTGGTGGATACCTAACGGTGTTAACGAAGCCAAGTAGAGTGGTGACCCGCCCACTCGCCAAGTCCCGTCTGGACACGGCAGTCAGAAGGAATCGGGAGCAGGGTAGTTGGCCTTGGTAGATAGCCTAGTCAACCCCTGTCTCTGCCCCACAGCATTCACCTGGCACGGTCGGGTGTCTCTACCCCGGCGTGCCAGACTTCTGGTAAACAAGTGGTGGGTGGCCCACCTTCGGTGGGTTTACCGGTACCTTAGGGCCCCTGTCACCCAATGAGATTGGTGACAGGAGTACAAGCTTAGGGCTCACCGAGGTTCTCACCTCCCAGTCTCACCCGACTGGGAGGGTAGGATTGCACACATCCCCGGGCCCATCCACCCGGGGAAGATTTCCCTTACCGGCCTACCGGAATTATTATTTTCACCGACAATGTCGTTCGCGGCATTAGTCGATCTCCTCCAGGAGATTCTATTAACTGACCCCAAGCTTAAGAAGCGATATGGTGCAGCCTTCAAAGCTGCCACCACCCCCAACCTCAATTCGGGCCCAATCCAGTGCCCTGGCCCCATGGCCCATAAGCCATTCCCTGACGATGACCCACCGCGGTCACCATCCCCTGTCCCCCAGACTAGCCAAGAGACTAGAGCCCCAACCCCCTCACAGACCACTGAGCCTATCTACCGCCCAGACTCCCCTATGGAGCAAACTCCTTTCCCTGAGAATCACCATGATAACGGTGAATCACGGGCCTCTTCTCCTCCCGTCACCTCCTCAGAGGAAGACGACTCCCACGATTTTCAAGTCGTGGGAGGAAAGAGGAAGAAAAACAAAGCCTCAGCCCAGGCCTCCAAGGCCAAAAAGACCTTTGTACAACTCCGTTTGCTTCACCAATCCCCTCCCCCTGTCCCTCTCCCGAGCCGACAGGCACCCAGCCCGGCCCCACTACCGCTTCCCAGCGGTCTAGTCGCCCCCCCAGCCCCCCAGTCACTACGGTCAATAAGACCAAGCCCCCGCCGCCGATATTCCTACAGGATAAGGCGAAGTGGACCGATGTGTCCAACCTCTGTAGGGATAATAAAATCCAATTTAATAGTGCCCGTGCCTGTCAGCAGGGCATTAAAATTCTAGTCCCCTCTTCAAAGGATTTCCGGGATTTAACCCGATTACTCAAAGTGCGGAAGTATTCCTTCCACACTTACTCCCTCCCTGAGGAGAAGTCCACCCGGGTAGTCATCCGAAGGATCCCAAAGGAGATCTCGACGGAAGACGTCCGCTTGGACCTCCTAGCCCAAAAAGTTCCCGTCATTGCTGTGCACCGCTTGCATAAAGCGAGAGGTGGACAGCAATATGACATGGTAGTGGTGGAGTGTAGCCCTACCGAATCCCACAATCCCATCTTCGGGATTAAATCCATTTGCTCTCTCACCGGTATCTCAATAGAGAGACCGTATCGCCCCACTATTGTTGGTCAGTGTCACAACTGCCAACTATATGGGCACTCCCAAACAAACTGCTTCGCCACCCCCAGATGCGTTAAATGCTTGGGGGATCATGGCACGAAAGATTGTCCCCGTCCCAAGGACCGCTCAGAGTGCACGGAGCCTCCTAGCTGTGTGCTCTGTGGCCAGGTAGGTCACCCCGCCAGTTACCGTGGCTGCCCCAAAGCCCCAAAACTCGCGCCCATAGTGGCCAAACGCAATGACGCGCGCCAAGCACGCATTGCTCCCCCAGCCCATGCCCCCCCTCGTCTAGACGCCCCTCAGAGGGATTCTCCATGGGGTAAGCTGAACCACTAAAGTGTGGCGCCCCAGTCAAATACTCAGCCCATTCCAGCGCTGATGGATCTTAGGATCCCAGAGCCTATTACAACCCCGGCCACAGTGGCCCCAACGCAAACCAACAAGGTGGCTCCTACCACTGTCGTTGGCGCGCGCTCACCCCCCCCCCCCCCCTGTAGTCCAACCCGGCCAGAGCTATCTATCTATCTAGCCTATCGGTGTGTCGCTGAAACCATTTTCAACGCATACGCGATCTGGATGACTCCAGAAGCCCGCTCCCTTCACGCTGAACTAACAAGTTTAGCCGACCCCAAAACCCCTTTTCATGCCTCGAGGCCTTCTCGAGGTATCCTTCTATTACCAAGGAACTAGATAGCCTTGTATTTGTCAATGGACGATGGATTCGCAATTAAGAAGTAATTGCCTCAAACCGAAATCCCTAAAGTTAGGTTTTTTCAATGCAAATAGCATTAACAACCAGCGTGATGAGATAGCCACGTTCCTTCGCGATCATCAGCTGGACGTCTTCCTCATACAGGAGACATTCCTTAAACCCCAACAACGCGATCCCAAAATTGCCAACTATCGTATAGTTCGCAACGATAGGACCCGCTGTCACGGCGGTGGCACTCTCATTTATTACAAAAATGAGCTCCACTGTAGTGCTATCACCCCACCCGATCCCCCTTCGTACCTTGAGTACTCAGCCTGTCGGCTTGGAATGACTGGTCATCAAAAGATCACCATCATATCCGCCTATTGCCCTCCTCCCTCGGCGTCATCGGTGGATAACCCAGAGGGTCTCAAAAAAGATCTTACCTCCCTCTTCAATTCGAGTCACTCCGTTATCCTAGCGGGTGATCTCAATGCCAAACATACAGACTGGAACAGTACCGTTGCTAACTCTAGAGGAAAGCTGGTACAGAACCTAAGCAATACCCTTCATTATAACGTCATCGGCCCCCCGAGCTTCACTCATTTCCCAGGTAACGTCACTAGTAACCCGGACATCCTTGATATAGCGCTATTAAAGAACATTAACCTTCAGTTTCGTTCTATAGAAGTGCTAAATGAATTATCTTCTGATCACCGTCCTGTGATCATGCACCTAGGTAGTCGTTCAGGCCTCCCAGATCCAGGACAGCCGCCCCCCACCAAAATTGTCACTGATTGGAGGAAAGTAAGTGCTAAACTGAAATCCACAATTTCACCCCACTTAGACTCAATCCCCAGCCATATAAACTCGGTCGCTGACACGACAGCGGCGATTGACTCGATTACAACTCACGTACAGACCGTCCTGAACGAATGTTCAAGGGAGGTTCCAGTGCTGGACATCCAGCAAGGGAAACTCCCGGACGATGTACGGAAGTTGATAACCGAGAAGAACGCAGCTATCCGTGACTACAGTAACTTTCGCTGTGTCCCAAACAGAGTTCACATGCGCAACTTACAGCGTGCTGTAAAGGAACGTATGGCTGAGCTCCGTTCTGCGACATGGAATAAGATGCTGAGCGAACTAGAGCCCAACCACCATGCCTTCTGGCACCTTCAGAGGAGGTTACGCTCCACTGAAGAATCTGCCATACCCCCACTTATTCGCCCTGATAAGAGTGTTGCATTTGAAAACACTGAAAAAGCCGAATGTCTGGCTGACAGTCTCGAACTTCAATGCACACCCAGCTCCCAACCAGTAGACAAAGCTCACCTAGATATGGTAGACGCTGAAGTCGAACGTAGGACCTCCCTCCCTCCCGTTGAAGACCCTGATGACCCACTACCTCCCGTCACCCCAGACGAAGTAGTGGAGGTTATCAAAAGGCTTCGCCCCAACAAAGCCCCAGGCATAGATGGCATCACCAATAAGGTGTTGAAACTCCTCCCTGCCCAAATAATATTGCTAATGACGGCCATTTTCAACGCTGCATTGAGCAAATATATCTTCCCCCAAGCTTGGAAACAGGCTACTGTAATAGGCATCCCTAAACCGGGTAAACCGAAATCGGAGCCTACCAGTTATCGTACCATTAGTCTGGTGAATTCTCTCGGGAAAGTCTATGAGCGACTTATTTATAAGCGGCTCAGAGACTTTGTCGAGCGAAAGAGCCTTATCCCCAACGAGCAATTCGGCTTTCGCGCTGAACACTCGTGTATTCAACAAGTTCACCGTTTCGTTGAACACACTAGTGCTGGCTTCCAGCAGGGTATGTTCACCGGTGCCTTGTTCTTCGACATAGCGAAAGCGTTCGACAAAGTCTGGCACAATGGCTTAATTTATAAGCTATATAATCTTGGTGTGCCAGATCGTCTCGTGCTCATCTTACGAGACTGGTTGTCGAACAGAACTTTCCGCTATCGTGTCGTGGGAGAACTCGCCTCCCCTCACCCCATACGAGCCGGAGTCCCTCAAGGCTGCGTACTATCCCCTCTAGCTTTCACGCTGTACACCAGCGATATTTCAAAAACCAAAGGGGGCCAGTTGGCACTATTCGCTGACGACACGGCCCTCTAATGCAAAGGCTCAGCAACCAATGCCATAGCACTAAAGCTCCAGAGAGCCGCCAACACTCTAGCCAAGTGGTTCCGCCTCTGGAGAATTAGAAGTCAACCCCGACAAAAGCCAGACTGTCCTATTCTCGAGGCCTGATCGAAAATACAACTATAGATTCAAAGACCCCCTTCCCCCTAGACCCATCACAATGTACGGTAAGCCAATCCCTTGGGAGAAGCAAGCCAAGTACCTAGGTGTAACCCTCGATAACCACCTCACTTTCGCCAAGCACATTAAGGCGGCGCGCTCGCGAGCCGCCTTCGCTATGGGCAGACTTCATGGGATGGTGAACGCAAGCAGCAGCTTGTCACCTAGGTGCAAGCTGCGCATTTACACTGCGGTCATTCGTCCCATCATGACCTATGCCTGTGCTGTATTCGCACATGCAAAACCCCATGATATACATAAACTTCAGGTTATACAAAACGATTTCTCCGAAAGATCACGGGAGCCCCCTGGTACGCTCGCGACCAGGAACTCCATGTCGATCTGAGAATCCCTACTATCCAACAATTCATTAAACGCATTTCCAAGCGTTTCTTTGACTCTGCTGTCGATCATAGCAACCCTCTAATTCAAGCGGTTTCCCGCTATGAACCCTCCAAAATCTCCAAAGTTCGTCGACCAAGGCTTGTCCTCTCCTATCCCCGATGACGCCACTACTCTGCTCCAAGAGAGCAATAAAAAGACCAGCACAATTCGCAGACACAGACCGCCTTCGTTCCGCCCTCGCCGCCGAGGCCTGCCGCGACGTCCCCGACAGGATACGCAAGCCAGCCCGCGAGCTGTGCCTTAGTTAAATTATAGTTAGATAATTGGAGTTTCTTATTCGTTCTTCTCCACGTAGGCTTTTCCGAACGAATGGTAGAATCACTTTTAATAAGATCCAGCCATAGTGTTGTCCCCCCAGCGACGGCCTGAGCCGAGGTCCGACCCCACCTGGGGTAGCCCTTAGCGCAGTCGCTTAGGTTTAGTAATTTGTGCCTGGCTGGAGGCTATATAGCTTAGTCTCCACAGGCTAGTCCAGTTAAGCAGTGGACGGTCACTTTGACCGAACTGTGAGACGCCACGTAGAAGAAAAAAAAAAAAAAAAAAAAAAAAAATGTTCAGTGCCGTCTTAGACTCCAAGGTGAGAGCATGTCCGTTTTTTATCCGAGCCGAATTCGCAAAACGTCTACGCACACATACACAATAGATATAAGGGTGGGTCGCGAGTGTCGTGACATGACTGCAGCAATAAAACAAACTGGCTTTTTAAATGAACCAAATCATATTTTTGGTAATCATGAGTCTTGTAAGCCATACTCTCAGACCAACAAAAAAGGATAGACGTAGCGTCGCGAACATCAAAAGTGAAGCCACATTTTTATCTATGTGTGTTTGGAAGGGTTGCCATTTGTTGATTTTTTCCCCTATAAAATGGGTAATAATATTATTGTGTGGGTAGGATAATGTTGTTCGAGTAAGATATTGTTGAGTATGGTATTGAACCTCAAAAGTAAATGATTAAGGTACATTATTAATTATAACTCACGAAAGAGAAAGTGGCTTTACATGCTTATGATTTGGAGATCACCTTTTATGCAATCCTTGCTTGTGTTAGGAGACTTCACTCTTCCGCTTAGCAATATCCATTAATTTGCAATTTAATGCAAAAAAAAAATACAAATATAAATAGATAAGTTTTAAATAATAGAAAAGCAAACTTTATGTGAACGAGCGTTAAACAGAGAAATAAAATGCGCGTATTTGGAAAAATACTGCATATGTTTAATCATTGTGTTGATGAAATCTATTTTTTTTTTTATTGTACATACCATTTTAGGATATCCGTTTTTGGTCACACGGCGAAGTCCACGATTAGTTGTGTAGAGGTCGTTATAATCAAAATGATCGGAACAAACCACGCTGGTTTTCGATGGCAGCCATTCTGGATCATTCCGACTATTTCTTATAGCTACTATCCATTTTCATTTTGTTTCATTATTATTTGGAAATCTAAAATATTAAAATAAAATAAAAAAAATAAAACAGGAATATAACTCGCAGTAAGAAATCATATTAAATTTGTTTAATCGAATGGGGTAATTTGAAATCATATTATGGCAACCCACGCACTTTATGTCACTGATTTCGTTCGTTGAGGTTTTTTGTTCCAAGGAACCTAAAATTCATAGTATATTTAATAAATAAACGAGTACTTACATGTGAAATGTGATTCCGTGAGACTTTTTATGTGCTCTGCTATTATTTTTACAAGTTTTCACTACACAGGAAGGCATAATTCTATTTTTTTAATATATGTTAACTAGACGACGACTCGTAACGTACTAAGAGCGATGAGCATAGTTTTAGTGCAGGTGTGTGCGTGAGAGTGTATCTTTACTTGGAGGAGCATAGTTTTGTGGCTTCACTAATGATGTTCGCGACGTTACGTCTATCTTTTTTTGTTGGTCTGAGGCCATACTATTACAAGCATTTGAATTCAACAAATATAGGTGGTGAGATTGGCACTGATAAAAACTTTGTGCCGGTAATGAAAGCTTACACCTTTTATAATGTAATTTCTCAACTAGACAATCTTAAGCAGCTCGTTGTGAAACGTCCGTTGTGGCATTTAACATTAAGCAGCCACAAACCTACTTGTACAATAAAATCATTTATAAAAAACCTAACATATTTAAAAGCCATCTTAAGTTATAAAAAAGAAATATCCTATAAATCGAAATCAGCCGCAGACTATATTCAACTTCTTCTTCAAGTAAAAACAATAATGACATGGATAAAGATTATGGTCATTTTTGTTAAAAACCAGACTATGCAATTGATTGTTTTTTTTTTCTTTCTTCTATTTTGCTAAAACGGAACATTAAAAAAAAAACTCACAGAAGTTGAATGAAAAGCTCTTGAAAGAAGAACTATATTGCAATCGGATTCCATGGAATGGATTCAAGAAAGAAGACAGTGCTTGACTGCTTCTGGTTTTGTTAAAATTTGTAAAAGAGACCTTATTAAATGCGGACCTTTGGTAAAAATATAATCAAACAGGAAAGCTGATTAAAAAACCATGACTGGTATTATCAGGCCCACGGACAGTACCACATTACCCAAAAAATTACTGTATTTTTATTGTTTGGACCAACGTAGACACGAAGGTTGAAACAATTAAAAAGGATGATGCATTTGAAGAAATAACAAGGAACATAAATTAAAAAGATTTATCTTGATTGTAAGCTTCCGGAAATAATAGATTCGCGATTAGACAGGAAAATGGAAATAAAGGAGCCCAATTATTTGATTGAGGGAATTTAAAACCAAAAAGCTGAAATAGAATCGAAGAAACGGAACAGCGAAACTGTTTTATCTGATGTCAGAATCACCAAGATATAAGCAACAAAAAAATTAATTAGAGAACATAATTCAATCATGCATTATTTTTTGTACTTATTATAATAATTATTATATTTTATTACATATAGTAATTATTTTTTCTAAAAATCAAACAACCGATTACACTGTGACCCCACCCTTTTTTTTACGACTATAATACTATGGGCACGCATGCCGTGCGGAGCGGTGAATCAATAGCTAACACATTGCGCGTTTTTGAGATATGTTTACAAGTCCTTCAGAAGCGAACGCGCATTGAAGCTATATTAAGTCCGTCGCGTCGCATAATTTTTCATTTGTTCTTGGGTACGTGTACGTCAAAATGTCGTGAAAATGTCGATGTGTGCGTTCAAAAATAAGTTCCCACGCTCGCAAACCTTCCTCTTAAAGTGATGTCCTTCAAAAAACAAATCTATCCCACTATAAAGTTGTACTCGGAAGCTCATGTCCTTACGGTTCGACAATTATATATACTCCGTACTGTCCTACGGAGACACATGTTACCAATAAGCTTACATGCAATAAATAGACGCACTGGTTTTCCAGTCTGCAAAGTTACCAAATGTCGCACTGCACTCGCGTCGAGACACTTTTGTGCGTTAAGTTCAAAGATCTACAACCGGGTTAATAAATCTATCTCAATTTATAAGCTCATGTTATATAAAGTTGAACAAATTTTAAGACCAGTCATTAAGTTATGACGACACTGAAAAGTAAATTTTATCAGTACCATAAAATACCATAAGATACCCATACGCTCACTCATGCGTCCACTCACCATTACACATACATACACACTCACTCACACACACAATCACATACACACTCGCAATCACACGCTCGCTTTTTTTCTTTTTATTGTTTAGTTTTACTGTTTCAATAGCTTCTAGTCTTAAGCCTTGTGTTCTATTACATAAAAAATTAAATGTGTATTGATTTATATCAGCGGAGGACACTGATTCCTGTAACACAGGTTCGCCTAGCACGGGAGTCAGGCGCTTCACATGTATGGCTGTAATATTTTTATGTCAATAGAGTTTATTTATTAATTACTCTACAAGAAAATCAGTCGTAATATTATTCAAATTGCTTTGTTCAGGTACACAGTGAAAGTATCTTCAAAGGTGCAGCATTTTGTAGATTTATTTCATGGAGAAGCTCTCAAATGTAAGTTGTAAACGGTGTCTACACCTACACGGTTCTAAATTAGCACTAAGTGCAACCCTATATCGTGTCCAGGATATTTATTTACAATCTAGGTTGCTTGGAAGAGATCACCGAACGCGATAAGGCCGCCGTGTTGTTTTATGGTTTACAATACATAAAGAAACCTTTTATCTTCGTTTACAATAAAGAATACATACAAGAAAATTCTATCAAGCATGGAATCAATCTTAGGCCCAATTTTTTTTATCCGTAGTTAACTCAAATTATGGTTTAATATGCATGTTGCATAATATCTCTATCAAATGCACAAATAATTAACTCTCCAACTTATTTGACCATTCGTGAGACTCATAATTGATGAAAAAACGCATTGTATCGAAATTTTAAATCATTGGTTAGCATATAACAAATGGTTGATTTATGTATGGATAAAAAAACTAGGCCTTAGCGGAGGCGGAGATTAACAAAATTAATAAAATCATACCGATGTGACTGCCGAAGTACCAGTAAATCCAAATTTAATGGCGGCTCGGAAAACAAAGCAAGTCGCTGCGCCGTAGCAAATTCATATGACAGCAGTGAAATCCACAATTCCCAGCGGTCTTTACTTTGAATCGACAAATACGAACTCTTGCGGAGGTTCTGCATTAACGGACGTGACGTTCCGTTTCAACACTGTCTAGCTGCAATCCTACCCACGTTTACAGAGAATGTTACAAGTTGGATAAATACCTCATCATCATCATCATTTCAGCCGGAAGACATCCACTGCTGGGCCTCCCCCAAGCGTCGCCACACTGATCGGTCCTGTGCGTTTCGCATCCACCGGACGCCCGCGGTTGACGAGGTTGTCGCTCCACCTAGAAAAAGCTAGCCTAGCCTAGCCTTCCAATGCTGCATCTTCCGGTATGCGGTCGCCACACCAGAACGTTTCGGCCCCAACGGCCATCCGTTCTTTCGTCCAATGTGCCCTGCCCGCTGCTACTTAAGTTTGGCGATTCTTCGGGCTATGTCAGTAACCTTGGTTGTCTTGCGGATGTCTTTATTTCTGATTCGATCATGCAAGGAAACTCCGAGCTTAGCTCTCTCCAATGCTCTCTGCGAGGTATTTATATATACCTACATCAAGTGAATGCCAAGCATTTATTAAGTTGACGGACACTCGATTAAAGACCTCTGGTAAGAGTAATTGGAAGTAGGACGGCTGGTTAAAGGAGTGGGTACCTATATCGTGCGACTTATCGTTTTAATTGTCTAGCCATGGTCTATACCAATATTATAAAGAGGAAAGATTTTTTTGTTTGTTTGTTTGTACCGAATAGGCTCCGAAACTACTGGACCGATTTAAAAAATTCTTTCACCTATGGAAAGCTACATTTTTAACGAGTGACATAGGCTATAACTTATTTTTGAAAACATTGGGGGTCCTTAAGAAAATTGCAATAATGTAACCCAAAGTCTCAATATTTTGCCTATAAAATCCATTATTTGGCGTGCTCTGAGAAAACTATGGATGATACTTAAAAATTATTAGTACATGATTAAAGTACTCATTATTAACTACAAAAAAGGCTGCAAAAGAATGTATCTCACTAACATAGTTAAGTCACAATAGCAGCTTTTGTGTTCTAAAATTTAACTAGATCGCCGGTAGAAACAAAAGTTGGTTACATGTTTATTGTAGTATTCATTCTTATTCAAATAAATAGTTTAACAAATTTGTAGGTAGGTACGAGTAGGTAGGGTAGATAGGGTAGGTGGGTATGTAGGTCGGGGGATCCCCTCACAGCGCATCCGTCCACGTCGTTTCCCCCGGTAACGCCCCAGTTCTGACCACTGTAACGGAGTGGCAGACTAGGTGCGGCTAAAGTGTGCTGTGCATCGTAGCGAATTTTATTTTATTGCCTTGTTGCTGCGATTGATTTGAGACCATGTCTACCCCTGCGCGTAACGCCCTCGGGCAGTTTAAAAAAAAACCCAAAGGCCCTTCTCAGGGCCAACTCAAAGGCCCTTCTAATGGCCAACGCGACACTTCTGTGTCGACAGAAGGCGGAGACTTCTACGGCGGCAAAGCAGACGAGTCGGACTCCGACAACGAGTCCGTTATGTCGGGTGCCGGACCGATGGTGATCGAGGATCCTCGAACACGATCGCGTTCGAGGAAGCGGGCCTTCCTTAAGGATGGGTCCGACGGCTCCTCGGGTTCGGCGAAGGAGACCGTAAGGAAGGCTAAGGCCAAAAAGTCAACCAAGACGGCAGCGGATACCCACGACGTGGGTCTGGCAGATGCCCAGCGCAAGTTGATCTTGACCCGGCGGGAGCAGCTCCAGCAGGAGTTGGAGGAGCGGGTGGCTGCCAAGGAGCAGCAGACGCGCATCGCCCGGGCCAAGTCAGGATACGGCGCGTTCCTCGTCCTGTACGCGGACCACTCACTGGTCGAGCTGCAGAGGATGGCCGAAGAGGACGAAGAGGGGATCGTCGAGGTCGCCACCAAGTCCTCACACCTGAAGGGGACCTTCCAAAAGGCCCTCAAATGCCGGGCCGTGAGCATGCGCGGTATCGTCGGGGAGCTGGTGCAGCGCCAGGCGACCGACGAGACGCGTCAACTGCAGGCGAGGGTCGATCGCCTGCAGAAGGAGGTCAGCCAGCTACATCAGAAGCTGGCTGAAGCCACGGCCCGGCCAACCACAGCCGACCCCAGACCTGCGGCAGAGGGCCCCGCCTCCTTCGACCTTGAGGACACCATCCGCAAGGTCATGATGGAGGAGCGGGATTTCGTCCGAGCCTGCCTGGCAGGAATAGAGGACCGGCTCTTGCCCGGAAAGAGTTACCGGCTGCCTCTTGCGGCGGACAAGAGGAGGGGTGAGCCGGGGCCAACATCACAGAGGGAGGAGGACCCTCTACTGCCTGCCACCACCCCGACCAACCAGCAGGGCTGGACGAAGGTCGCCGGCAAGGGGAAGGGCAAGGGTAAGGGCAAGGGTGCATTTGCGGTCGTCCCAGCTATCCCCACCACCACCGCTCCTCCCAGCCAGCCAGGCAAGGGCAAGGGAAAAGGGAAGGGAAAGGGAAAAGGGCCACCTCTCAAGGCCGCCAGCGCTACCCCCCCCACATCCAAAACCGCCGGCACCAGGAGGAACCTCGTTCCTCCTAAGACCGCAGCCGTCGTAGTGACGCTCACCGCGGAGGCTGCGGAGCGTGGAGAGACGTACGCGTCCATATTGTTGCGGGCGCGTGCCAATGCCGATCCCGCCCAACTGGGGATCGGCAAGGTCTCTTGCCGGCGGACCCAAGCCGGGGCTCGAATTTTCGAGTTTCCGGGGGCAGAGGGCAGTGCCCACGCGGACCTCTTCGCAACGAAATTGCAGGAGGTCATAGCGGACGCGGCCAAGGTGGCCAGGCCTGTGAAGACGGTGGCCATTGAGGTAAACGACCTCGATGACACCGTCACCAAGGAGGAGGTGGTGGCGGCGGTCGCAGCACTAGTTGCCCAGATGAAATATCTGGGCCTTCACCTCAATTCGGACGCCCTCCACGACAATGTGGGCGGCAGTAGGGCAGCGCTGCCGAGGCCCGTGAAAGAACACGGCCTCGGTCTTGTTCAGCGCCACCCTCAATCCAAGCTGGCGGATCCTACCTGCCACTAAGGATCCGCCAGCAGAGGCCAGACAGGCCGCCTCTCCAAATTTCCTCCCCCGGGCAGTGAGGAGAGTGTCATCCGCATAGCAGATGACACTCGTGCCCGTGAGGAGGGTGCCCCGCAGGAGCCAATCGAATCCGATGTTCCACAAGGGGAGCCCTAGCACCGACCCCTGTGGAACACCGGACTCCGCGCCGTAGCGCCTGATCCTGGCCGTCTTGTCCACGAGGAGGACCTCACGGTCCTCCAGGTAGCTGGCCAGGATCGCCCGCAGATATTGGGACACTCCGTGGTACCGGAGTGCCTCCAATATGGTCGAGTGGGGCACGGAGTTGAAAGCGTTGGCGATGTCAAACGACACCGCCAACACTCCGTCCCCAGCCTCGACCGCCTCCTTCACCTGGCCCCTGAGTAGGGCCAACGCGTCGATCGTTGAACGCCCCCGTCGGAAGCCGAACTGGGCGTCCGACAGGTCTGGCCCTACCTCCCGCAAATGGCTATTTAGCCGGGTGGCGATAATCCCCTCGAACAATTTACCGACCTCATCGAGAAGAACGATGGGCCGGTATGCCGAGGGGGAGTCCACCGGACGTCCCTCCTTCCGGAGGAGGCACAATTGCCCCTCCTTCCACTGTTTCGGGAACCTCCCAGCCGTAAGACACGCGCTGAAGAGGTCCCGAAACCTACCCTCCATGAGGGACGCCGCGATGGCCACCACCCGTGCGGGGACGCCGTCCGGTCCACGGGCCGTCTTCTTCGCGCGGAGGGACAGAACCCCCGCGTGAAATTCCTCATCAGATACCGGAGGGACCTCTTCCTCCGGCGAAGCCACCACCCCCCCCCCAGTGGGGGGTTCATCGTTGGTGGGGTGAAGTTGGTCCTGCGCGGAAACAGTGACCTAACCACCCCATCCAGCAACGCCGGCTCCAGGGTCTCCGTAAGTGGGGGACCAATGGGGCGCAGTTGGTTTCGCGCCGCCTTATATGGCATCCCATACGGATCCCTGTCGAGGCCCTCCAGCATCTCGGCCCTCGCCGAGTCCTTGGCGGCGCACATAGCCGACTTGAGGACCGCCTTTGCCTCTAGGTAAGAGGCGTAGAGGCGGTCCTCCCCGGCCTGAGATCGGGTAGTGCGCCGCCGACTCCGCGCGTAGGCCCTCCTGGCCTCCACGCAGGTGGCTCGGAGGCCTGCCAGCTCCTCCGACCACCAATACACGGCGCGACGGGGAGGCGGACGGCGTGACCGAGGCATGCTGGCATTGCACACCTCGGTCAGGGACCTCTTGAGCCGGACCGCCGCGCGGTCCACGTCCAGGACTGGCACGACAGGGGGCGAGAGCCAGTCCTGGAGAAAGGCCGCCTCCTTGGCTGCCTCCCGGTCCAGGCGGGTGAGAGCCCGCCGCGGGAAGGGAGATTGGCCCGAGCGGGCCGTCCCCCCCCGAGGGCCGGTGGAGATGTCGAACCGCACGTATCGGTGGTCCGACATGGTCTCCACCGTCTCCACCCGCCAGTTCACTACGCGGGCGGCTAGGGTGGGGGTGGCAAACGACACGTCTACCACCGATCCTCCCCGTTGCCGCACACACGTGTGGACCGCCCCCCTGTTGAGGAGGGACACGCCGCATGAAGCCGCCCAAAACACGGTGGCGCGTCCCCGGACGTTACAGGAGGCAGCCGGGTTGCCCCAAGCCTCCGACTTGGCGTTCAGGTCACCTATCACGGCGACCTGGCGTGGTGCCGCCCTCCCGGCGACTGCCGTGAGAACTTCGAGGAAGTTCTCGAAATCCCTTAGAGGGCGGTTTGGGGAGAAATAGACCCCTACCAGGGCCGTATCTCCCCCCCACGCGGCGGCCAAGTATCCCGGTCCCCTCTCTAAAAGCGAGAGGGGAGGAGAGTCCGTGGAAGACCGCGCCACCAACGCCACCAAGCCGTCCCGATCGCCCAGCCAGGTACTGGGGACCGAGTAAGGCTCGGCAACCACCGCCACGTCCACCAACCACTCGGCCATGATCTGCATCAGCAGATCCTGGGCCGCCCTGCAGTGGTTGATGTTCGCCTGGAGGATGCGATGTCCGACTCTAGACATTTAATCAGACATCGCACCCCCCTCCTCAGCCGCAGCAGCCGAAGGCCCAACCTCGCGCTCAGCGGCGGTAGCGGCAGGCTTTCTCGGCGCCTGCGCTTTTCCCTTCTTAGGGGGAGGATTGCACATCCTCCCCTGCATTATATGGCCTGCGGGGCGGCCACTGGCGGCACAAACAGCGCAGAGCGGTGCGGCGGCCTTGCACTCCGTTGCCCGACTCCGAAGCACCTGTAGCACCGCAAGGGCTGTGCTGCAAGTGCCCGGACCGCACCCGAGCTGAAGCCGACGTTCAGCCGTCCTTTGTCAAGGACGGCTTTGGCAGCGGCAACTGGGCACTCCAGGCGAATGGTGCCCATGCCGCCGCGGCCGGACCTGATGTCCCGGCCTTTAACCGCTGCGACGCCGCAGCCACCCACTGCTGCGGCTGAGGAGGGGGGTGCGATGTCTGATTAAATGTCTAGAGTCGGACATCGCATCCTCCAGGCGAACATCAACCACTGCAGGGCGGCCCAGGATCTGCTGATGCAGATCATGGCCGAGTGGTTGGTGGACGTGGCGGTGGTTGCCGAGCCTTACTCGGTCCCCAGTACCTGGCTGGGCGATCGGGACGGCTTGGTGGCGTTGGTGGCGCGGTCTTCCACGGACTCTCCTCCCCTCTCGCTTTTAGAGAGGGGACCGGGATACTTGGCCGCCGCGTGGGGGGGAGATACGGCCCTGGTAGGGGTCTATTTCTCCCCAAACCGCCCTCTAAGGGATTTCGAGAACTTCCTCGAAGTTCTCACGGCAGTCGCCGGGAGGGCGGCACCACGCCAGGTCGCCGTGATAGGTGACCTGAACGCCAAGTCGGAGGCTTGGGGCAACCCGGCTGCCTCCTGTAACGTCCGGGGACGCGCCACCGTGTTTTGGGCGGCTTCATGCGGCGTGTCCCTCCTCAACAGGGGGGCGGTCCACACGTGTGTGCGGCAACGGGGAGGATCGGTGGTAGACGTGTCGTTTGCCACCCCCACCCTAGCCGCCCGCGTAGTGAACTGGCGGGTGGAGACGGTGGAGACCATGTCGGACCACCGATACGTGCGGTTCGACATCTCCACCGGCCCTCGGGGGGGGACGGCCCGCTCGGGCCAATCTCCCTTCCCGCGGCGGGCTCTCACCCGCCTGGACCGGGAGGCAGCCAAGGAGGCGGCCTTTCTCCAGGACTGGCTCTCGCCCCCTGTCGTGCCAGTCCTGGACGTGGACCGCGCGGCGGTCCGGCTCAAGAGGTCCCTGACCGAGGTGTGCAATGCCAGCATGCCTCGGTCACGCCGTCCGCCTCCCCGTCGCGCCGTGTATTGGTGGTCGGAGGAGCTGGCAGGCCTCCGAGCCACCTGCGTGGAGGCCAGGAGGGCCTACGCGCGGAGTCGGCGGCGCACTACCCGATCTCAGGCCGGGGAGGACCGCCTCTACGCCTCTTACCTAGAGGCAAAGGCGGTCCTCAAGTCGGCTATGTGCGCCGCCAAGGACTCGGCGAGGGCCGAGATGCTGGAGGGCCTCGACAGGGATCCGTATGGGATGCCATATAAGGCGGCGCGAAACCAACTGCGCCCCATTGGTCCCCCACTTACGGAGACCCTGGAGCCGGCGTTGCTGGATGGGGTGGTTAGGTCACTGTTTCCGCGCAGGACCAACTTCACCCCACCAACGATGAACCCCCCACTGGGGGGGGGGTGGTGGCTTCGCCGGAGGAAGAGGTCCCTCCGGTATCTGATGAGGAATTTCACGCGGGGGTTCTGTCCCTCCGCGCGAAGAAGACGGCCCGTGGACCGGACGGCGTCCCCGCACGGGTGGTGGCCATCGCGGCGTCCCTCATGGAGGGTAGGTTTCGGGACCTCTTCAGCGCGTGTCTTACGGCTGGGAGGTTCCCGAAACAGTGGAAGGAGGGGCAATTGTGCCTCCTCCGGAAGGAGGGACGTCCGGTGGACTCCCCCTCGGCATACCGGCCCATCGTTCTTCTCGATGAGGTCGGTAAATTGTTCGAGGGGATTATCGCCACCCGGCTAAATAGCCATTTGCGGGAGGTAGGGCCAGACCTGTCGGACGCCCAGTTCGGCTTCCGACGGGGGCGTTCAACGATCGACGCGTTGGCCCTACTCAGGGGCCAGGTGAAGGAGGCGGTCGAGGCTGGGGACGGAGTGTTGGCGGTGTCGTTTGACATCGCCAACGCTTTCAACTCCGTGCCCCACTCGACCATATTGGAGGCACTCCGGTACCACGGAGTGTCCCAATATCTGCGGGCGATCCTGGCCAGCTACCTGGAGGACCGTGAGGTCCTCCTCGTGGACAAGACGGCCAGGATCAGGCGCTACGGCGCGGAGTCCGGTGTTCCACAGGGGTCGGTGCTAGGGCTCCCCTTGTGGAACATCGGATTCGATTGGCTCCTGCGGGGCACCCTCCTCACGGGCACGAGTGTCATCTGCTATGCGGATGACACTCTCCTCACTGCCCGGGGGAGGAAATTTGGAGAGGCGGCCTGTCTGGCCTCTGCTGGCGGATCCTTAGTGGCAGGTAGGATCCGCCAGCTTGGATTGAGGGTGGCGCTGAACAAGACCGAGGCCGTGTTCTTTCACGGGCCTCGGCAGCGCTGCCCTCCTGCCGCCCACATTGTCGTGGAGGGCGTCCGAATTGAGGTGAAGGCCCAGATATTTCATCTGGGCAACTAGTGCTGGACAGCAGGTGGCGCTTCGGCCCGCACTTCAGCGGGCTGTCGACGCGCCTGTTGAAAGCCGCGGACGCCCTCTCATGGCTCATGCCGAACCTGGGGGGGGGCAGTGCACGGTGCTGGCGATTGTATGCCGGCATCCTGCGGAGCATGGCCCTCTACGGGGCACCCATCTGGGCGTACTCCCTCCACAGGAGGGAGAATGCAACCGCCATCCGCAGGCCCCAAAGGGCCATTGCACAGCGGGTGGCGAGGGCCTACCGGTCGGTGGGCCTTTCGGCGGCGTGCGCTCTGGCCGGCACCCCTCCCTGGGAGTTGGAGGCATGGGTGCTCGCCAGAGTGTACGAGTGGGCGGCGAGGCGGAAGGCGCTTGGAGAGCGCCCCGCCAAGGAAGAGCGGGAGGCCGTGCGGCGGGAGGCGAGGGACGCTATCGTCGTCCATTGGACGGAGGACCTCGCCTCCGCCGCCTTTGGCCGTCGGACGTTGGACGCGCTCGGTCCAGTCTTTCAAAGTTGGCTCAAGCGGCCCCACGGTTTCCTCTCGTTTCGTCTAGTGCAGGTGTTGTCCGGACATGGGTGTTTCGGAACGCACCTGCACCGGACCCGGAGGGAGGAAACCCCGGGATGCCACGATTGTGGCGCTGCGGAGGACACGGTGCAGCACACCCTCGAGGTGTGCCCAGCCTGGGCAGAGCTGCGCCGTGTCCTCATAAGTGTGATCGGGCAGGACCTCTCACTTCCCGGCGTGGTCAACTCCATGCTGGGGAGTGAGGAGGCCTGGGCAGCAGTTGCCTCCTTTTGCGAGGTCGTGATGTCGCAAAAGGAGGCGGCGGAGCGTGCGCGGGAGGACGATCCTCTCGCGCCGCCGCTCCGCAGGCGAAGAAGGGGTGGGAGAAGGCGGTTGTATGATCGTCTCCGCCCACCTCCTGGTGGTGATTAGCGGGCGACAGGTGCGGGGGCGCCTCTCGTCTGCATTGCACAATCACCACCATCGGGCGGGAACGGCCGAGCACTCGCTGTCGTTCCCGGGCCCCTCCACTGAGAGAGGGGCGTGAAGGGCCTGCCCTAAAAGGCGGGCGGTCGTCGGCGGAGGGCTGGACGTAAAGGCTGGGCCGGTTTCCCAGTCCTCCTCCACACAGACGATGCGGGAGTGCCGCTGGGTTATTTTAGTGGGTATACCGGGCTTGCCGGGGAGTTCCACATAGCCCCCCCCTATCCCCCAATGGGTGGGTATGCTTAATGCATTTTTTCCCAGTGTGAAAAAAAAAAAAAAAAAAAGGTGGGTATGTAGGTAGCTGGGTATGTAGGTAGAGTAGGGTAAATAGGGATTTTTGGCAAAAAGGTTCCTCAAGTGACGTAAGTGAGCACTAAGAAAGTATTTTTGAAAATTATACCCCTTACCCGGTAAAAGGGGATGGAAAGTTTGTATGAAAAATTCTTAAGCTTGGCACAAATAATTATCTAAGTAAATGATAATTATTCGTTTTTCGAAACTATCCCCCCTTGATTTAGGTGGTGTTGAAGTTTGTATGAAAAATCTGATTTCTTGGGTCAATAAACTTGAAACTTGGCACAAATACTAACCTAAATGAATATTGAAGTTTGTTATTATTTTTTTTTGAAACTACCCCCAAAATATGATTTAGGCGATGTTAAAGTGTTTTTGAAGAATCTTATTTCTTGAGTTAATAAACTTGACTTCTTTATTTATTTATGTAGGTACACACAAAACACTTAAAAGATAAAGTACATAGAAAGTTAGAATAGCACAAAAGTGCTGCTTATTTCTAGAGAAATTTCTTCCAGCAGACTTACGACAGGAGAATTAGATAAAAAACATAGACACAGTGTGTATAAGTACAAGGAAAGGTAATAAAACTAAAGTTAAACACACATAATATATAAAATTACAATAAGTGTCTAAAGATTATCATTATATATAAAAAAAACTTATCTACTATAAATACCTATAATATATAAGATCACGGGATAGCAGAAAGAAAGTTTTCTTTGACTTGCTTTTTAAAAATAGAGATACGTTTAGGGTCACGGATCTTAGGTGGAAGTGAGTTCCACAGTCGTACTGTATGACCAGAAAAGGAGTGGGAATAGAAACGAGTTTTATGGGATGGGAAATTGAGATGGAGTTTAAGGAGGGATCTACACAGAAACGAAAAACGGTCGCGCAGGTAGCCAGGGTATGCAGGGTTAAAAAGGATGTTGAACAGACAGGGGACATAATATGCGAGTGTTCCTGCGAAGACGGATAGGGAGCCACTTGAGATCCTTGCAGAACTGAGAGACATGATCGTATTTCCTATGACCAAAAACAAAACGAAAACAATCTTACTTAGCGCTCGCTAAGTAAGATTGCTGTCAATTAAGACACCGAGATTCTTTGTCGAATCGGTGTAAGGAATGGTCGAGCCGTTAAGGGTTAGTGGCCTCAAGGTAGAAGTCTCAAGCGCAGTGCGATAACACCGACTGCATATGATCATAGCCTGGGACTTGGGAGGGTTAATCTGTAAGCCATAAGAATAGCTAGAATTCGTCGACAAAACGGTTTTCCTGGGTATCACGCTAGACTCAAGGTTACAATGGGGTCCTCATTTAATATCACTTGCGGGGCGGTTAAGTTCGGCAACTTATGCTGTTAGAAAAAATCGTCAATTTACTGATGTAGATACCGCGAGGCAGACCAGCCTCGCGGTATCTACATCAGTAAATTCATGATGAAATTTTAGTTACTTTCATAGTATAATGTCTTACGGCATATTACTATGGGGAAGGGCTGCAGACATTCAGTCAATTTTTGTTCTGCAAAAACGAGCCATCAGAGCGATATTCAATCTTCGCCGGCGCGATTCTATAAGGGAACTGTTTAAGGACATTAACATCATGAAGGTACCTTGTTAATATATTTACGAAAACATCATGTACGTTAGAAAGAATTTACATCTTTTTAGTAAAAACAGCGAGAGACATAGTTATGTTACTAGAAATAGGGACCAATTAATTCAACCAGGTTTCAGGCTGGCTAAAGTAGCGTCATCTTTTATGGGGTATTGTATAAAATGTTACATTAAAAAACCACCACACATTCTAGAATTGAATGAGACGAAATTTAAAACTTGTATAAAACGCACACTATGCAGGCAGACATATTATAGGTTGGGGGATTACATCGCTAATAAAAATGCTTGGCCCAACGCTATTCCAGCTCCACAGCCACTAGGGCACAAAAACAAGTGATAAGCAGAAAAGTTCTGAAGTATTGTTGGACCTGCTGAAGACTGTATGAATATATTTGTGTTGTATAAACTCAATTTATTTTTGGATTATATAACTGCACAGCACATATGTGAGTACTATGTACCAACTGTAAATCTACCATTTACTGTACCTATGTGTCGTTCGTTGACTTCAGTGTGCTCTGGCAGTTGAGTGTGTCATGCTCTCTCTAAAGTCTCTCTGATGGTGGCACATGTGTTGGATCATTCAGTTCCCTTCATGATGGTTGAGCTGAGTAGTGCCGATCCATGTGTCATGTTCGTGAACGGGCGCCATCAGTTGGGATTGGTCATATCTTAGCTGCCTACGCCTGTTTTTAATTACCTATTTATTGTATTTTTAATTGTTTGTTTTACTCTAGACGCTTTTAAGTGCGTTTTTTTTACATCGTTCTCACATATACGTATTTTTCCTACAATATTATAGTAACCAAATACATGTAAAACACATTTTTTTTTAAAAGAGTAAGTGTGGATTTTTTTGTCCATTCTTATCCATAACAAGCTTTTCAATTTCCGAATGGACGGTAGAATCAATTATTATTACATTTAATTTTTTTTTCTTGACGTTCGAAAGTGCCGCTTAATGGCCTAATTGAATAAAGAAATTTTGATTTTGATAAGATTTATCCCATTCACTAATTCTCTCGAGGTCACGATTCATGTCATTAATCGCTGAGTCCGCGTCTGCAAGCGGGAAGTGTCCATAAAGCTGCAAATTGTCCGCGTAAAGATGGAAGTTGGAGGTGATAACCTTGGTAACAGTGTTTATGAAGATAGAGAAAAGAAGAGGAGAGAGAACACCACCCTGAAGAACACCAGTAGTGAGATCACACTAATCAGAGAAGATCTCTTCAAGGAGGACACACTAAGAGCGATCCCGAAGATATGAGTCAAACCAGGTGAATGCAGAAGAACAGAAGTTAATAGATTGCAAGACCCCAAGCAGAATATCGAAATCCACAGAGTTGAACGCAGATTTGAAGTCAAGTAGAAATAACATGATTAGAGACTTATTGTCCATAGCTCTGTGGATTTAATCAGTGACTTTCAGAAGTGCAGTTACAGTACTGTGGCCAGCAAGAAAACCAGACTGGAAAGTTCAGATAAGTGCTTTAGACGAAAGAAATCTGGAAATTTGACCATGAACGATATGCTTGAGAACTTAAGATAGGAAAGGTAGTATGGAGATGGGTCGGAAGTGAGATAAAGAAGAAGTATTGGTTATTTTGGGAAGTAGAATTATGTGTGCCTGTTTCTGTTACTTAAATATCAGCCTAAACAAACAATAAAAGTTGCCATTATTAGTTTATCAAATCTTCCCCCAACAGACGATTTGGGGGGTGTTATTTTTTTTTTGAAGAATCATATTTCTTGGGTTAATAAACTTGAAACTTGGCACAAATACCAACCTGATTAAACAATAAGACAAGCTTTATTGTTTACTCAGGTTGGTATTTCTGCCAACTTTCAAATTATAAGTTTTTCGAAACTAACCCCAAGCTAAGAATCTTACTGGACCGGGTTTTGAAAGGAGAATGCCAATTTTGTATGGAGAAATGTACTGACCGAAACATTTTAGTTTCCTGATAAAAACACCTTTATTTGATTATGTTACCTTAATTAATTACACGTACCAACTTTAGTCAATTTTCATTGCGGGAGTTAAGAAATATTGAACGAAATATATTCCTTTTTAGGTTACAGTAGATTCACAGCAATATGGACTCTATGCCAACATATTTAAGATTTGTATTCGTTAGACATTTGTTCAAGTGCTGATAAGATATATAATGTTATTCTTACTTACCGGTGTAGATCCAAGCCCGTAATATGGTCCAATATATTATCAAGAATCTTCGACAAAATGTTATGTCTGCGCATATATGGCGCCAACATCAAAGAACAATTGAGACACCAACTTTGAACAGTAGCAATGTCGGAAATCACAAATATAAAGTCCTGTCTTATTTAGCACTATTTTCACAAACACACGGCGGTGTTGTAGTGATAAGTATTTAGTAACGGCGGAACGTAAAACTCAACTTGACGCAACAAAACACAAACAAAACAAATGAAAAGATGAAACGACTACTGTCACTGTCAAATGAAATGACTGACAATTATAGGCATGTTACCAAATCGGTAATATAATCGATTTCTAAAAACATTATTCATTTTTTATCTTGGTTTGCATTAAACTAGTAAACCACACCTATTACAAAATAAGTTTGTCCTTTACATTAAAGAGGTGAATCCATCCGGATAGATAGATAGATAGAGAGGTAGATTATAAAAAAAAAACGATTCTTCAATCTTCTTCTTTAATCGATATCAGATCATGTCAACATGCCTCAACCCTAACATAAATGGCGGAATATGTTTGAACTGTGAAACGGAAGTAAAAATTAATAAATTAATTCAAGAAAATGAACCCCACTAGGAATCTTTTTGAAAAGAAATTAAAATACTTAAAATATTTTTATTTTATTTATTGTCCAGAAATGATTGTGACACAATAAACTTTTTTTAAGTACTGTCCATGGGCATTCTCCTTTCTTGGGAATAAAGTTAATAATCAAAATTTTAATAAAACTTCCCCTCAGATAGGGTTAAGGGTTGTTAAAGTTTTTTTGAGGCATTATACTGCGCAATCTGACTAACATAAACGAAAAATTAAAAAGAGAAGAAAAGAGTGAATAACATATTTGGGTTGTTCAAAACTCGACCCTCAGCGGGGCAAAAAAGGGTAATTAAGTTTTAGAGGAAGATTTTACTTTGTGGCTGTAACCAGAAATTGATTAGTCTATGGCAGTACCAATCCCATAAACCCTGTATATCTACGACACCCAATTTTTTATTGATTTATTATTAGCTTATTTTTGGTCGCCTTCATTAACTGCACGTAAGAAAATCATATAAAGGATAAACGAAATTACGCGAAGGAAGTCGCGGGCGGAGTGCTAGTAAGTAATGTTTACGAAGAGGTAAGTGTAAGTGTAGGTCAGTTCTAGTTAAAAGATTAAATACGGGTAGTATTTAAACGAGCGAAATCAATTCAAATTAATTGTGTACAAATACCGAATATGGCTTACAGAAATATTAAGTGAGCGACAAACAGCGGGCGAACACAAATGTTTAAAACACCGACTTGAAAGGGGCTCCTTTTTCTGTCTGCAGGATCTAAAGTAACCCAAAGCAACATGAAGGAGATGACAGAAGCTAAGTTTGCTCGCTTTGCTCGCTTACTTCAGCTCCCGTCATCCCCTTCGGACCTAACCTATCCGAGTCGGGGTGCCTAAAGTTCCCGAGCTCACTTCGCTCACTCTTGGACTAATTCGTTAAAAATACAAATCCATACTGCTGTTTTCGAAAGAATATTATGCTACAAGTAAAATTTCAAAATTTTAAAAACCCCGGACACATTTTTATTTCATGCTACATAATTTATCTAGTACTAGCTGACCCTCGGGGCTTCGCTCCCGTCAACTGCCTACCCTGCCTACCCTGCCCCTACCCTGCTTACCCTGCCTAACCTGGCTACCATGCCTACCTTGCCTACCCTGGCTACCCTGGCTACCCTGGCTGCCCTGACTACCCTTCCTACCCTGCCTACCCCTTCCCTGCCTACCCTGGCTACCCTGCCTACCCAGTATTTCCTGGCTACCATGGTATACCCTGTCTCCCCTGCCCCTACCCTGGCTACCCTGGCTACCCTGCCTACCTTGCCTACCCTACCTACCCTACCAACTAATTTTTATCTATCATCAATAGTTTTCTCAGCGCAAGCCAAATAATGTATTGTACAGGCAACATAATGCTACCTTGGGTTATCTTATTGCAATTTGCATAAGGATCTCTATTTAAAAAAATATATATTATAGCCTATAACACTCAGGAATAATGTAGCTTTCTACTGGTGAAAGAATTTTCAAAATCGGTTCAGTAGATCCAGAGATTACCCCTTACAACGTCACAAACTCACAAACTTTACCTCTTTATAATATTAAAGTAAATAAAGTATAGAAGTATAGATATAGTAGACACGCTTCGATCGGCAATATATTGAATACGTAATTATGACACGATATCTTGCGAAAACACCCCGATTCAAACAGTAAAATGTCCCTAATTTTTGAACGGCTGAACCGATTTTATTCAAACGTTGCTAAGAACACTCCCGATTAAGTCACCTTTTAAACAAAAGAAAACTAAATAAAAATCGGTTCTTCCGTTTGGACGGTATGATGCCACAGACAGACACACAGATACACAGACACACAGATACACAGCAACATACGTCAAACTTATAACACCCCTCTTTTTGTGTCGGGGGTTAAAAATAGAAAAATAGAACCCCAAATACAATTAAAGTATGTATCAATATTATTACCGCAACTCACAAAAATCTCGAACTCGAACCGGATAAGTAGCTACTCACTTAGCATAATAATCGCTCATTCAGTATATATTTCACCCGATTAATATTTTTCCTTTAAATACTAGTACCTGGGCGTTTACTAAAAATGAAACGTAGCTAGATCGACTTATCGCCCCCAAAACCCCCTGCATACTAAATTTCATGAAAATATTTGGAGTCGTTACCGAGATTCAGATTATATATATAGATACATATATATACAAGAGTTGCTCGTTTAAAGGTATTATATTAGATAAGCACTTACGCACTAAGCACACTACAATTTGAATAACGTGGCATTGCAAAAATAATAAAAATAAATACATACACAAACCATCTGCTACGATCCTTAGTACTGCTTCATTTACGATCATATACTTGTACATCTAGTCATACACACACGCCACTGCCGCTGCCAGTTGTAAGTATTTACTACACTCCTGACGTTACTGTATAAAAACACCTATAAAGTTTGTGTCCTCTTGGGTAGGGAATTCGAACCCGGGCTTTTTTTCTGAGCCCGTGATTTCAGCATTGACGAAAAGCAATCCCAGGATCTCGGGTTAGTCCCGGGATTTTTGAATGTTACAAAAATAATTGTCAAAAGTATGTAAAAATCATAATGGCTTTTCTTTGACAGCGACATTATGTAGCTTTTTGTGCCAAAATTCATGTTATAACATGCTGCTGTCATCGAATATTTCGTAAATATAAAAAGAAATGATAAGTTCAAACAATAATTAATTATAGGTTACAATTTATTACATGACTTCATTTCTCCTCCTAATATGAACAAACTAACAAAAAATTAACGCCTGTTGAAAAATATAAAAAAATATATATATATATATATACCTACTTGGCTACTAAGGCTTTAACACTTAACTTTCTTACTGCAGCCCAACGACAAAAACAGACATAGCAAAACACACAGATGCTGCTTGACACTGACAGCGCGCGTTTTGTTCAAAAACCATAAGTGACAGGACAGCGTGCGATTTGTTAAAAACTATATTAAAAAACGTGTGTAAACCCGGGCTTTCTTACGCGTTAAATGATCGTAATTCCGGTATTCGGGATCACAAGATCAAGAAGAAAGAATTCTCTACTGTTAGACATTCCCAGCGTTTCTAGTTTTTCCCACAGCTATAAATTTTGGATTACGTAAAAAAATTGGTATTATAACTTGAATTAGCAACCATGATTATGATCTAAATAATCAGAAATTTTCTGCTTGGTCATCATAAACAATAAAACCTACTCGTAGTCTATGCATATAACTGAAAATTTATATTTGTCTAGTTATTTACAAGAAAACTCGAAGGTCGAAAAGCTACAGGCTATTTTCTATTCCAATCACTTCCCCTACTAAACATCTTACCCAATATTTAAAAGTGAAAAACAGAAAATTTCTGCGCTCCTTGAAGCGCTTTGCTAAAATTGAATTAGAATAACCAGCCAGATTGTGAAGTCAGTATTACGAGGCGGGTAGCAGGTCATAACTAGATTTTGAACGTAACAGCATTACACTGGCATTGGATAACTAACCCAGTTTGCTGTAGTGGAAAACATCAGCCTTGAGGTTTGCTCCTATTTACGTTTGAGACGTGCTATTTTCAACCGACTTCAAAAAGGAAGTGGTTCTCAATTCGACTGTATGTTTGTTACGCGATTACTCCGCCAAATATGAAACGATTTTGATGATTCTTTTTTATTTGAAAGCTGGAGCTTTTCATGTGGTCCCATTTAAATTTAATCAAAATCTGACAAGCAGTTTTTAAGTTATCCTTAATAATGCGTATTTTCATGGTAATTTAAGGTACCAAAACTAAAAAGATATAAATACTTTTTAACAAAAATATTTAACACACCTGGGTTCTTCTAAAACAAAATACTACTAAGCGAAAAATAACTTCCGTTTGGAAGTCAGTATCAATATAAGAAAAAATAGGTTACAAAGACACCAACTTCCGAAAAGAAAGTTATTGACGCTTTGTAATGCTTTTTTTCAAATTGTTTTATTTTCGTTATGTTCAAACAATTTAGTAATACAATTATTGTAGTTCACAAACTATGAAAATAATAATAATAGTAGCCTGTAATTGTGCCAATGCAGGACAAAGATCTCTCGTCCTGTAGAGATAGCACGAGCATTGATCACCACGGGTGCTTAATGCGGAATGGCGAGAATGGGCGAGATGTGTACGAGGAACGCGAACGAAGACTGTGTGCGAGCAATGTATACCTACTAACCCTACTGCACTGTACCATGCACACAGCTGAATAGCGTACGCTAGACAACCTCGCACCACATACCAACACCACGGTAATGATATCTAACAGTATTGTGCCTTGGCCCAGTCCTTGATATAAGCGTGCGCGTCAGGTAAATACGCATTAGGGCTGCCCGCCTCTACCTACTTGAGTTGCTTTCTAGTTTTTTTATTGTAAATATCTCAGATTCTTTTTTATAATCTGAGGTAAATAGGTATAGGTATAGGTAGGTAGGTTTTTTACTATAATTATTTTAAATATTACTATGTAGGTACCTCAAAACGGTGAAGGAAAACATCGTGAGGAAATCGGTATGTTCTAGAGCCAAAAATTTGAAGACATATGACATCCACCAACCTGCACTGGGCCTACGTGGTGGATTACGGCCCATGCCCTCTCACAGAGAGGAGGTCTGTATCCCAGCAGTGGGAACATTAAAAGGCTGATGATGATGATGGTAGGTACCTACCATTTATAACCCATAGGTAATCATTTCATAATGATATTTCGTCTTATTCCAAAATATATGTAAGTAGATAGAATAGAATATACTTTATTGTACAGCATAAAAGTTACACATCTATTTTTTTTTATTTGATATGGGTTTGCTCTTGACTCTAGTCTAAGTCATAGGTGACAGAGACAGAGTCGACGATGGAGTGAGCTTACCCAGAAGGAGCCTGTTTACTCTAACTTTGAAGAGATTCGGGTTGAATGCGTTCGGAAACACAGACGCAGGTAGTGAGTTCCATTCATTCGCTGTGCGCATTATGAAGGATGTTTGGAAGCGCTTGGTGCGAATTGGTGGAATGGCAACAAGGTAAGGATGGTAACTTGCAGTGCGTCTAGATGTCCGATGGTAGAAGGGGGCTGGTGGGATGAGGTCGTGGAGTTCTTGAGCACACTTACCGAAATGCAGTCTGTAGAAGACCGACAAGCAGGCAACCTTGCGGCGATGAGCCAAGCTGTTAAGCTTGGTATCCACCAGCTCAATGTCGCCGATGAGCCTCTTAGCTCTACGTTCCACCGAGTCAAGCGCGGCAAGCTGATATTTTGCTGAGCCATCCCAAAGGTGGCTGCAATACTCCATGCAGGATCGGACTTGCGCTTTGTACAGGGTTAAAAGCTGTCCAGGCGTAAAGTATCGCTTCACCCTATTTAGGATGGCCAGTTTTTTGGCCGCAATTTGGGCTTTGTACTCAATGGAGGCGCCGAAGTTAAGACTGGATGTCAACTCCATGCCTAGGAGCTCAAGCCGATCAGTCACTGGAACAGACGCACCCCGAAAAGTCCGATCGAAAAGACTCCTTTTAGCGGTAAAAAGACACGCCTGTGTTTTGGTGGCGTTAAAGGAGACCAGATTGTCATCACCCCACTGGGAGACAAGGCTTAAGGTCAAATCTGTCCGCTCTACCATAGTCTCTCTCAAGGAACGAACTTCATCCACGCTGGTTCTTGCGCTGGACAGGTATCTCTCTGAAACAGTACTGTCATCTGCGTACCCAACAATACCAAGCTGAAGTAGGTCATTAATATGCAGCAGGAAAAGAGTTGCAGAGAGAACAGACCCCTGAGGAACTCCGGAATCAATAGCCATAAGGTCAGAGGAGCAGCCGTCTATGACTACTCGGATCGACCGTTCGCAAAGGAAATCTGATATCCAGCTACAAAAACCAGCGGGGATGCCATACGCAGGAAGCTTACTGAGTAGACTTGCGTGCCAGACCCTGAAGGAAGAAGGATTTTAGAAGAAGAGTATTTTAATCGGTGGAAAAAGCGAAATACCTACCTATTAAAAAATAAACAAACTACGTACTAGTAGGTTAGGTATATATTTTTATGTATAGTCTTGCCTTTTGAAGGTTCCAGGTTTTTTTTTGCCTGCATGCGTTAAAGAAAAATTCAAGCAACCAAAAACAGCACAATAGTCTATAATTGCTCTCTGCCATATTAAGTAAGTAATAACTTGTACTTATTTCAATCAAATATTCACAAATTGCACGCTTACTGCTTACAAAACCATCACATCGCTCGTGACTGTTTGCGACTGTAGTGTATCGAGTGTTGGCTGAACTCGAGACTCGTAGGTACGATTCGCGTTCCGACCATTTGTATGAAGATAGAATACTGTTAGGTATCATTACTTTGCCTACACACTGTTTCACAGCGTGGCTACGCAACTTCGCACCGCGTAAGCTCCTCGTACAGCTTTGGTGGACAAATTTTCACAGCGCCGCTACACGATCTACCTCGCACAGCTCTTGTGAATAAGCAGCCTTATATAGAGTTTCAGCAAGCGAGTTTTTTCTGTGCTTGTAATTTTTGACGTCGCTTACAGACAAATACATAGAAGTCTAATTTTTGAACATAAAAGACGTTTTAATTCAGATCGCAATTTCATCTGAGCGACCATCAATTTCAAAAACATTCCAGAAAACTGTACGGATTTTTTTTTTTTTTTGAGATATTGAGACTGAGATTAAAACATGAAAGTTCCTAAAATACGGACAGATCAAGACTTAATTCTAAGAACATTAGGCTAGGGTTTTTTCCAGAGGAACGTCCGACCCAGATAACAAATTGACTTTCCGAGTTATTCACTCGAAAAACAGTACCAATTTTAGGGTTGCGTACCCTAAGGGTAAATACGGGACCCTATTACTAAGACTCCGCTGTCCATCTGTCTGTCTGCCTGTATGTCACCAAGCTGTATCTCATGAACCGTGATAGCTAGACAGTTGAAATTTTCACCGATGATGTATTTCTGTTGCCGCTATAGCAACAAATACTAAAAACAGGATAAAATAAATATTTAAGTGGGGCTCCCATACAGCTAACGTGATTTTTTTGCCGTTTTTTGCGATCATGGTACGGAATCCTTCGTGCGCGAGTCCAACTCGCACTTGACCAACAGATTTCTTCTTCTTCTTTCGAGTACTCAGACTATCTCAACTATTCAGATTATGTTCGACTAGTATGTAGCTATTCGGACAGCTCTATCATTCGCTACGTTCCTGAAAGGTGCAGGTGGTCGGGCATGAAGGGTAGACATGGAGGTGGGCCATATCCTGCGAAGGGGCTCCACACTGCACTGTGTTTTAGATGGGTATGATACTCCATTTGGTTAGGTTGTTTCTATATCGCCCAAACTTTTTTTTTGTCGTGGATAAATGCTCATGCATAGTGCGCTATCACGGGGAGATAGTGCAGTTATGTGGGACTCCAAACGGATAACCTCCCCTGCAGCCCCACAGCGTCCGCCATCAGACGGTGCTGGCCCAGTCCAGGCCGCAGGAGGTAGGGTGAGTGGCGCAATGCAATACTGGCACTCCTCTCTCGCCACGGCCTCCAACCCTCAGCCGCGATAACGTATGGGAGACCCTATACGACATCGCGGCCCGCCTCATTTGTGATGTCACCTCTGTTACCAAGCGGCACCGTAGCCTATTTTTTGGCCGTTACGTCATTGGCTTAATCGGTAAAAGCTCTGACGAGAGACCATTTCTCGGCTTTTTCTACGCTTCACCATTTGCTGCTCCCAACCTGGGACCGCAATTGGTTTAGGGATTTCAAGATTAGCCACTGCAGTTCATGTCCAGGGGGCGAGTGCTCTACCGGAGTTACGAGTATGTAGTGTGGAGGAGTAGGGTGTGTGTGTTTCCATAATTCACATCTCTTTGTCTGTTGCGCTGGCTTTCGAGGAGGTCATAAATATCTCAAGAAACTGACAGACTAATATTCTGATACTCACTAAAAAACTAACAGCAAAAACATAACCACAGAAAAAAAAATTACTGAACCAGACCACAATATTCCACCGATACATTCAGAGTGGTATTAAAAATACGTTGACAGAAAAAAAGCGAATGAAAAACTAAAACAAATGGTCCAAAATAAACGTCGAAAACGTTTGGGATGGACGCGATTTCAACGGATGTGTTTTTGTAAAATATCGTTGGAACAGGAAAAGCAAAGCTTGGCGTTCGGTAGGCAGAATCGATGGATTTAATCTGCAGTGTGCTCGTTGTTTATGCGTCCGCTTCGGAACTCATAGTATGAGATTCCACGGCAAAAATCTGCAGGTACATTAAAAGTCAAAGTCAAATATATTTATTACAACTAAGCCATCAAGCGGCACTTTTGAACGTCAACAATAAAAATTTACAAGTAATAAAAATTGATTTTACCGTCCACCCGGAAAAGTAGCTTGTTATGCAAAGAACGGAAGAAACTCCATACTTACTCTTTTAAACAAATAAGTAAGCATTGTTTTTGATGAAACTATATTTTCGTGACTGATAATTTGATAGTAGAATAGATCTGTTTTGCGGCCAGACATAAAAAAATGAGTACCGTTCATTAAAATTAAGTTTAATCAAATATCATGACTCCTGCAGATTTCTGCACTCGGATCTTGGGATATAAAATAGTCATTTTAGCGAAATTTCAAAGCATTGGTTAGCATATTTAACCATTGGTTGAGTTAACTACGGATAAAAACTGCGCCTTGCGCCTGCTAAGAATGGAATTACATAGTTTTTTTCAAGTGAAATTAGAACACAGTCCTTTGTTCTAAGTTCAAAACAACTCAATAAATCTAGATGGTCATAACAACCCACTTCAGCATAATTTCTCTTCCTCACAAGAGCTTCCACTAACAATAAAGTAATTATCCGCTGTAACGAGCTCGAATAAATATCTCTCTGTTAGTTCCGTCTATCGGTAAACAGTGTCACGACAAATAGACTGCTATTTGTAAACAAAGACTGTTCCAATCTTTTGATTTAGTATTTCTGGGATAGAAAAAGTATTTATAGTTACTATAATTTTTTCGGAGGAATGTACTATGATTTTAGCAGAGAATACAATAAGGTTTTGTGTTTTAGTGTGGAACACCAAGATTCAAATAAAAAGTTCCACAAACGGGAGCAATGCGACACGTTACAACTCTTATTTTATAATAAAACCGGCCAAGTGCGAGTTAGACTCGCGCACGAAGGTTTCCGTACCATTATCGTAAATAACGGCAAAAAAACACGTTTGTTGTTTGGGAGACTCACTTAAACATTGATTTTATTCTGTTTTTAGTATTTGTTGTTATAGCGGAAATAGAAATACATAATCTGTTTAAATTTCAACTGTCTATCTATCACGGTTCATGAGATACAGCCTGGCGACAGACGGACAGACAGACAGACAGAAAAATAAATTCAACGTTACTAACAGTCAGGAATACAAATATAATGGTTATGGCAAGGCAAAGCTGGAGCCACTGGCGTTTGACGTTCAATTATATTGACGCTTTCCAATTTCGCAATTGCTCCAATTGATGCTAACTGCGGTTAAGGCTCCGTACGTTTGAACTAATGTACTGGTTGTAACGTTAAGCTGTGGTCATACTTAAAAAAAAACTTATTACTGAATAGAAAATTCTCATAAAAAAACGTATCTCCTATACAAATTTTGGGCAGCTGATAACAACTTTGTATGGAAAATTCAAAATTTTTGTTTGCGTGTCGCCTATGACTTCCTTAGAGAAAGTTGTTGTTCATCCAATCTTTTCCATTTGTGGAAAATTGTTTTTGTTGTTTTTTTTTTGTTGTGAGCAGAAGCCGTTTTAAAATATTATATCACCTTTCTGTTACCCACTGTACAGTCGAATAAACAAAGGTGTTTAACCCTCTCACATCTACTTACAAATTGAGGTCCAAATTAACAACTACGTACTAATAAATTAGTTCCAAGCATTTATCCAGGATAAAAAGTAGTAAGAGCACAAGCATAGTGGTAACTTTCTGTTTCATTCCCCATTCCGTGTAGGAATTGATGTCTTTCACCAGTGCTAAGCACTCTACTTTTCATTTCATCAACTTTATAACCACTCATATTGTATATGTAATTGTTTTTTGTGTACTATAAAGAATTAAGGGAAGTAAAAAATAGTAGTATTTTGTAAATATGATGATGCGTGATGTTATGTTATGAAATGTTATAAACAACAAACAGACATGCGATTGCAGCAATCCCGAGAGATTTGCCGTTATTTATTGAAGAGTTCTGTTGTATATCTCCGAAGTTCTTCATCAGATCTTCACCAAATTAAAATGGGACCAATTTCGGAACATACTTTTTCAAACAAAAAAAGAATTTTCAAAATCGGTCCACAATTGACGGAGTAATCGGTGAACATACAAAAAAAAAAAAAAAAAAAAAACAAACATGAAGTCGAACATAGAACCTCCTCCTTTTTGGGAAGTCGGTTAAAAAATGTAACTTTAAATTTCACAAATTGTTCTAAGTTCTCAATTAATTATAAATAATAGGTACTACTCATGTTACTGGTATCAATAAATATTTACAAAATACTACTATTTTTTACTTCCCTTAATTCTTTATAGTACACAAAAAACAATTACATATACAATATGAGTGGTTATAAAGTTGATGAAATGAAAAGTAGAGTGCTTAGCACTGGTGAAAGACATCAATTCCTACACGGAATGGGGAATGAAACAGAAAGTTACCACTATGCTTGTGCTCTTACTACTTTTTATCCTGGAGAAATGCTTGGAACTAATTTATTAGTACGTAGTTGTTAATTTGGACCTCAATTTGTAAGTAGATGTGAGAGGGTTAAACACCTTTGTTTATTCGACTGTACAGTGGGTAACAGAAAGGTGATATAATATTTTAAAACGGCTTCTGCTCACAACAAAAAAAAACAACAAAAACAATTTTCCACAAATGGAAAAGATTGGATGAACAACAACTTTCTCTAAGGAAGTCATAGGCGACACGCAAACAAAAATTTTGAATTTTCCATACAAAGTTGTTATCAGCTGCCCAAAATTTGTATAGGAGATACGTTTTTTTATGAGAATTTTCTATTCAGTAATAAGTTTTTTTTTAAGTATGACCACAGCTTAACGTTACAACCAGTACATTAGTTCAAACGTACGGAGCCTTAACCGCAGTTAGCATCAATTGGAGCAATTGCGAAATTGGAAAGCGTCAATATAATTGAACGTCAAACGCCAGTGGCTCCAGCTTTGCCTTGCCATAACCATTATATTTGTATTCCTGACTGTTAGTAACGTTGAATTTATTTTTCTGTCTGTCTGTCTGTCCGTCTGTCGCCAGGCTGTATCTCATGAACCGTGATAGATAGACAGTTGAAATTTAAACAGATTATGTATTTCTATTTCCGCTATAACAACAAATACTAAAAACAGAATAAAATCAATGTTTAAGTGAGTCTCCCAAACAACAAACGTGTTTTTTTGCCGTTATTTACGATAATGGTACGGAAACCTTCGTGCGCGAGTCTAACTCGCACTTGGCCGGTTTTATTATAAAATAAGAGTTGTAACGTGTCGCATTGCTCCCGTTTGTGGAACTTTTTATTTGAATCTTGGTGTTCCACACTAAAACACAAAACCTTATTGTATTCTCTGCTAAAATCATAGTACATTCCTCCGAAAAAATTATAGTAACTATAAATACTTTTTCTATCCCAGAAATACTAAATCAAAAGATTGGAACAGTCTTTGTTTACAAATAGCAGTCTATTTGTCGTGACACTGTTTACCGATAGACGGAACTAACAGAGAGATATTTATTCGAGCTCGTTACAGCGGATAATTACTTTATTGTTAGTGGAAGCTCTTGTGAGGAAGAGAAATTATGCTGAAGTGGGTTGTTATGACCATCTAGATTTATTGAGTTGTTTTGAACTTAGAACAAAGGACTGTGTTCTAATTTCACTTGAAAAAAACTATGTAATTCCATTCTTAGCAGGCGCAAGGCGCAGTTTTTATCCGTAGTTAACTCAACCAATGGTTAAATATGCTAACCAATGCTTTGAAATTTCGCTAAAATGACTATTTTATATCCCAAGATCCGAGTGCAGAAATCTGCAGGAGTCATGATATTTGATTAAACTTAATTTTAATGAACGGTACTCATTTTTTTATGTCTGGCCGCAAAACAGATCTATTCTACTATCAAATTATCAGTCACGAAAATATAGTTTCATCAAAAACAATGCTTACTTATTTGTTTAAAAGAGTAAGTATGGAGTTTCTTCCGTTCTTTGCATAACAAGCTACTTTTCCGGGTGGACGGTAAAATCAATTTTTATTACTTGTAAATTTTTATTGTTGACGTTCAAAAGTGCCGCTTGATGGCTTAGTTGTAATAAATATATTTGACTTTGACTTTTAATGTACCTGCAGATTTTTGCCGTGGAATCTCATACTATGAGTTCCGAAGCGGACGCATAAACAACGAGCACACTGCAGATTAAATCCATCGATTCTGCCTACCGAACGCCAAGCTTTGCTTTTCCTGTTCCAACGATATTTTACAAAAACACATCCGTTGAAATCGCGTCCATCCCAAACGTTTTCGACGTTTATTTTGGACCATTTGTTTTAGTTTTTCATTCGCTTTTTTTCTGTCAACGTATTTTTAATACCACTCTGAATGTATCGGTGGAATATTGTGGTCTGGTTCAGTAATTTTTTTTTCTGTGGTTATGTTTTTGCTGTTAGTTTTTTAGTGAGTATCAGAATATTAGTCTGTCAGTTTCTTGAGATATTTATGACCTCCTCGAAAGCCAGCGCAACAGACGAAGAGATGTGAATTATGGAAACACACACACCCTACTCCTCCACACTACATACTCGTAACTCCGGTAGAGCACTCGCCCCCTGGACATGAACTGCAGTGGCTAATCTTGAAATCCCTAAACCAATTGCGGTCCCAGGTTGGGAGCAGCAAATGGTGAAGCGTAGAAAAAGCCGAGAAATGGTCTCTCGTCAGAGCTTTTACCGATTAAGCCAATGACGTAACGGCCAAAAAATAGGCTACGGTGCCGCTTGGTAACAGAGGTGACATCACAAATGAGGCGGGCCGCGATGTCCGATATTCTGGCGAAATAGTTCCCTTACTAACTTGCCTATTAGGTACGTACAACTAAAAAGTGAAAAATAAAAAAAACTTTTTGCAAAAAAATACTACCGACTTCCAAATACAAAACTACAAAGTGAAAAATAACTTAATTTTTTAAAGTCGGTGTCCATAACGCAAAAAAATGGTACCTACGAAAGACACCGACTTTAAAAAATTAAGTTATTTTTCACTTTGTAGTTTTGTATTTGGAAGTCGGTAGTATTTTTTTGCAAAAAGTTTTTTGTTCGGAATATTTACGTTGTTTGAAATGTTATGACAAATTTGGCTGTGTTGAATTTCTGTAAAAGTAGGCGACTCTAGTATTTGATTAGACGGTGGAATCCATGGCGCAGACTTCCTTGAAATAGTCGGTTGAGGCGAAGTGGGGCGTAATAATTTACTCAGTTAATTTGTTTGATATTTGTGTTTTATTTTGGACAGAATCCTCAATGTAGCCTTTCTCAACTGTGCTGGATTTCCATCCTCCATGTCTTTATACTCGACTGCCGAAGGAGGGTAATATGTTTATCAGTCTATGTATGTATGTGTGTATGTTCCTGTATGTTCCTATGTGGCGTTCTAGAGACCAAACGCGTTGGCCGGTTTTGATGATTCTTACGTCAGTCGATTCGTCTTAACCCTGCGAGTGTCACTGGCTACATTAAATTTGGAAAAGAAAAAAAATTATTAAATAGGATTTTGGGCGCCATTTTGTGGGGGGATTTTTTTTTTCCTTCCAAACCCATCTTGTGGGGTACCAAAATAAAGGGTTTTAAGAGGTGATTTCAAAAATATATGACACATATGTTTAAATGTAAATATCTCAAAAAATAAAAATAAAAAGTTGTAAATTAAAAAAGTTAATTTAAAAATCAAAAACCCGACTGCTTAAAAAGCGATCTAAAAAGACGTAAACAAGAAGAAATTCATGCTGTGCAGTCGGAGTACACATCTGGTTTTGGTCAGCCAGCTCGCGAAAATGTATTGTTTTAGTCAATTTTACAAGTAATAACTGGCCTTGATTTTTAAAGTCGTTAATTGTTAAATTTTCACTTTGTTCATTGACTTGCTTCTGCAGGCGCCGCTTATAACGCTTAACACCACCTGCAGAAAACATGATTTCTTCATTACTATTAATCTTTTAGTCACCTATGTAGCTAGAATAACAAGCAGAGATCTTTTACACCAGAAATGCACGCCTGTCCAACGTCTTTACTATCAATTTACGTAATCTGGTCAACGGTTTGATTGATATGATTGCCTCTTTTTATAGAAACCTTTCAATAATACATATCAGAGTAAAGTAGTTGGGATCGGCGTTTATTTTTAGAGTTAAAGACCTCTCCCTACATAGATAAACGTTTATATCTTACCTTCACTGCCAAATATATCTCGTCAGGGGCTTCATTTAAAATGTTTCTACTTCATAAGAGGTGAAAACCTTAATTTTTTTGCTCTTGAAACCCCTGAGACTGTCGTTTCAGAAACGATGTTAGATTATGGAAACTTTTGAAATCGACATTGTGTTTTACTCTTAGTGTACTCTTCGGCATTGAATATCTGCTCCATAGCGTAGAAGGCTTTATTTTTTCCAGATAGTCCATTCAAGTACTCGTATGTAAGAAATATACTTTCGGAAAATGATTTTATTTTCTTATCTGCTCTCCACTTCGTAAAGTCATTGTATGTATTTAAGTATCTTTCCTTAGAAATTTCTGGCAAAAGATTTTTGATACTTTATTTGCCTTGTCCTTAACAGAATCTGTGGTCAACATTTCAGGATCACTTGAACTCATTTTTAATAACATCTTTAGTCTTAAGCCGAGATTTCGATACAGTTTACAGAGTTAGTATCTCGCCAAATTATATAGTCTATTTAAAATTTTAACACACTGGCCGTTTATACAATCACAAGGCCGCAGTATTTTTTTCTTAATTATTTTAGATTTATCACAGCTTAGCCAAATTTAGTTCTATTTTTAAAATGTATTCCCACCCTAGGGAGGGAAGCAATTACTATGAGTCTTTCCCGCCCAAAGGTGGGAAGTAGCATCTTCCTCCCGCTACTCAGATCAAATAAACGCTACTTTCCGAGTATGAGAAATGAAAATTTACTTTCTTTTCCGAAGTCGGTGTCAACAAGTAAAATTACAAAATTTAAAAAACCCCTGACACATTTATCTTGCGAAAACATCACGATCTAAACAGTAAAACGCGCATAACTTTTGAATGGCTGAACCGATTTTATTCAAACATAGCTAAGAACACTCTCGACACAAGCACCTTTCAAACAAAAAAAACTAAATCAAAATTGGTTCATCCGTTGAGGCGCTATGATGCCACAGACAGACACACAGATACACAGACACACAGATACACAGATAAACAGATACACAGACACACAGATACACAGCAAAACACCTCAAACTTATAACACCCCACTTTTTCCGTCGGGGGTTAAAAACGAAAAACAATAGGTACCGAAGACACTGACTTCGGAAAATAAAGTAATTTTTTGTTTTGTAGTTTGGAAGTCGGTTTAATTTTTTTGTTATAATACTTATCATTTTGATTTGGATATTAAGAAAGGAGTTTTTATTTATTAATTTGTTAAAATCTCCCTTACAACTATCATTACAGGTATACCTAATCCCACAGAACAGAAAAAACGCCTACTACAACTATCATTACAGGTATACCTAATCCCACAGAACAGAAAAAACGCTGTCTGTGCCTAATCCAATAGCGCGGTCTTAAAAAATACTTATTTATATAAAACTATAAAAAGTAAAAAACTAATAGTACAGAAAACACCAGAGAAACTTTACCCCTAGAAGTGTATAAAGAGCAATATCTATGGGCAGGAGGATATACTACTACTTTTACGTGCGCCGCGTGCACGCCATCTCTGTGACAACAATGAAGTTGCCATCTCTGTGACAACAATGAAGTTAGTTTTCTGTAGTCATCGATTCCACAAGTAAGCGTGCAAGATACCCATTTAACAATATTTTTTTTACGTTATTAATACAAAATTGTCATGCGCTAACCAATATCAGCATATTTAGGCAACCCTAGTAGTACACTACGATGTTTACGTGCGCGCCATCTTTGTGATATCAAAGAAATTAGTTTACTGTATAATTAACATCGATTCAAAATTGTCATGCGCTAACCAACATCAGCATATTTAGATAGCACTGTCTGGCTATAGAGGAGTGTTGAGGTTTGAGAGGAAGTAGGTATAATAAAAAAAATGGTATATACTATTTATTATTTACTTTTAATTTTTTAAAAATAATAATAATTCAGGTGCTTAAAAGGCGGTCTTTCAAAATAAAGGAGATTCACTTATATAGGTAGTATTATTTATTATGCCCTTTATTTAAGTTCTTTCTTATTTGTTACATTTTTAAATATTTTTATAAAACACAAAAAAAGACATTTAAAAATATAAAAAATTAGCTCACCGGTATCGGGAACAAAAAAAAAACAGAACAGTATTATTTATTATTCTTATGGTATTAATTAATATAGTAACCCAATTTAGATAAACAAATATATATTCACTAAAAAAACTGATATAGTTTTGAATACTTCAAAAGAGAACCAATATGTTACTCACGTTTGAAACAAACAGAACAACAATTCTTTTGAAATTTTTCAAAGCTGTTTACAGAAAACAATTAACTATAAATAACTTAACTGTAGCATGTGGAATACTTAATATTCTTATAACGGAGAGGATATTTTTTTTTTATAACTTTTAATCTTGATCTCATTCCATTTACCATATTATTAAAACAAATTGTAATGGTTGCAAATCTTATCCTGGCTTGACGATGAGCTTTGATTAGTTCATATTTTTATAAATAAATAAAGATTAAAATATTATATTTCAGACTCAATGACCAACTATGTTAGTAACAAAATTATTTATGTTGTTAGTACATCCTACTTACAAGCTATGTTAGTAACAAAACAAAACAATCAATTCATGTAACTGTTGCGCTTACCTGACGCACCGGGCACATGCACGTGTACATGTACCCAGTGCGCCATGATGGCGCAACACGGCTTATCACGGATGACCTCCAGAAACCTTTTTGGGCAGGTTTATAATTATAGATCCCAGTTGCATGTCTTCGGACAGTGGTAAGCGAAATGTCATGCCAAATCGGGTGGTTGTACAAGAATTCGTGGTTTGGCTGTTCACAATATCACGATGACGGCTGGATTGATTTGTGTACTCAATCGGACGTGGCCCTTGGCTGTTACACTTCACTTCACCAGTTTCTTCATAACGTCGCACCCATAAATGAACTGTGTTTCCCTATAGAAGTAAACTAAAAAGTTAGAATTATAATGGCAAAAAATAAAAATATAAATTGATTATAGTTTAGATTACACTTACGTCGACATTTAATTCTCGAGCAATACTCTTTGTACAAATTTGAGGAGCCTTCACGGCAGTTTACGGTTTGCACCAAAAAAACGCCGCGCTCAGAACGAGAAACATTTATTTTTGATATATACAAGGGGGGGTCATGAAATCCCTGAAAATCTTAGCACCGCGATGTAGCGGAGAGCCAAAAATGTACAGCGCCATCTATTGGTTTGAAGCTAATTTAATAACAAAAGTGACATTTCTTGATTTTAGAATCTTAACATGCCGCCTACCATGGATAGAGTGTCCATAAATTAACACATTATAAAGACAAAACAATTTATCCGCCCACCATGACAAAAGTTTAGCTACTACCAACAACAAATAAAAATAACTAAACATAAACTAACACTTCATAACATTTTATGTGATGTCTAGATGGTGACTGGTAAAATAATGAGCTTAGACACGGGTCTCTTTATAATAGAACCCTTACATTTTAATGAAACAACGCGCGTGAGTTTATCCACTCCAATATGCTTGTCAGTTATAATGCCATACAACCATCTTACCGGTGGTAGATCATCCTCTTTAACCAGCACTATATCTCCCACCTTAGGTTCCGGAGTTATTTGTGTCCATTTATAACGATGCTGGAGTTGTGTTAGGTATTCGTTTGACCATCTACGCCAAAAGTCCTGCACAAGGCGTTGTGTGAAATGCCATCTTTTGAGAGTACTCAAGGTCGAATTTTTGTAATTAGCATCCGGTACCAGCACTCCCCCACAAGAAAATGTCCCAGGGTAAGTGGGTACGGATCTTCTGGATTGGAACTTATTTGTGTTATCGGCCGTGAGTTAAGACATGCCTCTCTTTGGCACAAAAGGGTCGTCATCTCCTCGAAAGTGAGTGTGCTGTTGCCGTATAACCCTTTTTAGGTAATGTTTTGTGCACTTCACTCCAGTTTCCCAAAGCCCACCAAAGTTTGGTGAATGCGGTGGAATGAAGTGCCAGTTATTGCTGTTTGTTGCAAGCCAGTCAGCTATGTCATTCGCTACTACCGAATTTTCCCGTGGTATTAACTTTTTGAGCTCTTTATTGGCTCCAATAAAATTAGTGCCATTATCACTCCACAATTCTGCACAATGATCTGTGTGCAACAAAACGCTTAAAAGCAGCCAAAAATGCTTCTGAGTTTAGATCACTCACGAGCTCTAGATGAATTCCACGAGTGGCCATGCAGATGAATAAACAAATATAACCTTTAATGGATTGATGGCCACGTCCCTTTGTGGTTCTGACTGCTATAGGTCCTGCGTAATCAACACCACTTTTATGAAAAGGGCGGCAAGCATTGACACGAGCTGATGGCAATTGGCCCATCAATCGTTGGTTCGTTTGAGCCGCATAACGAATACAAACGATATATTTACGAAATTGCTACCTTATAAGACTCTTTGCATTCATGATCCAATACCGAGTTCTTATATAACTCAGCATGGACGGAGGACCCCCATAAATAGTACGCTCATGGGCATCTGCAACAATCAAATTTTCAAGATGTGAATCAGAAGGAATCAGTATGGGATGTTTCATTTCATCCACAACGTTAGCCTTCAGCAATCGCCCACCAACTCTAATGATGCCTTCGCCATCGAGGAATGGATTAAGCGAGGCAAGTTTACTCTCCTTATTTACATTACCTAATCCCCGTAAACTCTTTATTTCGTTCAGGAATATTTCCTTTTGATCCAACCGGATACAGGTAAGTAATGACTTCTTCATTTCCTTAGACGTTAGCCAACGTGTGGTTGTAGAGCTAGTGCTAGCCCTATTTATGGTTTTAAGAAACCTTCTACAATATGAAATTACTCTTGTCATCCTATTTAAACTTGAAAACCTTGACATTATATCAATGTCTTCAATTGTGACATGACATAATACCTTATTTTTCTTTTCTTCTAAGTCAATTTGTTTAAACTTTATTTTACTGTAGTGGACTGTATTTTCTTGTAGCTACTTAGGGCCCTTTTTCCAAATGGTAATTTCAGAAATATCCCTCGGATTTATGCCCCGCGATACGCAATCTGCTGGGTTCTCATCGAACTGGATATGCGCCCACTGACTATTGTCCATTATGGTCAACATTTCCGAGCCCCTGTTTGCTACAAACGTTTTCCACTTGCTAGGATGACTACTCAGCCAAGCAAGAACAACACTAGAGTCAGTCCAAGCATAGATATTTTACTTTGAGATAGCTAATACTTCCGAGACTTCTTGGAGCAATTTAGCTAATAAAACGCTCCACAAAGCTCCAAGCGAGGTATTGATGCTTGTTTTACAGGAGCAATCCTTGATTTGGAAGCGACCCGATTCACATGAACCTTGCCGTTACAATTTTATTTATTTATTTATTTAGACTTCATGCACAAAGGTACAGGCGGACTTAATGCCTTAGGCATTCTCTACCAGTCAACCAAGGGTGGTGAAGAGATAACATGGCGGTGCATAGTTTAATAATAATAAACTAGTAGTTATTATGCTAAAATATGTGAAGTACACGTACATATTTTAGCATTGCATTATATTATATTCAATATAATATATACCTATATAAATATACATATTATATATATTTATGGAGTAACAGAAAAGAAGAAAGTGACTCTGCTTATTTGTGTTGAAAATAAATCCGCAATTTTCGCTTAAATGCGTACCGACTGGTGGCCGTCCTGATCTCGGAAGGAAGCGCATTCCAAAAAAGAATGGACTGGATATGAAAGGAAGAGTGAACGAAATCAGTAGTATGAGAAGGACAGAGTAAGAGGAGATTATTGGAAGAACGCAGCTTGCGAGCGTGTGAAGTACCTAGTTATTGAAAGCCAGAGATAAAATAAGAAGGACGCGTAGACGAATTAAGTAGAGAGAATAGCGTGGTCAAAGCGCGTAAGCTTCTTCTCAGGCGAATGGGCAACCATTTTAACTCGGACCTGAAGCTCGATATATGGTCATATTTCCGATGATTAAATATGAATCTAATACAGTTGTTCAAGACCCTATCTAATTTGTCAAGCAAGGTCGCGTTCAAGTCAAAGTAGCACACGTCCCCATAGTCGATGACTGGGAAAATTAAAGCCTGCACAAGCATTGTCTTCGTCTTTACAGGCAAAAACCGTCTCAAACGATACAAGGATCGCAAAGTACCGTTGGCTCTCTGACTGACACTAGATACCTGACTTTGCCAGCAAAGTGTCGAGTCAAGATGCAAACCGAGATCTTTCACACTAGGACTAATGGGAATGACGGAACCATTGAATAAGATCGGTGGAAGAGAGCCTACCGCCACTCTACCCATTATGCATGAGCTTCCAATTACAATAGCCTGGCATTTTGAGGGGTTTATGGACACCCTAAATCAGTCAGACCAGTCCTTAATTGCATTCAAGTCCCGGTTTACATACTGCACAACACCCAACACCGCTCGAGGCCTGCGTACACAACTGCTTGTGTACGCAGGCCTCGAGCACTTTGGATAAGAAAGGGAGAATGGAAATTGGACGAAAATGTTTAGGCAGGGAGGGATTTGAAATTTTAGGAAGTGGGCTTACGTATGCCAAACGCCACAGGGATGGGAACTGTCCGGAATCGAGAGAAAAGTTGATGATGTGGGTAATCGGTGGGAGAAGAAAGTCGAAGATCATAGTGACCACGTAACGACTGACGTCGTCATGGCCCACAGCCTTGGATTTTATGGATAGAATCATCTTTTTAACTTCATCCTCGGTGGCTGGAGAAAAGCGAAATGAATATATGATAGGACCGGGTAGGCTAGTAATGAAATCAACCGTCTGAGACAAGATTTGGGAATCCATAGCACAAGTGGTTGTGAAATGACGGTCGATTTCGTCTAGGCCAATCGTCTTGGGAAAATCCACATGACGATTCCTACCGATACCGAGAATTCTGAAGAATTTCCAGATATCAGCAGGAGAAGAGGATGAAAAGTTTTCGAGAATATGGCGGCGTTTGGCGTTGCGTATCATCTGATTACACCGATTTCTTGCAGCTCTGAAGAGGTTTTTATTTCCTTCACTGCGATCCTTTTTAAACTTCTGAAAGGCTGGATCCCTTCATCTCATCGCCATACGTACCCCCGCGGTCAACCAAGGTGCAGGTGGACAACTGAGTTTAACTTTCTTCACAGGGGCATGCCTGTCATAGAGAGCAAGGATCGTCGTATTAAAGCTACGCAGTTTGTCATCAACGCCTGTTGCCGCTGCAAGATGTCCCCAATCGAGTTCCGACGCATCCTGACGTAGCCTTTCAACATCCATACGAGCAAAACAACGCATGTGCAGTAGTTTAGGGAGAGGTATTGGTGGTTTTAGGACATATGAAAGGAAAATGAGGTCATGGTGAGAAAAGCCAGGTGCAGGACACTGACCATGAGAGGAAACAAGGGAGGGAGTGGAAGTAAGGATTAAGTCAAGCCACGTGTCATCGCCTGAGATTGAAATGAGTGGGCTGCAGTGGTAAAACATAAAGACCAACTGACTCAATGATGTGAAGGAGTCTACGGGAACGAGGGGATGGGTGACTAAGGTCTGTGTTGAAATCGCCCATGATGACGCAATGTGCATACTCTGACCCTATCGATTCCAACGTCAATTCAAGGTTAAAAAAGTAGTCAACGCTGGGCGGACAGTAGACTACACCAAGTAAGGTCTTGACACCTTTGATGTATATTTCCAAAAAAAGGTACTCAGCAGAAGGATATATATATATATGTATTAGACTCGTATTAATATCTTACTTTGATCATTACAGACTGAGATAAGTAAATTTTTATGGAAACTTTCGTGCAAAGTTGACATTGTTATATAATTACTCGTACGTAACTTGAAAACATGACTTTTTGTTTATGGAGATATATTCATTTATATTCACAAATGATAGATATAGGCGTAAAACTAGATTTCTGTTTGAATTGTGAAATTCGGTCAACGCATTTAAGAGATATTTACTGAAGAATAAGTGTAAAAAAATCTACCGAGTTAATATTTTCACGTTTTTGTTCTACAAAGTTTTTTAGTGTTTGTAAATATATAATATAGATATTAGTGTTTAATATTATTAAGAGATATGTAAATAATGGGCATTACCGAACATTTTAAGGATTTTGTGCAAAAAAATAAATATAAATAAAGTCTGCACAGATTTCGGGTTGTATCATATTTTGTGGTATCTAATGAAGTTTTTCGATATCCAAAGTCGAAGTTTCGCGCCAATCGTGTTTGTTTACCTTTTATTTTACACCAATATCACCTGGAGATTTAGTTAATTGGATTTTCGGTCTGTGGAGTTGATGGTGGAGATTGATCCGTACCATCATCTTCTTGATCACGTTTGTTGTGACCTTTAGGGATTGATTTCTAATGAAGGAGAGAGTGATGCCTCTTCCTACAAATACGACAATTGGTTGACTGACGACATGAAAATACCGAATGATTTTAACCGAAACGGTTAAAACACAACTTATTGGTTTGGATAAACTTTTTGTAATTCATCAATTTATGGTCTTCATCACAAAACTCACATTTTGAATTTGAAGTGACATGCATAACCTTAAATGATAAATGATTTTATTTCTGTAAGTTGGTTTATACAAACACTTTTACATGTCGAACATATTTTTTAAAACTAGATGAGGGCGGCGTTTCCTATCTGACTACTCTGAGAAGAAAGGCCGAAACAAAGTCAGAGGTCACAGTCTCTTTTAAAGTCCAGACAAAATATTGGTTAGATCATGTGAAGACCTTGTAGACTGATGTCTGAAATGGTCTTTTGAGGAAAGAACCAGTCAGATTGAGTGGACCTGTCCAGTCAGTGCACGCATTTGTCAATAACCGAGCAGCTCAACTCAGACTTTAAGGAGCTCAACGATTCGACGAACAATACCAAAGAAAGGACATTCGGGTAGGCCGCATAAACTACTCAAACTGCCAGACCATGATTAAAAACTAAGATAAATTTAAATTAAAATAAAAAAGAATGATCCACATAGTCTTCACACTCACAATAATTAATATAAAATAATATAATACTTTAAAAAGTAAATATTCTTGTCATTGCAAGAAAACCAAAAAAACAACAACAAAATTCACGGTGCAAAATATAATAAAAAAAAACAAAATTAATTGGAGCAGCTCAATCCCAAGCCTTTTTGTCTTCAAGGTAATCTTTAGTTGTATAAAACGCTTTCTGGCACAACTTACGTTTAATAAAAGATTTGAATTAATTAAGACTTAGATGTTGTACGTGGCTTGGAAGCTTATTATAAAAGCGTACACATTGACATCTAAACGAGCCACCTATTTTCTTGAGCCTTGTTGTAGGTACTACAAATTTGTGTTTATTCCTAGTATTTATGTTATGGATATCACTGTATTTTTTAAACAATTTTATATTTGTATGGGCATATAAAAGATTTTCATAAATATACTGAGAAGGCACAGTCATTACATTAATCTCCTTAAATTTCTCTCTGAGAGAGTGTCTTGGGCTTAATTTATAAATTGACCGAACAGCTCTTTTCTGCAAAACAAAGATAGTCTGGATGTCGGCGGCATTTCCCCACAACAGAATACCGTACGACATTACACTATGAAAATAGCTAAAGTATACTAAACGGGCTGTCTCTATGTCAGTTAAATTACGAATTTTTCTAACAGCATATGCTGCGGAGCTTAGCTTCTTTGACAATTTATCTATATGTGGGCCCCACTGAAGCTTAGCATCCAAAGTTAAGCCTAAGAATACTGTGCTATTTTCAGGATTCAATTCTTCGCCCTTTATCAACACATCGGTTTTCACCTGCCTAACGTGAGGTAGGGTAAACTTAATGCATTTGGTTTTTTTTTCATTAAGAAGTAAATTATTAACATTGAACCAGTGAACTACTTTTGAGATCGCGCTATTTACATCGTCAGTAACCAGCTGCTGACGTTTAAGTTTAAACAAAAGTGAAGTATCATCCGCAAACAACACTATATCATGGTTATCCTTTATGAGGTAAGGCAAGTCATTAATATAAATAAGAAATAAGAAAGGACCAAGAATCGAGCCCTGTGGGACTCCCATTGTTACAAAAAGATTGAAAGATCCAGGAGATCTTTTTCCATTAACGTCAACGGTCTGAATTCTATTACTCAAATATGAAGTAAGAAGATCCAGAGCGCTGTTCCGGATCCCGTAGTGGCGGAGTTTCCTGATTAGCGTTTCATGAAAAACACAATCAAATGCTTTGGAAAAATCACAAAAGATTCCCAAGGCATCGCACTTATCTTCCCATGCATTATAAATATGTCATAAAAGTTCAACACATCAGTAGTTGAACGACCCCTTGTAAAACCGAACTGCTTGGTATGTAATAATTTATGTTTATTAAAAAATCTTTGCAATTGCTCTAAAATTAATTTCTCAAATATTTTGCTAAACGTAGGTAGTACTGAAATAGGTCTATAATTTGTAGGGTCTGATGTACTACCTGATTTAAACAAAGGTATTATTTTACTATTTTGCATAAGGTCGGGAAACTCCCCACAGTCGATACAATTATTAAAGATAATAGCTAAACTAGGTGCGACAATGTCAATAATAGACTTAGCAACTTCTACAGAATGACCCCACAGATCTGCAGTCTTTTTAACATTTAAAGTGTGAAAGGTTTTAATTATGTCTTTACAAGTAATATATTCAAAAAGAAATTCCGAATCGCAAACTTTAACATTTTCTTTTAGCAAAGACTCAGCAACAGAAGGTGATGAGTTTAAGGATTTAGTCGTTGAAACAGGAATATCTGAAAATAAATTTTCAAAGGCCACTGCGACTCGTGAGTCTGATTTTATGATGTTGCCATTAATAGACAGGCCGTAGTCAATATTTCGGTTACCAGATCTTCCCGTTTCACTATTAATAATATTCCAAGTCGTTTTAATAACATTACTACTGTTTTTAATCTTTGAGCTCAAATAACGCGACTTGGCCAAACAACAAAATTTTTAAATAATTTTGAATAATTTCTAACATATAAATTAAATTCAGCAGTGTTTACATAAGTCCTTTCACTGTACAGCTCATAAAGCCGTGTTCTACTTTTATGAATACCAATGGTAGCCCAATCACTGAATGATGCGTTACTATTAACGGAGACAGTCTTGGGAATAAAGGTCGAATTAAATTGTTTACAGTATATACTAAAAAAATCATCATATAGATGATTAGGATCAGCATCAATTGACAAAATTGGTAATTTATTAATGAGTTTAACTTTAAAAGCTGCCAAGCGACTTGCAGTTTTGGGGTTAACAGTGATATCCTTTTTAGCCACTTTGTTGCTTTGGTTTGGTGTAGTAATCCTCTGCCCGCAATGATCAGAATCTAGTAAATTTATAATTTCTTTGTGGACTGGTATAACATTAGTATAAATATTATCTAAGCATGTAGCACTAGAAGGGGTTATTCTTGTGGGCTCCAAAAATAGGTTTACAAGATTGTAGGACTGAAACAGACTTATTATTTTACTACAAGAACCTGAGTTTTCTAATAAATTAACATTAAAATCACCACAAGTGATAATGGATTTATTCGAGTTACAAATCTTGTGTAACACTTCATCCATTACCTTTTCGAAGCAGTCATACAATCCTGAAGGGGGTCTGTATACGCTTAATACAATAAACTGCTCCAATTCTATACAAGCTATTTCAACTGTCCGCTCAACAGATAGGCTCACAATATCCTTACGGTCTTTAAATTTAAGCTGGTTACTTACTAAAATCAATGAGCCACCATGTATAGCATTAACTCTGCTGAATGAACTACCAACCTGGTGATTATTAAAATTGAACAATAACTGGTGGCTTTTAAGCCAATGTTCTGTTATACAAAGAATATCAATACTGTTAAAGTTCATAAATAATTCTACTTCTAAATCTTTGTTCATAAATCCTTGAATATTTTGATGCACCAGGTTAATACTATTTACCGAATTTAAACTTTTATTTGATTTTACTTTACAATTTTTATGCTGTATGCTTTTGCAAGAGGTTGTCCCTATTGTCCTAATTTCTAATTTAAATTACTATTAATATCAATTTCTGATACCAAATTATTGGCTGAATTAAATAGCATTCCTTGGCATTGCTCAATAGAAGCAAGTTGTTTAGCCAAATTCTTGGCTGAAGTAGAAAAATAATATGATAGCGACACAGCTATCTGTCTTTTATAATACTTTGAAAGAAAGTACCTATCCATGAAAAATTTATCTTTTGTCAAATAAAAGTGATTACCAACATAATTGTTAGTGTCAATTAAATGGAATAAATTACTACTATATGTTAAATTAAGTAATGTCCTATTCAATTCATACGTAAGTATGTTTTCTTCCTGTGGCAAACTTTGGCTGTATGGGAATGTGAACATCACAATTTTTTTAAACTAAGGTTGCACAAAGAGTCATAATGTTGGAGTAAGTCTCCTTTGTTCACATTGCCCCTATTACCAATAAATATTAATAATGTTGTATCCTGGTTAAAATTGCATTTTGTAACTTTTTTAATTATGTCAAATAAAGAACAACCAGGCATACAGTAGTTCATTATTGAGTGTCCTGGATATCTATTTGTCAACAAGTGGCCTAGATCCTTTCCAATTTCATCACAAAATAATACTATTTCTGTATTTACATTATTTTTAGGCAAACGGTTAGTAATTTCTAATGGCAAACTTGCACTAGACTGCGGTATGGTGGCATCACATATTGTCAATGAATGGTCCGGTGTGGGTTCAACAGATGGTGGTTGACAATGATCACATTTGTTAGTTTGTGAGCTTACCAGCTCATTCATTGCCAATACATATTCCCTCATTTGGTTTTCAGAGGCTGTATATTTGATGGTCATAGAAGTAAGTTTCTCCTGTAGATGGTCAAGTTCATACCGCAAGTCTTCTGTGTCAGTTTGGTATTTCCTAGTACTTTTTTCTAAATTAAATGAATACATATCTAATGTATATAAGTGTATATATTAATTATCTATACAATACTTAATTAACTAAGACTAACAAATTAGATGTCAAAGTCACAACGACACGTCAAAAAGCGTTGTCTTATAACTAGTCAAATAACCCGCCCCTAACTGTTCCCGGCGCAAAGGTGCCCATAACGCTTGCTGCATTGCCACGTTGGATGGCAATGGCTAACCTTTGCACCAAGAACGAGCTGGAGCGGGAGTCACCCGTTTTGTCCCTTAGCCTATGTCCTATCTCACTAATGAGCTTCTTGGCCTCACTGCCCCAACAGCCCATGGTCTCAACGGCAATGGGCACAAAATAGTAACGGCCCTCCAATGGTGCGTACTTCACCCTTTTCCTCCCAGCGGCGTCTTCCGCCGCCGCTGACGGCGAGAGGACGGTGCGACCAAGGTGGCTGGCGGCAACAGTGCTGACGCAAGTTGCGTCCCATATTAAGCACTTGCCGTTTTTCCAAGGTACCAAGGTCAGTCCATCCGGCCACATTGTTTAAGTAGATTCAACCTTTCTCTATTAAGTTTTACATTTTTGATGAAAAACCTTTGTTTTTTGATCATTTTCTTAGTTTTAACTATGTATTTGTTAATTTTAATGTACTTTTTTATTTTATTTTTACTAGTTTTCATGACCTGTTAAATCTATTGTGTAAGAGGGATTTATTGCAGTAACCATTGACGGGGCAACAGGCACCAATTCATTGAATAGACTTTGATTCAACGAGGCAGTGATGTTATGATTTGTAGTTTCAAGATATTCAATCTGACTTTGAGCCTCATGTAGCTGCTGTTGTAGTAAATAATTGTGACTAAGAGCTTGTTCATACTCATTGCTACACTGGCTGAACCCGTCCACAACAACTTGGAGCCTGTCCCGGGCTGCTATGGCATCAGTGTGTTGAGTATATAACTGAGCCATTTCTGTTTTCAGTTTGCTATTCCTGTCAAGGACACTAAGGAACTCTATTTCGTTTTCATCTTTTTCCCTTATCAGTTGGTCACAGAACTCCTGAGACGCCTTTAATTCGCTCAAAGCCTGACTGAGTTTGGTCTCTCCTAGGCGAGCCCGCGCGCTGCGAGTCATTACCATGATTAAAGAGAAGAAAGAAGAGGTCGGAAAAGAGAAGTAGAATGAGTAACAGATGATTAGTTGAACGGAAAAATGAAATTTAGATCTTTAAGAAAGAAGTTCTGTCACCAAACTAATTAAGGTTATGTTTACGTTTTATAGGTCATTGGCATCAACTTGTAACCGTAATAAAAGTGATCCAATTAATTGTTAACAAAATATTAAAACGCAAACAATCCAAATTCAAGTAAAATATGTGGTACCTGATACCGAGGCGAAAAAATAACATTCGCTTGAGCCGGTAACTGTCAACGAAACACAATTAAATTTTAACACTTATTTTGCACTAGTAGTGTCTGTATTTAACACAAAATACTTAATTACGCTTTAAAACTAGTTAATAAATTGGAAATAGGCCTTATTATGAATGAAAACTAATATTTAAAATTAAAATTATTAGGACAAATTCAAATCCGATAGTTGCGCGAGTACTATTATTCGACTTGTTAACCTTATTATCCAATTCTAGGGAGAGAAACCTCTACTTCCAGCTCCGATACCGGATGGGACTTGATTCCAGATATTAACAATTTGCTAGTTAATACAAAACCTTTCATCGAAAGACAAATTGTAAGAAATAATGTATTTAGGATTGTGAGTGATAATATGAAACGATCTCACATGAAGAGCAGCAAATTTTATAACATCAAACGCACTGTTGGATCTTTTCAACTGGGCGATGTTATCTGGAAAAGAACCAAGTACCTTTCGAAAGCTAAAAATAAATTTATGGCCAAGTTGGCACCAAAATTTGAGAAGGCTATAGTGACTGCAAAGCTATCAGATTCTGTTTTTCGTTTAAATAATGCTTTTGGTAAATCAATTGGGATGTGGCATATTAAAGACTTAAAACCAATGTAAAAGAAAAGAAAAATAAAATATAAAAGAAAAAATACATTTCTTTTTTGTTAACGGTGGAGGTGTATGTCATGTTCATTTGATTTAAATTCGGTATTTAGCAAGCTTGCGTGAATCATTTAGTCTATATTTTCGTCGGTTTCTACAAGTAGCACTGTAGCAGAATGGTTAGCACCGTTGCATCAGCCGAGGAGTCTTGAGTTCGATTCTGGGTCGCGCGAGTTCTTTTTGTGTTTTCTCGATTTCCAAAATATTACATTATTCTCATGTGGGTTAGGCCATTTGCGACATTTCTCTTGTATAAGACGGACCTGTGTTCTTATGCCATAAAGTCATTGTGAGCTATTATCTACCGACATAGTAGAAATATATAAATAAATAAAGTCACAGTGATTGTGCATACATAAGTGTCGTCCAAATAGGGGTAAGTTTTAGCTTTAATGGGAGCAGCTTTTGTTTGTATTTATGATCATAATTAGGTACTTTACAGTATTTTGTTATCATTGTTATAGCCTCACGCTACGCCCTTTAAGTAGGATATTGATTGAGCGAGCTATTTCGTAAGAACAAAAACCCTGAGTAACAGCTAGCAGGCAAAGGTGTTGGCAGAGTTCACCGAAAACCATAACTCTCCTGGCGTCCAAATTAGATTAGGTTTACTTTAAGTCTAGTTAGATTGTAAGGTTGGGTACCCCTTAATTTAGTTCTAGTAAGTAAATAAATATATGTAAAGGTTGATCAAATTGCCTAGTTTTATTCATACATGATGAACCCGTAACAAATAGCAAGACAACAAGAGATCTGAATCGCTGCTCTAAGAATTCTTACAAGTAACTTATCTTAGGTAGTTCGTTATTGAACTTACAGATTTGAACTTCCCATAACTTTCTAGATTCAGTATCAAGTTTCAAACTCACAATGTAAATTACAATAATATCCCAAGATGAAATATCAATATCTAAATTTTTGACGGCGTTTAAAAATTTATTTGTGGTATCAAGTAATTCTTCAATGGCACTGGATGATTCGGACTGTATGTTCCTTTGACTCATGAAACGTTTTAAAATACTAATAGCAAGGTGTAATTTATTATTATAGCGATGTTCTAATTGATCCCAACAGACTTTGTAATTATTAGCCGTGATAGGAATATGCCGTAAAAGCTGCTCAGCCTCACCTGTTAAATAGCCTTTGAGATAGTGAAGCCATTGAACGTCGTCCAAGACTTTGTTGCTATGTATTAACGATATGAATAAATCACGAAAACTTGTCCATTCGGTGTATTTGCCGCTAAATGTAGAAATGGAAATCTTGGGTAATCTAACACTAAAGGATTGACCGACGTTTGACTCCTTAACCTTAGAAATAGACAATGCAACAATATTAGAATCGATCTTAAACTTAAACAAGCAATCCTTTATTTCCGTTTTATAAACCGTGTATAGTCCTTCAGTTACGTCATATGCATCAGTTGTGTAATAAGTAGACTTAACATATTCCTTGTGATTAAATTCCGTAACAATGACTTTCGCGATATGAAGTCCAATAATTTTCTAGTGTTTCAAGACGAGTTTACAAATAGGATTGTGTTAACCTTTCCTTTGGAGACTTCCTAAAATTGACTCTGGCTTTTTGTATCTTTGATTTTACATCTTCTTGAAATGCAAAATACTTATCCGTTTTTATATGAATGTATAGTTAAATTTTCAATTAACTTGAATCACCAATCTCAAAAAAATTGCAAGTCGATGAACTTTTTCCTCAAATTTTCCAAGTGTTTGGCAGTTCTAGGGGAAAACCGGCGTGGATTCCCCGTCTGTTCACTTTTTGCGAAACTATTCTAAGTCCAAACAACTTCTAAATTTTCTAAGTCTATTTCTTCTTGTATGAAGGTTCTAATTTGCTAGAATTTTCTCAAAGATAATATTGCAAAGAGTACTCACAATTTCACTTCTTCATACTTTACTGAAATCGGTTCCAAACTATCCGCTCCTTCCGATACCGTTCCAGGGGGGTGACCACAAGCTCTTAGAGTAAGGTTATTTTGAGATCGAGTAAGGGACAGATGTATATGACGTGTATACATCTGTCACTTACTCGATATCAAAATAACCTTACTCTAAGAGCTTGTGGTCACCCCCCAGTACTGGATATGTCGCATATATATATACGGTTTGCACCAAGAAAACGCCGCGCTCAGAACGAGAAACATTTATTTTCGATATGTACAAGGGGGGTCATGAAATCAATGAAAATCTTAACACCGCGATGTAGCGGAGAGCCAAAAATGTACAGCGCCATCTATTGGTTTGAAGCGAATTTAATAACAAAAGTGACATTTCTTGATTTTAGAATCTTAACATTCTTTAAACTTTGATTTAGTTCCAAAAGGACGATTGTTTTCGCTTTTGAAAAGTTACTCAATCGAGACATCATGTTATAAGCCGTTATTCGAACAACACAAGCAGACGAGTAATAATTATGCTATGATGCTGTTATGTTTATTTACCAAAATTTTAAGCTTACCCTCATCTTCATAATCTAATTTTTATAATATTTTATAATCGTCACGGCCGACATGAATAATGTTATAGATGATTTATAAACACAGCGATGAATTTCACTGTTACGGTAAATGTCACAATGGCGCGGTGGTATAGCAGCTTGACTCGTGAGTTGTAGGGTCCAGGTTCGAATCTTGTTACGGCCAAACTTTTTATAAAATTTTAAAATTCTGTTGTGAGTTTTTAGAAATCTGTAAAAAAGTATAATGTTTGATAAATACATTTTGTAGTTTAAAAATATCAATAGGTAGGATGCGATGGATACCTAGCGGTTCGCTTGCATGAGCGCCGTCAATTTTTTTTTCTAGTTTGAATATCTTTGCACTTTCATTGATATACGTAAACATCGTAGTATATCTTCCTGTCCATAGATGTCGCTTTTGATACATTTCTAGGGAAGAGAAGAATTCTCTGTTGCATAATGTGCATGGAGCACTGTTCTCATCTCTGGGACGGATCTGCCAAATATCAGCTAGATGCACTCAAGTCGATCGAAAAGCGGGCCAAGAGACTCATCGGCGATGAAGCACTGGTCAAATCAAAGCTCCAGAGCCTTGAACATCGTCGCCGAGGTGCCAGCTTGTCGGTATTTTATCGGTTACATTTCGGGGAGTGTGCGATGGAATTGCATGACTTAATTCCGCCCAGCCCGTTCCATCATCGGACAACCAGACGCACGGTGATGCGTCATCGGTACATGGTGGACATCCCACCCATACGCACAAAACGTTTTGGGGACACTTTTATTATGCGTACAGCTAAGGAGTGGAATTCCCTGCCGGAGTCTGTGTTTCCCGATAGCTACAATCAAGGGGTCTTTAAGTCAAGAGTGAATGGGTTTTTTCTAGGCAAGCGTGCTTCACCGTCGACCGCATCATCGCTTTCCATCAGGTGAGATAGTGGTCAAGCGCGAGCCTATTGATAATAAAAAAAAAAATACTTATAATAACAGCTAATAATAATAACTTAAAAACTAAGTAACTTATGACTAATAATAAAAAATAAAAAAACTGAATAATATGTAGAAAAAAAAATAAACTAAGTTCCCTAAATATAAAAACACAATATTTTAAGTACAAAACAAAAACATATAACCTACTCTAATCCTCATTATAACATAAAATAAATAACATTATTTTTGCGAATTCACTCAAATGGCATGTAAATACATCGATCATGACGTGAAGATCGTTAAGAACACGAATTGCGCGGGTCAATGGTGTTTTAGCGAGAAAGTTGGTCCTGGCAACCGGCACGGCCAGCGTGGCGGGCGGCGCCGCCTCCACACATAGCAGTCCGGTACACATAAATTCAGGCGCAGTGCTGGGTTATGCTCAATGCCACGAAGTAACCTAACCTAACCTTTTTATTATTATTATTATTAACCAGATACGAAACAAGCGTGAATTCTCTTCGTACCCTTAGTTGGTTGTACCCGACCATACCGAGCACAAACAGAGTGGGGTACATCAACGGGTAAAACGGATATACCCCATATAGTTTCTTGTAAATGTGGCGCGTGAACTTGTTCTGTACGCGTTCCAGCATTCCCGAGTACTTAGCTTCATGCAGAGCCCATATGACAGCACTATGTTCCAGATGACTCCTGACAAGTGCGTCATATAGGACCCTGACCCCCCGCACTTCAGATACTCGTTGCATAGGCGTGGCACCCATTACGTATTCTTGTACTAGAGGGGCACGCGCGCTCGTTAAAGTCATCACCGAGTACTTCGAAACATTGAAGAAAAGATTGTTGTCATGACTCGATTCCGCTACCCTATCAATCCTCTTGCAATCGTTCGCAATCGGATTTAGTATTAACATCGAGCAGCAACTTAAGGTCATCCGCAAATAATAAACAAGAGAACAAAGAACAATATAATCACCGGCTGATATTTGGAAGTTCTTAAAATCGCTTGGTATAGCAAAGTCCCCTTCTAGTATTGTTTCTCTTAATCTGCCTTTGGATGTTCATAACAAACATTTTTCAACGTCCGCTACGCTTGCGGCTGACGTCAAAAATAAAACTATCGCTAATATTACTTCCAAGCCAATGCTTTCTCCTGACTCTTTTTCTTTCTCCACCGTGACTAACTTTGAGGTCCTCAAATATTTTACCTCAATTAAGTCTAGGGCTTTGGGCTGTGATTGGGTCAGTCGAACTACGTTATCTTTTATGATTGAGAACTTAATTCCAATTATTACTCACATCATCAATTCATCGTTGCAGACTGATGAGTTTCCTGCAATGTGGCATAAGGCTTACATTATCCCTCTTCCTAAAATTCCCAACCCCAGTTTGGCTATTCACTTCAGACCGATCTCCATTCTCCCTTTCCTTTCTAAGATCCTAGAAGCGGTTGCTCTTAAACAAATAACATCCTATGTCTTCAAGAATAACCTGTTGTCCAATTGCCAATCCGGTTTTCGGCCTGGCCACAGCACAGCCACAGCTCTGCATAAAGTTACTGAAGACATTAAGGACGGCTTGGAAAATTCGAGGTTAACGATACTGGTCTTAATAGATTTTTCCAATGCTTTTAACACCGTTGATCACGACATTCTCCTGGCCATACTGTCTCAAATTGGGGTCTCTTCGTTGTCACGTGATTGGATTTCATCATATCTTTGTGGTCGTCAGCAGGCTGTGCGTGCTGATTAGGATTGCTCTGACTGTGCAACTTGGTAACTGGTGACAGTTTTAGTTGGAATAAACACTTGGCTCAGGTGAGCTTTCTAGCTGCGGTCTCTCTATAGATTTAAGCATTTCCTCCCATCCAGCACCAAAATCACTCTGGTCCAGTCACTTGTGCTTCCCATTATCGACTATGCTGTTGTTTGTTATCCTGATCTATACCAGGAACTTCTAAATAAATTGGATCGACTTCTCAACAATTGTATTCGCTTTGTTTTTGGCCTTCGTAAATATGATCACATTTCTTCGTACCGTTCTTAGCTTAAATGGCTGCTTATCCGCCTCAGGAGGTCCCTCAGATCTCTCTGCTTGCTCTTCACTATTATGAACGATCCTTGTGCCCCCGATTATCCGAATACTTATTTCAATGTATTGGGCAGTTCTCACAGTCGTAACCTTCGAGCTTTTAAAAATCTACTCCTCCAAATTCCTTCACACCGCATTGGTTTTATGTCTAATTCATATGCTGTCTCAACAATAAAGCTCTGGAACGCGCTACCCTTTGGCATTAAAAAGGCTGAAATCAAATTCACTTTTAAAAGTAAAGTTCGTGACCACTATTTCAGTCAGACTAAATAGCTTTCATCTAAGAACTCTAGTTAGTGTAATTATTGGGTTTCTCGTTTTTATTTTTTTATTGGTATTTATTAGTCTATTTTATTTGTATATGTGTATTATTAATGTATATGTAAGTATATACATATTCGTATACAATTTGTTTAAATATTATTTTGTACTTGTTCACAACGTTGTCATTTTTAACCGAAAGGTTGACTGGTAGAGATGGCTTGTGGCATTAAGTCCGCCTATGTACCACTATTTTACATGAAGTTTAAATAAATAAATAATTTAATATACTACACAAGTATAAATTTCATCGTCCATGGACAACTTTACGAGTAAATTCTTCATTTTACATCTTGAGAGATATTTACATAATATTTTCAAGCTGAGAATTTATAAAATTTCTTTGATATAACCACACATATGGTTCATATGATCCCATACAAACCGTGCCGACGTACTGTATTGATTATACAAATTATTTTTTTGTATCGATCGCGTTCGGTTCCGTTCCACGGCGATAGTGGAACGGAACCGAACGCGATCGATTTACAAAAAATAATCGGTATAATCAGATGAAAAACGCTAGTTACATCGGCATGGTTTATTTGTATGGGATGAAGCATCTGTATGCTAGTATTATATTATCTGTGGCAATATTACTCGTAGATAAAACGAAATATACATTTATTTTTTCTTGACTAATCACAAGCATACCTAGACCGGCAGCCTAATTGCGAAATGGTTTCGGTAAGGTAAAGGGCAAAGAGTATGAAAAATCGACCTTTTGAACAATCGAGTTGTGATTGTTTTATGCATCTACGAAAGATAGTTTTTTTCTGAGATACCTAGTAGTTCCGACTGTCATAAGACTACCACAGGTAGTTTTGGCTATAAAAAATATGATTGGTACAATATTTTCATTTTAACGTAAGTATTACAAAATTCTTGATAATTTCTAGTGTTTTTGGTGCAAAAGTGTAGAGATTAATAAACGTTATTTATTTATTTATATATGCTTTACTGTAGGTACACCAAGTTAAAACATAGAAAACTTAAAACTAAAATACATACAACGGGCGGCCTTATCGCTTACTGCGATCTCTTCCAGGCAACCTTATGTTGCTGTTTATGGTTATATTTTTTTTAAGATATATCTTTGTTCTATTCTTAAAAAAACATGACTTAATATTTGATCGAGTAAAATTAGCATGATGTATTGCTTATTAAGTTAAAAATTATAGGTTAAAAAACCCGGTGCGTAGGACCGGCGTCACCAAAGATATAAGTCAAATTCACGTCACAAATGGCGGTTAAACAAGTTGAAAAATTTATTCGGTCTTAACCGAAAAAATAAATGTGTAAAAAGAAACAGTTTTATAGTAGGATTGTTCTATCAGGAATTTCGCAGAAAAAGCACCTGTAAAAATCATCATTGTTAATCTATATCTATATAAATGAATGCCTTGCCCTTGGTCACGGCATCATGCGTGAACGGCTGGACTGATTTCACTTATTCTTTTTTTGTTTTGTTTGTTATTATTAGAAGAAGGTTCTTATGAAAAATAATTAAGTAGGGTAGGTAGGGTAGGATAGGGTAGGTAGGGTAGGGTAGGTTGGGTAGGGTAGGTAGGGTATGGTAGGTAGGGTAGGGTAGAGTAGTGTAGGTAGGATAGGGTATATAGGGTAGTGTAGGTAGGGTAGTGTAGGTTTGGGTAGGGTAGGTAGGGCAGGGTAGGTAGGGAAGGGTAGGGTCGTGTAGGGAGGATAGGGTATGTAGGGTAGTGTAGGTAGGGTAGTGTAGGTTTGGGTAGAGTAGGTAGGGTAGGGTAGGTAGGGTAGATGAATTTTTGTTTTTTTTTATTAAAGTTTGCCGGGTCAGCTAGTAAAATATATAATTTAAACCTTTAAAGGTGTTTAAATTTGTTAGTCTTAGTTAATTAAGTATTGTATAGATAATTAATATATACATTTTAAAATTAAATAATACTAGTTAATTCAAATATTAAATATATGTAACCTTTAAAGTAATAATTGGGCTATAGAAAGACAAATTAAACAATACTCGCTGTCTTCTTTATGGAGTCAAAACATTAAGGTTTTAGTGACCCGCCTTCGGCATGTTTTGGTTGTGGAAAAAATCGGCGCAACAAAGTCTCTAGCAGAGCCCTGTCGCCCCATAAATACTTTTTAATTAGATTTTTGTCGAGTCCATAACATTATTCATGGATTATGACATATTATTTTCTTTTTCTGTGAGGATGTGGCTACCTCTGTTGTCAGAGTTAATTAAGCCACCTCTTGGAACCCAAAGGTCTCTGACTTGGCTATTTTAGTTTGACATTAACAATAACGATGTTTTCCTTCACCGTTGCCTGTGATGTCCAAGATAAACTTAGAAAGTACAAATGGTGATGATTCCCATGTAACTAATGAATCATTCACTTGCTCCCAATTGTTTTGGGGTAACTGCAACATGTCTTTTACTTCAGTACTTTTCCGTGAGCCGTCAATTCAGTATTCGATACCTTTCTTCCTCGCCAAATCATATTTCACACATTCCATGCAGCAAACCACAAATTTGCCTTCAAGATTATTTGCTGTTTCTCCGCAAAACATGCTCTTAGTATGACAAACGATTTCCACACAATTATTCAGTCATGGGTATCAATGTTAGATTACCTGTTCCTCCAAATCACTATTCACCTATCTCCCATTTGACTAAAGTATAATACTTATCTTGAAATTTGAAGAAATGGACCTGTATTAAAAACTATAAAAGTAATATAACATGTTACCAAAAGTTACCAAATAGGAACAGACATGTCACAAACTAAAAAACGACGTCACAAAAAGCGGTGGCGTATGAAAAATATAACCAAACCACGTAATAAGTGACGAACGAGAATAATATGTCACCTTTGCTAAACCATGGAAGATAGAATGACAGGATACGCCATTAAAGAAAATAAAAGTTAATCGCAAAGCTCAGTCGTAAATATTAAAAACTCAGTAAAACAGAAATCGTAAACAATCGCCATTCAAATATGTCCGTGAATTTGATCGCTGAATTCCGTCAGTTGATAGTCAATATAGAAACAAAAATGTTTCATACGAGTATATACAATGACACTCTGTCAGCAAAACAAAAATAGTATAATTATATCAATTGTCAAAAATGTGTGATTGAAATAAAATCGAAATAGAAAACATTTTGCCGATAAAGACACAACACAACAGCACAATGAATGTAAAAGAGAACAGAAAGAAAAAGGTACAAACAAAGATTCGACATTTCAGACATCGACATTTGACATTACAGTGGCGGATACTCGAGACTACTAGACTACATCTTTTAATATGGTAATTCCATTTACTTCTCATAATAATAGTTATCTTCATAGAAAACGAAGGCTATCTCTTATTGATTGTCACTTCGTCTAGGCCCTTGGATAAATTGTCTGTCACCCATTCGTTCTTATAGTGCATTTTGGTCATATTCATGCGAAACAAAGTTATCTCTTGGAACGCCTAGGTACTAATTTCTACGATCGATGTGTGTACCCTTTTCGTTGCGTGTCAGTGAACAATTTGTCTTGTGTCTCCTGTCAAGATGTGCCAACTAACTTTTTTTGAATGCGTGTAGGGCCAGAACAATGAGTTAGCGAGGAGGCAAAACTGAATGTGTCATGTGCATGTCAACATGGGTGACTTTTGTGTTTTTTTAAGCTTATGGTATGTCGTTTATAATTTCGTTTTCCTAAAATTTTATTATGACGTCATTCGTTGGATTTGACCTGTTTTTCACTGAGTATTTGTAACTAAATATTTAGCAAAAAATTGTTATTCAGATCAGGTACCATTAGTATCTTAAGCATAAAACTTTTAAGATAAAAAAAAGATAAAAAAATAGTGTATGATTCAAACTAACCTTCACAGAATTTAAAACTATGGATATATTTAATATATGTCCGTATTTTAGTTAGTTGATGAGGTCAATCTTCAAGATTTTTTTTTTACCCTTTGGCGGTTCTGCTTTTAGTCGAAACAAAATTTTGTCAGCATTAAGTGGACAGAATTTAGTCCCAAACAGTCAGACGCAGTTACAAAGTTAGTTTAAAATAATGTTCTGTAGCAGATTTCCTATTTCAAACGGTGTTCAGTTACTCTGAGCGTTTCAAACGTGAAACGTTTAGTAAAGTGCAGTGCAAATGTATCTACTTTTTGTTTCGGGCTGAAATACCATCTTTTACGAACGTTTGGGTTTAAATGCTCGTGTTCCGTGAAGGCTATTTTAATTCGGTGTTTTTTAGGGTTCCGTACTTCAATAGGAAAAACAGAAACCTCATAGGATCACTTTAATGTCCGTCTGTCTGTCCGTGTGTCAAGCCCCTTTATCTCGGGAATGCGTGGAGGTATCGAGTTGAAATTAATATCGTATACTCGAGTTTGCAACCCCTTGCAGCTGTGAAAAATCAAACCTCTAGATCAACGCAATGAAGAGATATAGTCATTAATGACGCATATTATATCCTCGCAAGGAAATCAAATCTACAGGGTACTTCCCGTTGACCTAGAATCATAAAATGTAACAAGAAGTAATATCTTACAGCACAAATAAAGGAAAAATTCCGAAATCGTAAAATTGTACCTACATAAAAAATAGAATACTAACTTATTCGCAGTATGGGGATTACAGTTATCCAACGACAAAGTTAATTTTTCGAGCAATGTTCGGTGCCCTCTTAGTTTATGAACTATGCCACTTTTGGCCTGTTTTTTTTCTGTATAATATAGTTTACTGGAGAATTGGTTAGAGAAGGTTCGGAAGGAAAAATTGTGAACCAATTTCGATCTGGCCAGGATTAAGACAATAAACAAAGATAAAAAATATCATGTTATCTCTGCACCACACTTGGTTGACAAGTAGAGAATGCATTGTACCTTTGGTACATGAAGTCTGAATAAAGTTTTAAACAACACACTTTTCAAGCAGTCTGATGCAGTTCGTGGTAGTTATTTTAGTTTAATCTCAGGTTTTATGCCACATCACATAGCACTACTTGATCCTGTTTTTTTTAATGTTTGTATAAAAACTTAGCATCAGCCTTCACTTTATTACAAAATCTATATAAATAAATCGAAACTGCAAGTGCTGTTCTCACAAACATATCTATCAAAAAAACAAATATTGACTCCATATCCCTCATATTTACCTAAGCGTTCTATTCAGTTGACTGGATCTCCAGAATGCTCAAATGAAGAGCAGACTTCAAGTTTGCTTGAATATCCACTACAACTTCAAAGATACTTTATCATTTTATTAAAGAACTGGCTGTCAAAGGCGTTCGCCACTTCGCGACGACGTAATTTAATTGTGAAATTATTTTACGCTTCGAAGATGGCTTGGAATAAAATTGTGTTAATGAAGTCAATCAATCATCCTCTGATACCAACATAACAATGAGAGACAAGCGCCGCCGATTATCTGATGATGGTTATGATGAACTTACGGCTTTTAAAATGGAAATGCGGGAAATGTTTCAAGACTTTAAAGAAACCCAAATTAAGAAGTTCGACTTGCTGAACAAACATTTAGAAGAAGTTAAGAAACAAACATCTTCGATACGTAGCACAAATCAAGATATTGAAAGAGCTTTAGAGGACATGAACAGCCAGTTGCGTTCCGTGCAGACCAAGATTGATGGGTTGGAAAAACAACGGCACAATCTCACATCACAAATAACCAACATTGACCAAAAATGTGATTTTCTGGAAAAAGTTCTTAAAAAGACGAGTATTGAATTAAAGTATATTCCACGGATAGATAAAGAAAACAAAGAAACTCTTTTTAAATACATAACGCGGCTCTCTAACTGCCTTAATATTATCTTGAGTCCTGGCGACGTGCGGGATGTCTATCGCGTACCTAATAAGAAAGATCCAGCGAAGTCAACGGTGATTGTGGAGCTTTCCAACACTTTAATCAAAAGTAATTTTCTGGCCTCTGTGAAAAGCTTCAACAAGAGCAAAGAGCTAAAAGTCAGCCATTTGGGAATAGAGAATAACTCGTCACTACTTTTTGTTTCGGAATCTCTCACTGCTAAAACCAGGCGTCTTCACTTCCTCGCAAGAGACTTCGCCAGAACTGAAAAATACAAGTATTGTTGGACATCAAACGGTAATGTGTACGTCAAAAAACAGGACGGTGCTGAATATATACGTATTAGCGATGAACAGCATATAAATAAGTTGAGACAGTCAAAGTGACTAGAATTGCTAAAAGTATTAATTACATGCATGCTAAAGTATTGTTGTTCTGTCATTTATGTTTATGTATCATTCTTCATTCAAATCATTAATGTTGCTCACAATCTACACTTACACTTAGTTACACAATTCATACTACATAATTACAAATGCTATCACAACCTCACTAGTGGGAAAAGTAATACAGAAATGTCCTTAAATTGCCCTCCATATAGAAAACATGATATAGTGTATAATAATTTACTGACCTACTTACTTGCTTGTCTCACTTTATGTTTGGTTTTGATCTGTCAAAATTATATTGTAATTAAATATTACAAATATGATATAATAAGTTTTCATAATAGGGTCAATAGTAGAACATTATGCCAACCAATCTTGATAACGGTTTCGATTAGTTTGTGCTGGTCAATATTTCACTGTAACGATCTAGTTTATTTAATACCTAGTAATACTTTCACTAAAGCATAATGTCAGATAAAACCTTGTTTCTTAAAGATATTGACAGCACGCATCTTTCAAATTGTATTGAACTCGATACCCCCGATCTTTGTAAGGAATACCTAGATGTAGCTCATAGAAAACTTACAATACTGTCTCAGAATATACGCAGTATTAATAAGAATTTCGATACACTACTCATATTCTTGCAACGCTTAAAATTTAAGCCCGATCTTATACTACTAACGGAGTGTTGGCTTGATGATGCCTTTAATGGTATAAGTCTGGAAGGCTACAACTGTAGTTATTCTAAAAACTACATCAACAAAAACGACGGCATTGTAGTGTTTTCGAAATCGGAGCTGTCTATTTCTGTAACAGAGCCCCTTTTCAACACTGCCAATTGCTTACAAGTAGATGTTGATCAATCATACTCTGTTATAATTATCTATAGATCACCTTCGTTTCATAATATAAGTGACTTTTTAACTTCTTTGGAAAACGTCCTAGGTAATTGTACCAGCCAGCATTGTGCATTGCTTGGTGACATAAACATTGACATTAAAGAAACATCCACTGATCCGCGCGTTGATGACTATCTAAGTCTTTTAACTCATTATGGATATGTTCCTGGCCACACCTTTCCAACGCGTGGTGCAAATAGCTTGGACCATTGTATGATTAAATCTAAACTTGCCTCTACAACAATTGTTTGCCACTCAGATATAACAGATCACAGCACAGTATTGTGCATCATGGGATCATCGTTACCTAAGGACAAAAAAACAAAAACACGTACTAAAATTGACTATTTAAACCTAAATGAAGACCTCAAAGAAATAGATTGGACCGACCTGTATAACAAAACCGATGTTAACGAAGCCGCGAAAATCTTTATTGAAAATTTTAATTTAGTCCTTGATAAGAATAAACATACACGTAAAGTGACTTGTGCAAATGTGATCGTTAAGAAGTGGATAACGCCTGGCCTCTTGAAGTGCATCAGACGCCGCGATGAGTTGCATAGTAAAGCCAGGAAAAATCGTAATGACCAAAACTTACAGGAAAAATACAGACTTTACAGAAATTATTGTAATAACATACTACAGCAGCAAAAAGAACAATACGAACGGAAACTCATAACTGATAATCAAAATAACTGCAAAAAAACGTGGGATTCAATTAAAACTATCTGTAATATTGGTAAGGTAGTCAATAAAAATGAAGACTTACTCAAAATAAAACCTAATCCTACAGAGTCACTGAACGAAGTAAATGACTATTTTAGTTCCATAGGCGAACAGTTGGCAAGTGCGGTTCTAGAGAGAGTAGGTCAATCTGAAATTGAACTGGCTAACAACTACACTTATGATAGAAACGCCTCATCGGACTCACTATTTCTCTCACCAACTGACGAATTTGAAGTAATTAAATTAATAAGTACGCTTAAATCTAGTTCAGCTATAGGGCACGACAATATTAGCAACGATATGCTTGAACTGACAAAACATGTTATAGCAAGACCTATAACATTCATTTGCAACTTAAGCATGTCCTCTGGTGTAGTGCCTAATGACTTGAAAGTAGCGAACGTGATACCAATACTGAAAGCAGGCGACTCATATCAACCAGCAAATTATAGGCCTATCTCACTTCTGAGCGCACTGTCAAAAGTAATTGAAAAGGTGATAAATATAAGGTTACATAAGTATCTCGACCAAAACAGTCTTTTGGCCGGGAATCAGTTTGGTTTTCGCGCCGGCATGTCCACGGAGGATGCCGTCACGCATCTTGTAGATTCTATAACTAAGAAAGTGGATGAAGGGCAGAAATGCGTCGGTGTCTTCCTGGATCTTGCAAAAGCCTTTGACACCGTTTCCCGGCCGATACTATTAAAAAAACTGGAGGTGTTTGGGATCAGAGGTTTAGCTCTGGACTGGTTTAAGTCCTATCTAGGAGAGCGAAAACAGCGTGTCCGGATAGGTGAATATGTCAGTGATTTTGCAGATGTTGGTTACGGCGTACCGCAAGGCAGTGTCCTAGGCCCCACGTTGTTCCTTATCTACATAAATGACCTATGCTCTCTTGAACTCCGTAAAGCCAGTGTCTTTACATTTGCAGATGATACCGCAATAATTTTTCATGCGAAATCCTGGAGCGAAGTCGTTTGTGTGGCCCAGGAGGGACTTGGGAGGGTTGCTGCCTGGCTCCAAAATAACCTACTGACCCTGAACGTCGCTAAAACTAAGTCAATGTGTTTTAGTGTGACTGATCGGTCAGCGCCAGACTGGGATCTGCAAATAAAACTGCACGTTTGTGGTAGTTTCGATGACGGAAGCTGTCTGTGCTCGCAAATCGAACAAGTTACGAGTATAAAATACCTAGGCATACAAATCGATAAGCACCTAACATGGGAAGTGCAAATTGACGCACTTGTGAAGCGTACTAGAAAACTTTCACACATATTTAAAAAAGTCAGATCCATCGCAACACCAAAGCTGATTCATATCTTGTATTTTACCTTGTGCCAATCATTATTAAGTTACTGTGTGTCAACCTGGGGAACAGCAAACAAAACAAACTTGCTTAGGTTGGAGAGAGCTCAACGAGCTATTCTAAAGATAGCGTACAGGAAGCCCTGGCGATATTCAACTGATGCTCTATATTCGGATTGTAGCGTCCTCAGAGTGAGGCAATTGTTTATCGCTTCGGCTCTGATGCGCTTTCACAGGGATGCCATTAAACTAGCCCGCCATTCATCCAGAACGTTAAAATGGGATCGACCTAGAGTTCACTCTTCCTTTACACGTAGATCTTTCGCATTTCTTGGGCCCTACCTCTATTCAAAATTCTACTATCACGATAAAACTATTATCTCCTTAACTTACAGACGTCTAAAAATTGTTATATTTGAATGGCTGCATCCCCTAAATTATAACCAAACTGAAGACCTTTTACAAATACAGTCGTAGAATTGGGATATAAATAGCAAAAATACCTACCTACCTATATACTTAACCCTCACCCCTACATACTCCACACTCCACAGAATTATACTCATACACATTCACTCACCAAAAAGCAACATAAACTAAATTCAAAGAATAGAATAATAACATCTATTTATCTACATTACAATTTAATTTTATCTCCATATAACCATGTAAAATTTTTTTTTTTTTTTTTTAACCTTACCTACTTGGGAAGAGACTGGACCCCACAACACAGGGTATCCTAGTGTGGGATCCAGGGAATTTGTCAATAACTAGCACTTAAGGGTTTCTATGTTATGTATTATTGTTTTAATATTGTACTGTGCAAAAATGAACGAAATAAAAAAAAAAAAAAAAAAAAAAAAAAAAGTTGTACTATGAAAGGTATATTTTAGTCAGGAAGATGTCAAAAGCGAAGCACAATACCTATAAATACAGAGATAAAGAAAATCATCCATCATTCTATTTTTAAAAGATGACATGACATGAATGAACATTACTCAGAAGCTTTCTTGAGTGGCGATCCTTGAATGTAGTTTCATTCGGCCCACTCTGGGCCCACCCAACATTTTTTGACTTAGTAAGGACCTCATCAAAAACTGTAGACTCGAAAATTGAAGAGAGTATAGGTGGCCGTACCCTTAGAGTATGGAAAGAGAGCGTATTTGTACATTGGAATTGAGGTATCTCGTGCTAGTGGCCGCTGAGATTGGACACCGTGATCAAAATTCAGTCAGGCTGATATTTTTATTATGTTTTAGGAGAGGAGGTTATAGTTGCCAACTCTCCTGGCGCAGTTAAAAAAAGCTTAATTTATTCTTTGCCGAGACGAAAATTTATGCATTACGGAGGAGGTGACATAATCATACCTATTAAGGCTACTAATAATCACCTGGGTAACCAATTTTGTTAACTAAAAACTTTACATTTTATAAGAAGTACCTGGGCGACCATGGAGCGCATACGGCTAATAGATCGGGATCCAAACGTTGAGATCCGAAGACGTACGAAGGTTTCCGACGTCGGAAAACGAATTTCGGAACTGAAATGGAGCTGGGCAGGACACCTAGCAAGGCGCGGTGATGATAGGTGAAGTAAGATGGTGACTGAATGGCGTCCAAGGTCTGGAAGATTAGATAGATGATGGAACATTATCTTCCTGCCCATGTACATACATTACTTAGGGTAGGTACAGGTTTGATTGGCATCACGATCTAGTTTGATTATTATATTGTTCTTCCACTAGCTCTTACCCGCGGCTTCGTCTGCTTAAAATTTTAATATCCCAAGGGGTCATTCTACTGATTTTATCGTGATTAAAAGTACCTATCCTTTGTGTTAATCCAGGTTTTATCTAAAATATCTGCGTTCAAAATATCATATAAATCTGATCAGCTATTTTTAAGCGACTTCAAAAAAAAAGGTGGTTCTTAGTTTGACCGACTTATATATGAATGTATGTATGTTTGTCCGCGATTTTCTCGCGTTTGGCTGAACCGATTTTGATGCGGTTTTCAGAAAAGTATTTATTTATTTATTATATACTTTATTGTACACCACAAAAAAACATACAGGACAAACATTCACAATAACAAGTGTACAATGGGCGGTCTTATCGCACTAGGCAATCTCTTACAGACAACCTTTGGATGGACTGAGCAATAGGAGAAGAATTTAGGGCTGTCAGTGTACACATTAACATAAATAATACACTACTTAGACATAATAACATAAAATACAAAAATACAATATACAAAATATACTAATATATATCAAATATAACAGAGACAGGAGAAGAATAAAAATTATAGTGAAAGGTAATGCACCTTCACCATTTTCTTAAATATAGGCAGTGTTTGAGCACGTCTTATTTCAATAGGTAATGCATTCCACAACCGAGCTGCTTGAATCGTGAAAGATTTGTCAAAGAAGGAAGTGGAATGCATACGGATACTTAATTTTAGATTTTCCGATGATCTCAAGGACCTAGAATGGGTGTCACAGAGGAACTGAAAGCGTTCTTTGAGATAAAAAGGAGTAAAAGGATTAAATAGCACATTATAAAGTATAGAAAGTATGTGGGCATTCCGGCGAAGGCGAATAGGAAGCCATTTGAGCTTAGTACGAAATTCAGAAACGTAATCATATTTACGCAAGCCAAATATGAACCTGATACAGAGATTTTGAAGTCGCTCAAGCTTATCCAATTGGTCTTGGGTGAGATCAAGATAGCTGGCGTCAGCATAGTCTAAGATAGGGAGAAATTGGGAGTATTTGTTATATTCAGGAAAAGGTTTTAACATACAACAAATGGATACCTTGTGACGTCGCGTCGACCTCATGAATCCGTTATGTGTATGTATTTTTGTATGTATATATCCTTGTTCACGCATTTCGCCGAATCTAGTAATCGGATCATCCAGGACACTCAATAATGAACTACTGTATGCCTGGTTGTTCTTTATTTGACATAATTAAAAAAGTTATAAAATGCAATTTTAACCAGGATACAACATTATTAATATTTATTGGTAATAGGGGCAATGTGAACAAAGGAGAATTACTCCAACATTATAACTCTTTGTGCAACCTTAGTTTAAAAAAAATTGTGATGTTCACATTCCCATACAGCCAAAGTTTGCCACAGGAAGAAAACATACTTAGGTATGAATTGAATAGGACATTACATAATTTAACATATAGTAGTAATTTATTCCATTTAATTGACACTAACAATTATGTTGGTAATCACTTTTATTTGACAAAAGATAAATTTTTCATGGATAGGTACTTTCTTTCAAAGTATTATAAAAGACAGATAGCTGTGTCGCTATCATATTATTTTTCTACTACAGCCAAGAATTTGGCTAAACAACTTGCTTCTATTGAGCAATGCCAAGGAATGTTATTTAATTCAGCCAATAATTTGGTATCAGAAATTGATATTAATAGTAATTTAAATTAGAAATTAGGACAATAGGGACACCCTCTTGCAAAAGCATACAGCATAAAAATTGCAAAGTAAAATCAAATAAAAGTTTAAATTTGGTAAATTGTATTAACCTGGTGCATCAAAATATTCAAGGATTTATGAACAAAGATTTAGAAGTAGAATTATTTATGAACTTTAACAGTATTGATATTCTTTGTATAACAGAACATTGGCTTAAAAGCCACCAGTTATTGTTCAATTTTAATAATCACCAGGTTGGTAGTTCATTCAGCAGAGTTAATGCTATACATGGTGGCTCAATGATTTTAGTAAGTAACCAGCTTAAATTTAAAGACCGTAAGGACATTGTGAGCCTATCTGTTGAGCGGACAGTTGAAATAGCTTGTATAGAATTGGAGCAGTTTATTGTATTAAGCGTATACAGACCCCCTTCAGGATTGTATGACTGCTTCGAAAAGGTAATGGATGAAGTGTTACACAATATTTGTAACTCGAATAAATCCATTATCACTTGTGGTGATTTTAATGTTAATTTATTAGAAAACTCAGGTTCTTGTAGTAAAATAATAAGTCTGTTTCAGTCCAACAATCTTGTAAACCTATTTTTGGAGCCCACAAGAATAACCACTTCTAGTGCTACATGCTTAGATAATATTTATACTAATGTTATACCAGTCCACAAAGAAATTATAAATTTACTAGATTCTGATCATTGCGGGCAGAGGATTACTATACCAAACCAAAGCAACAAAGTGGCTAAAAAGGATATCACTGTTAACCCCAAAACTGCAAGTCGCTTGGCAGCTTTTAAAGTTAAACTCATTAATAAATTACCAATTTTGTCAATTGATGCTGATCCTAATCATCTATATGATGATTTTTTTAGTATATACTGTAAACAATTTAATTCGACCTTTATTCCCAAGACTGTCTCCGTTAATAGTAATGCATCATTCAGTGATTGGGCTACCATTGGTATAAGAGTAGAACACGGCTTTATGAGCTGTACAGTGAAAGGACTTATGTAAACACTGCTGAATTTAATTTATATGTTAGAAATTATTCAAAATTATTTAAAAAAGTTTGTTGTTTGGCCAAGTCGCGTTATTTGAGCTCAAAGATTAAAAACAGTAGTAATGTTATTAAAACGACTTGGAATATTATTAATAGTGAAACGGGAAGATCTGGTAACCGAAATATTGACTACGGCCTGACTATTAATGGCAACATCATAAAATCAGACTCACAAGTCGCAGTGGCCTTTGAAAATTTCTTTTCAGATATTCCCGTTTCAACGACTAAATCCTCTCAACGACTAAACTCATCACCTTCTGTTGCTGAGTCTTTGCTAAAAGAAAATGTTAACGTTTGCGATTCGGAATTTCTTTTTGAACATATTACTTGTAAAGACATAATTAAAACCTTTCACACTTTAAATGTTAAAAAGACTGCAGATCTGCGGGGTCATTCTGTAGAAGTTGCTAAGTCTATTATTGACATTGTCGCACCTAGTTTAGCTGTTATCTTTAATAATTGTATCGACTGTGGGGAGTTTCCCGACCTTATGAAAAATAGTAAAATAATACCGTTGTTTAAATCAGGTAGTACATCAGACCCTACAAATTATAGACCTATTTCAGTACTACCTACGTTTAGCAAAATATTTGAGAAATTAATTTTAGAGCAATTGCAAAGATTTTTTAATAAACATAAATTATTACATACCAAACAGTTCGGTTTTACAAGGGGTCGTTCAACTACTGCCGGTGTTGAACTTTTAGGACATATTTATAATGCATGGGAAGATAAGTGCGATGCCTTGGGAATCTTTTGTGATTTGTCCAAAGCATTTGATTGTGTTTTTCATGAAACGCTAATCAGGAAACTCCGCCACTACGGGATCCGGAACAGCGCTCTGGATCTTCTTACTTCATATTTGAGTAATAGGATTCAGACCGTTGACGTTAATGGAAAAAGATCTCCTGGATCTATGGTAACAATGGGAGTCCCACAGGGCTCGATTCTTGGTCCTTTCTTGTTTCTTATTTATATTAATGACTTGCCTTACCTCATAAAGGATAACCATGATATAGTGTTGTTTGCGGATGATACTTCACTTTTGTTTAAACTTAAACGTCAGCAGCTGGTTACTGACGATGTAAATAGCGCGATCTCAAAAGTAGTTCACTGGTTCAATGTTAATAATTTACTTCTTAATGAAAAAAAAACCAAATGCATTAAGTTTACCCTACCTCACGTTAGGCAGGTGAAAACCGATGTGTTGATAAAGGGCGAAGAATTGAATCCTGAAAATAGCACAGTATTCTTAGGCTTAACTTTGGATGCTAAGCTTCAGTGGGGCCCACATATAGATAAATTGTCAAAGAAGCTAAGCTCCGCAGCATATGCTGTTAGAAAAATTCGTAATTTAACTGACATAGAGACAGCCCGTTTAGTATACTTTAGCTATTTTCATAGTGTAATGTCGTACGGTATTCTGTTATGGGGAAATGCCGCCGACATCCAGACTATCTTTGTTTTGCAGAAAAGAGCTGTTCGGTCAATTTATAAATTAAGCCCAAGACACTCTCTCAGAGAGAAATTTAAGGAGATTAATGTAATGACTGTGCCTTCTCAGTATATTTATGAAAATCTTTTATATGCCCATAAAAATATAAAATTGTTTAAAAAATACAGTGATATCCATAACATAAATACTAGGAATAAACACAAATTTGTAGTACCTACAACAAGGCTCAAGAAAATAGGTGGCTCGTTTAGATGTCAATGTGTACGCTTTTATAATAAGCTTCCAAGCCACGTACAACATCTAAGTCTTAATAAATTCAAATCTTTTATTAAACGTAAGTTGTGCCAGAAAGCGTTTTATACAACTAAAGATTACCTTGAAGACAAAAATGCTTGGGATTGAGCTGCTCCAATTAATTTTGTTTTTTTTTATTATATTTTGCACCGTAAATTTTGTTGTTGTTTTTTTTTTTTTTTGGTTTTCTTGCAATGACAAGAATATTTACTTTTTAAAGTATTATATTATTTTATATTAATTATTGTGAGTGTGAAGACTATGTGGATCATTCTTTTTTATTTTTATTTAAATTTATCTTAGTTTTTAATCATGGTCTGGCAGTTTGAGTAGTTTATGCGGCCTACCCGAATGTCCTTTCTTTGGTATTGTTCGTCGAATCGTTGAGCTCCTTAAATTCTGAGTTGAGCTGCTCGGTTATTGACAAATGCGACTGACTGGACAGGTCCACTCAATCTGGCTGGTTCTTTCCTCAAAAGACCATTTCAGACATCAGTCTACATGGTCTTCACATGATCTAACCAATATTTTGTCTGGACTTTAAAAGAGACTGTGACCTCTGAGTTTGTTTCGGCCTTTCTTCTCAGAGTAGTCAGATAGGAAACGCCGACCTCATCTAGTTTTAAAAAATATGTTCGACATGTAAAAGTGTTTGTATAAACCAAGTTACAGAAATAAATCATTTATCATTTATTTTATCATGATTATTCTTTTTTTATTGGATTAAGTATCTCTCAACTTAGGTCATAGTGCAGTTTTCAAGATATGGAAAATACAACCGAACTCTTTAGCAACAAACAGCACGAATGTATAAATTGAGTTATTGTGGCTATTTTGTCAATACTTTAGGTACCTTACTAATAGAACTTGCACAATTGATAATGATGGTGAACCAAAACTAAAAAGAGAGGAATAAAACATTTTCGCAAAAAAATAACCGACGTCCAAAACAAAATACTAAAAAGTGCAAAATAACGAAAGTTCTTTTGCACTTTAAGTGTTTTATTTTTGAAGACGGTAATTTTTTTGTTGTAAAGGATTTTTTTTTCTCTCTTTTTTGTTTTGGTTCACCATCTTAAAACCTTCATCATCATCATCATCGGCCTAATAATGTTCCCACTGCTGGGACACAGGCCTCCTCTCTGTGAGAGACCAAACCAAACCTACATATGTATAATATTAGTATGATTCTCAACTATCAACCGGCACGCTATCATTTACTCGCTTTTCTTTCATTCATTTTTCTTTGGCCTTTCCCTTACTCTGTTCTTTGATATTACACCTTTAGTTATAATAAGCTGCAAATTGTTTTACCACCCAATTAGAGCTCATTTCACTCCATTGATTTTTTTCAGATCTTTTTGACGCTTACAACTTATATTATTGTCATTTACTTTTATTTTATACTAGCTATGCTGGCTTTGCTCCCGTCAACTGCCTACCGCAAAAGAGTAAACGTGGAGTTTCTTGCCGGTTCTTCTCCTTAGGAAACGACCAACCCGAACCGTGCACCTTTTGTCGACGTTTTATAAGTGCCCATGTGAAATAAAATAAAATTGATTTTACCCTACCCTACTTACCTACCTACCTACCCCGCTTACCTTGCTACCTACCCTAACTACCTACCAATTTTTTTCTAGCGGGATTGTTTCGTGAAGAACCCTAACACCGCCATTCACAAAATGACGTCAAATGCACAACGCCATCTATCGAATATGGAGTTCAACTGTCTGAGTATCTGAATTGCGTGTAATGAAATATTTTACTTCTTGAAATTCATCTTACTTTTGATAGAGTGAACCGATTGCGATGAAACAAAAACTAAGTAATATTTCAAATTACGCACAATTTTTATATATAAAAGTTATCTACATTGGTTTCGTACATTTTACGTGATGCGTGCACAACTAAACAGATAAAAAATCCAAAAATGCTGCAAATGGATTCTGTTGGTTATCCTTTAACACCCTGACTTTTTTTTGGAAATATTTTTAATGTACAAAAACGACCTTTTCACAGATTTATTATTTGTTCATTTCCTTATATTTGACATTGGTAGCAATATTCCGGTATGAAACAGCATTTTATTCTAAACTTCTTATTATTCGTCGTATCGATGATGCCAAAATGAAATATATTTAGACCAATATTCAGCCATGTCAATAACGTTGTCATTTGCATCACAAAGGTATTTCAGGGTGCTGGTGTTGTTGCACAGAGAGCACGACAAAAGGTGAGGTATTGTTTGGAACGTGACTCTGCAATCACACTGTGGGTCATTGGAGTACCCCCATCTAAATAAGTTGAGTCCCGTACGGTAAATAGAATTACCCTTGAACGATATAATTATCTGCAGAGAGCATGGTTCACCGTTGAATGGTAAATCGAAAAACAGCACATAGAGTCAATTTCACCCGGCTCCAACTTTCCGAGATGTGACCGTGCCAATAGCTGACCATCTTGAGCTTCTTGGCGTTACGTTGACATCGACTCTCAATTTTGGGCCATACATTGAGGCAAAGGCTCAGCTGGCCGCCAAAAAGCTGGGGATCCTTGCAAAGGTGAGAAGGTATTTCACGCCAGAACAGCTGCTCAGCTTGTATCAAGCGCAAGTTCGATCATGCATGGAGTACTGTTCTCATCTCTGGGACGGATCTGCCAAATACCAGCTTGATGCACTGGAGTCGATCGAAAAGCGGGCCAAGAGGCTCATCAGCAATGAGGCACTGGTTAAGTCAAAGCTCCAGAGCCTTGAACATCGTCGCCGAGTTGCCAGCTTGTCGGTTTTTTATCGGTTACATTTCGGGGAGTGTGCGATGGAATTGCATGATTTAATTCCACCCAGCCCGTTCCATCATCGGACTACCAGACGTACGGCGATGCGTCATCGATATATGGTGGACATCCCACCCATACGCACTAAACGTTTTGGGAATACTTTTATTATGCGTACAGCTAAGGAGTGGAATTCCCTGCCGGAGTCTGTGTTTCCCGATAGCTACAATCTAGGGGTCTTTATGTCAAGAGTGAATAGGTTACTCGTACTTCTAGGCAAGCGTGCTCCACCATCGACCACATCATCGCTTACTATCAGGTGAGATAGTGGTCAAGCGCGAGCCTATATTAGATAAAAAAAAAAAAAAAACATACATAAACTCACGCCTTTTTCCATGGCAAAACAGCACGTTTCGCCGAAAAACGCTACAAAGAATAAATGATTGGCCGAATCCAAGATTTGCCGATGTCATGGTTTGCCGGAAAACTCTTGAACTAAATAATCATTTACAAATTCAATTGTAACTTCTATTTCCATGCGTTTATCTTGGTCTATCTATATAATTATATAAAAAATAAGCCCTATTTCCCTTGGTCACGGCATAACTTTAGCAATGCATTAATAATATATTACGAGTATGTTACGGAAACAAATTAGATGATGCTCATTTTTATTACTTAAGAGAACCTTCTACAAAGTATGAGAAAACTCAAAAAAACTATAAATTAAATCGGTAAAGTCGATCAATCTGCCTAGCCTTTTTCCAACTATAGTGGGGCCGGCTTCTAGTCTAACCGGATTCAGCCAAGTACCAATGTTTTACAAGGAACGACTGCCTATCTGACCTCCACAACCCAGTAACTGGGTAATACGATACCTCTTGGCAAGACTGGTGTCAAATTTCAGGCTTCTGACTTTCCGTAACGACTGTCAAAGATCTTCAATTGACAGCCAGAACCAACGGATTAGCGTGATTTCTCGAAGAATCTCGGTGTTGAATTGGTCACCCATCCACGGACCGACCTCGTCAAGCGTTGCTTAACATTGAATATCGACCCGTGCGGCTGTTATTATTTAGCCACCAAGGGCCAAGGGAAATAGGGCTTAATTTTTATATAATTATATAGATAGACCTAGATAAACGCATGGAAATAGAAGTTGCAATTGAAGTTGTACAAGATTATAATTAGTTCAAAGGTTTTCCGGCGAACCATGACATCAGCAAATCTTGGTGTCGGCCAATCATTCATTCTATGTAGCGCTTTTCAGCGAAACGTGCTGTCTGTAAATAATGGCATCGACTGAAGGTTTTCCGATTTACCATTCAACGGTGAACCATGCTTGCTGCAGATAATTATATCGTTCAAGGGTAATTCTATTTATCGTACGTGACTCAAATTAGTTGTGTCTGCAGCGACCCACTTGGCTTCGGATTCGGTTTAGAGATGGGCCAAGGCAGTTGGTGGAAGAAGATTTTAAACAAATTTTACTATAAGCTAATGTTATAAAAAGTCAAATTGTTGGTTTTATCACAGGATAATAAAAGAAAAAACAATGACAAAAGTTCATAAAATACCTCTAACATACAAAGAAAATAAACCAAAAAACGCAAAACCGATTATTATCTATCTTGAAAGCTAACGTTCAGTGCCATATACTAAACTAAATCCCGAAACATTCAAGGTTCCTGTGGGAAAGACTATGACAGTAAACCCCGCGGGAACAAACTGGCTAGTAATAATTGATGAAAAACAAAATGTTTTTTTTCTGAAATATGTTCATTCAAGTTATGTAATATTAAGAACCGACATTTTATCAAAGCCATTCCGAATTCAGAAAGAAACAGTCAAGACACTGCGAGTTATAAAGGTACGAGTTCACTTATTTATTTAGATTTCAAGCACAGAGGTACAAAGGCGGACTATTTCTCTACCAGTCAACCAAGGGTGGTGGTGAACATGGTAGGTGCATAGTTTAAAAAGCTAGTAGTTATCATACTAAAAAAGGTAAAATACTCGTACATATATATTGAATATAATATATATCTATATAAAAATACATAACATATATATTTATGAAGTAACAGAAAAGAAGAAAGTTAGATAGATGTATCTGCTTATTTGTGTTGAAAATAAATCCACAATTTCCGCTAAAATGCGTACCGACTGATGGCCGTCCTGATTTTGGGAGGAAGCGCATTCCAAAAAATAATGTACTTGATGAGAAGAAAGACAGAGTGAACAAAATCAATATTATGAGACGGACAGAGTAAGAGGAGATTATTGGAAGAACGCAGATTGCGAGCGTGTGAAGAATTTAGATATTGAAAGCTAGAGATATGGTAGGAAAGAGGGGTGGGAGACTTATTTGTAACTCGAATGTAAAGTCCTCCTAAACAATTTCGACCAATTTCAGCATAGACTAGCCATCGACACTAGGCGATATTTTAATGATTGCGTGTGACGCAGTCTTTATTCATTCAGTCCCATAGTTCGATGGCACGGCAAACCGACGTGACCCGAGAGAATACAGACGCCGGACAACTTAGCGTGCTTTTTAAGGCACGGGGGTACCACACCGTCAACTTCAAAACGGACTACCCCGAGATATCCCAGATAAACTTATTCTAATAGCTGCGAATTAGAACAATTCTGACAGAAGTGATACAAAACATTCTAGATAATGTATGTATGTAATATAAGTAATAATTAATTTGAAATATTTTCGTCAAAATTTATATTCATGCACTGAAAGCGTTGCCCTGCCTCATTCAGCCCTCGATGTCGTATTGTTGGAAAATTGCACGTAAGTGGACATGTGCCTTTACAATATTTTATTCATTCAACGCCTCTTGTATCTTATTTTCTTTGAAAATGGAAGCGTTTTGAATGCTGTGATAGGATCAAGTGAGTACGATTCGTGATTATGTGAGGATAGGCTAGATTTATGACTGAATTATTTTAAACGTTCTAGTGATTGCGAGCGCTACGGTATCGCTGAACAAAGGCTCTGGACAAGCGACATTCCATCAAGGAATGCGTTGCGATAGCGATTGTTTTTTTTTACAAGCTTTTATTTAACTTTCAATGCATGTATGCATGTAAGTGTGTTCGAGTCAAATCTTGGAACTGAATTGTAAAGCAGTTATTCTCCACTGGTTGAGATTAAATTTTGCATACACGTTTAGTTTGGATGACATTCCGTGGTAAGCTAAGTGCCATCATTCTAAATCCAATATGGCGGACGGTCCAGGATGGCGGACTTGTTGTTTTTTTGTGCGCTGCCATGATATCAAATGAAAGGGTTTGCTGAGAAGATTACGCAAAAAACTTGTTGAAAAAAATATTTTTTAATGAATTATTTTATTTTAATGTATAGAAAACGCTATCGAAATGCCACGTCATGAATCTCTTACATTTTAGCATTTAAATCGTTGCCAGGTTTTTTGATTTTTAAATTAATTTTGACTAGAGTCTAGAGCCTCAGGATCTCCTTGTTTCGATTCCTGGGACGAGGCAATATTTATTTGGTTTTTTATCTCAGTAGATCGATAAAACATGTATCTAATGCATACAAAAGACACAACGCAACACACAAAATCACAATTAAATTATTTGAATTTGAATATAGGTATATAATAACAAGGTGCCAACATAATAAAAAGGTAATTATACTTATAGAAATAACTAATATATAACAATAACTGGCTGGATTAGTAACATACTTCAAATAGTAGGTATACGGTAGGCTTCAGTAGTATCTGGAGTCCGAATTTGTACCGGTTGATAGGTTCGTCTACAAGCAACTAAACGGTACGTGAACATAACTGGCGGAATGTGTAAATACTATAGATAAACCTCTGCTAAACCCCTCCGATAATATTGACATTATATTATATTTTAAACTAGCTGCCACCCGCGTGGTATTAGTACTTCTCCCAATATCTTTATAAATTATAACCTATTTATTTTATTTATGCCTAAGTGTTATTCTAATGTATAAGTTATATTTCTGTAAAATAACGTCCTCACTCAGAGCATTCACTGTAGCATTCGACGTCAAATATTCGAGTAGTGTGGACGTTGAGCCGCGCATTACAAAGCTTCCACGCAAGCGCGAACTTCGGCCGGTGTGGACGTCGCAACGATTTTCGCAGAAATGGCTCGCATTCGAATGTTCACGCAAATAAAACGCTCGAAAGCGAGTACTCAGATATGTAGGAATATTACTGGCCACTTGTAAAGCAAGGAACAGTTCCTTGATCTTAAGTGTTTGTGACCCTCTTGGTCTATCGTATTATCGTGTTATTGTCATTGTTATTGTCAGTTTCAAATGAATGACATTTAACGAGATCGTATTCGAATGCTCCAAGCTCGCAAGGGAATGTTCGACTCGAACGTTCATAGTTTTGCTCGAAAGTGAATGCTGGGCTCGCTGGGAAGCATTTGTTTCTCGTCTACGATTCCTTGTTTACAAATGCTCACGAAAGATTGCTCCCAGTGAGGACGCTCCTTAAAGTTTCATCAAAATCCGTTGAGTAGTTTTTGTTTGAAAAAGTAACAAACATCCATCCAGACTCACAATCTTTCACGTTTATAATTGTAGTAGAATCGAATTCATAAAGTTTCATGACAGTTTTTGCTAGCGTTATTGAGTGCGGGTAGGTATTGAGCGCTCATCGAAAAACAAAATCATCCTAGACCATAATTAATCAGACCAGGTTCACACTATGTTTTTGATTCTGCGATGCTAATAGTATATTATGCAACTAGTGAATAAAAGACGGATTTAGTGCGAGGGCCGTAGATGAATCACAAGTAAGTGAAGGATTCTAACGACTGAATCACGACCGTAGGGAGTGATTCATGATGATTGAATCACGAGCATAGCGAGTGATTCAAGTGTTAGAATCATGAACGACGCGAGTGATTCATGGCCCTCGATATAAATCCGTTTTATTCAAGAGTTGCATACTATATTTTATACCATGACTACGAGAAAAAGAAAGTTTGAAGCGAAAAGCACAAGGAATAATAGTAAATAAATGGTTTATTACCTTCAAAATGTACAAAGTAAATGTGAAACCCTGACCTCTGAGCTGGGTAACAGCACTTGTGTTCAATCTCTATCTCTTTCTCTAACTCTATCTCTAACTCTATCTCTAACTCTATCTCTAACTCTATCTCTAACTCTATCTCTAACTCCATCTCTAACTCTATCTCTAACTCTATCTCTATCTCTATCTCTATCTCGAACTCTATCTCGAACTCTATCTCTAACTCCATCTCTAACTCTATCTCTAACTATATCTCTAACTCTATCTCTGACTCTATCTCTAACTCTATCTCTAACTCTATATCTGACTCTACCTCTAACTCTATCTCTAACCCTATCTCTATCTCTAACTCCATCTCTAACACTCTCTAACTCTACCTCTAACTCTATCTCTAACTCCATCTCTAACTCTATCTCTATCTCTAACTCTATCTCTATCTCTATCTCTATCTCTATCTCTATCTCTAACTCTATCTCTAACTCTATCTCTAACTCTATCTCTAACTCTATCTCTATCTCTAACTCTATCTCTAACTCTATCTCTATCTCTATCTCTATCTCTAACTCTATCTCTAACTCTTTCTCTAACTCTATCTCTAACTCTATCTCTAACTCTATCTCTAACTCTATCTCTAACTCTAACTCTATCTCTAACTTTATCTCTAACTCTATCTCTAACTCTATCTCTAACTCTATCTCTAACTCTATCTCTAACTCTATCTCTAACTCTACCTTTAACTCTATCTCTAACCCTATCTCTATCTCTATCTCTATATCTATCTCTATCTCTAACTCTATCTCTATCTCTATCTCTATCTCTAACTCTATCTCTAACTCTATCTCTAACTCTATCTCTATTTCTATCTCTATCTCTATCTCTATCTCTAACTCCATCTCTAACTCTCTCTAACTCTATTTTAATTCTATCTCTAACTCTAACTCTATCTCTAACACTAACTCTATCTAAGTTTGTATCGAATATTTTAGCATTGAGATATAAGATTGAGTTTGAATATTATATTAGTGTGTTCTAAATTCAAACACCAAAACAGTGATTAAAAGTGCTTTTTATTCACTGTTTTCAGTGAATAAAATAAGCTTTTTAGAGGGGGAATGGTATAAAAATAATTGTACACCCATAACAGTAAACAGAGTACCGAAAAAACATTGTTTTCACATCCATTCAAAAAGAGCTGGTTTATTCTTGGTATACAGGGACTAAAATAGCTCATTAATCCCTAGGGACTAAAAGTGATTTGAATTTGGAATGTGGATATTGTTAATGAATGTACCAATGAGCAAAAAGATGAATCATAAACCATGCGGTCTTTGGACCGGAGGATTACTTTACTTTTACTTTTGCTTTTACTTTTACTTTTACTTTTACTTTTACTTTTACTTTTACTTTTACTTTTACTTTTACTTTTACTTTTACTTTTACTTTTACTTTTAGTTTTACTTTTAGTTTTACTTTTACTTTTAGTTTTACTTTTAGTTTTACTTTTACTTTTAGTTTTACTTTTACTTTTACTTTTACTTTTACTTTTACTTTTACTTTTACTTTTACTTTTACTTTTACTTTTACTTTTACTTTTACTTTTACTTTTACTTTTACTTTTACTTTTACTTTTACTTTTACTTTACTTTACTTTTACTATATTTTACTTTTCTTTTAAAACACAACGCCCCACCAACACTACGAATTACTTCTTGTATTGTGGGTGCGTTTACAAACATTTAAACTCGCACTCGCACGGTGAATGGCTAATGAGCGATTGTAATTATATTTCGGACTGCATGGAAACAATAATATTGAACAAGTGGCTGGAAAACCGCGCGCGAGCCAAATTAAAAAAATAAAACTGTAACGGATGGTACTAATAAAATTGTAACGATGCTAATTTATGTATTTGAACAATTATGGAAGTCCATAATTATTCAAATACATAAATTAGCCTTTATTTATATGTAGTGTATTATGGTTCCTAATTGTATGTAAATAAATAAAAGTAACGTTCTTGTTCATAAGTTGCACTTATTTTCTCTTAAAGGGTGATAAAAAGTAGAGTGTCCACCTCGGGAGCAACAGTATTTTAAGCTCGATGACGTACTTTGAATCTCTGGCTGCACTCAGGATTAATAAAAACACTCTTGCCTTTAAAATAGTTCTTTGCTGCCTCGATAAACAATCTACTATTACAAACCTAAGCAAAAACTCCAAAATAAAAGCTTTTTGACATTTCATCTAAAAATAAAATTCACGAGGAAACCGTAGCGACCCTCGGCATCATATTTGACCTTTCTAAAACTAATCTGCGTCACGATTGGGTTAGCAAACGCCTTGGGGGTGTGATTTAGCTATTATCTTCTTAATTCAATTGCCTTTAGGGTTGTTGAATAATCTGGTAATTTTTACAAAACTTTTTATCATGTTTTTTTGTCGTACGGGACCGGTCGATGTGTGCTGGGTGGAGGCATAAGTGCATTGTCAAAGTATATTGAACCGTGTGCCTTCCGAAGTTTAGTAAGTGCCCAATTGCCCATGTAGGTTTATTTAGTACTAGCTGCTGCCCGCGACTCCACCCGCTTGGAATTGGTACTTGCTCCAATATCCTTAGTAATTGTAGCCTAGAATAGAATAATACATTCTGATGTATAAGCCAGCATATATATGTGAGGTTTTATCAAAATCCGTAATTTTTTTTTTTTCGGAAAAAAGCAACAAACATCCATACTCCCTAACTTTCTAATTTATAATATTAGTAGGACGTAGGATTAACGTTACGTACAAACAGACGCATGTATAATTATAATGTGTCGTCCTTTTCACGTTTTACGAACTTTGACTTACTTATTATTTTAACGAATTTCTATAAGTATAAGGTACCAAAAGTGTGATTAATCTACAGATCATAATCGCCAACCCTGATAGCATCGTTCGATTTTAGGTTAATATCTTTCAAACAAAAGCCAACAAAAGGTATTGGCTTTTAATTAAATCGCTCATAACTAAGTCAGACATTCTTGGGATATGGAGGAGAAGAGACTATGAAAACAATTGGAGTTAGCTCATTTTAAGCTTAGAGTTCTTAAAGAATCTGCATTCATTTTCATAGATTTTGCATTGGTTTTTAAAGCCGGGCAGACGCGCAATATATCCGGTTCCCGGTTGCATAAAAACTTTAGACATAATATAACATGGCATACTTTTGTTTATCCTAATTATATTTACGCATAACAGTTTTCGCATACTTTTAATTTTTGCATAATTACTCTAATCATAATAATGTTTAAACTCTTTTTGACAAGTAAAATTCACATTTTACTTGTTGAAACTTAATATTTAAATAAGTAATTGCAGAAAAATTGGGTCGTTTTTCATTCCGTTTATGAACTTAATACTATTACTTGAGATATTGTAGGGGTTAATGTATTATGTCATATTTGTTCTAGTCTTATCAAAATTTCCACAATCTAACTAAATATTGACAATCGATTAATTTGCCTATTATTTCACCAACTATGTTGAAGTTGGCATCAAGGCATCAAGTCAAAAGTGAATAGGTTACTTAGGCAATCGTACTTCACCGTCGACCACATCATCGCTCACCATCAGGCGAGATAGTGGCAAATAAATAAAATTTAAAAAAAACATCCGGAAGCTCTCGGCAAGTGGCATTCGATGTCAGCGAAGGCAGTAATCGGAATATCAAATTTATAGATCACGTGATTTTTCGATATCGCTTGTCAATCCTATTCAATTTTGCCTTTTTGACAATCGCTATCGCCACGCTTACGATGATAGAATGCCACTTGTCTAAGGCCTCTGTATAAACGGATGCAGCTCAGTACTATTATTTTACATGGAGCGACTGCCTATCTGACCTCCACAACCCAGTAGCTGGGTAACATGATACCCCTTGGCACGACTGGTTTCAAACTTCTTGGCTTCTGACTATCTGCTATAACTACCAAAGTTCTCCAAATAACCGAAACCAACAGGTTCACGTGATTTCCATGCATTCTAACTAAATATTTGATATCAGATAACTGAAAATTATAGCGCAACATCTGAATGGTGTCGAAAACATCATGTAAACATCTGAGCTGGCCACCCTGTAGTATTCTGTTGTTCTTATACGTTATTGACATTGCTCTCGACTGTACCTTCTAGCAATTTGTCCCAATGAGGAGTTGCCCAATATTTGTACAAACATTTCTGCTCTGTTTTGTGAAGAATATTGCGCGCGAGTATTCTTTAAAGCAGAGTGTTTTGTACTTGATGCTACTTGAAATAAGATTACATGCGTTTCAACTTGAAAATCTTAACAGTACTTAGACCCTTGTCATATTTATAAATCACTCGACAACGTCAAAGTTGCGACGAATGTCTACGAACGGGTTTAAAGTTACAAAGTCTTAAAATAAGATCAAAAGGAGTAACCTTTTCGTAATGTGGTCTTTCATGTAGAAGGCGCGGTTCTTGGAGAGCTATTAACTAGTAGTTTTGTAGTTCAAGAAGATCTAAACAGCAATTAGATCACTAGCTTGTAAGTAGAGTAAACAAGCTAATAAATCTTGATGTAACCGTGCTCTATGAAGATGCGATAGAGTTGGCTCCCGCAGCAAGAAGTGACACAACCATGCGACATCAAAAAATAACAATTTATATCACATTCTCGCATCGCTCCTGTCTGCATATTACGTTTGTGTACCCCCTGTACTGTGATTTACCTCACTCCTTCTAGATAAAATTGATGATCTTGATGAAATCTTCACCCATCTAAACTTAGTGAACCCTTGTATCGGCTAGCCAAAGTATCACACATAGATTGAACTTCCAAAATTTCCTCAAATGAGTACATCTAAATACCCGTGTATGTACAAAATGACTTTGCAACTTAATTAAAAGGACAGTACTAAACTGACACACTCTTGGCCTTAATTACCATACCTTTATACAGTGGACCATGTTGGTTTAGGTCCCCACACAATGGACGATATTGATTGAATGGACCCTGTTGATTGTGAACGAATTATGTTAGGAGAGACAAAAGGGTCGCCTAATCACGAATATGTGACGAAAAAATAGAGAAAATGTAATTAGTGTATTGTGTAACGGTAATCCCTCCCGGATTGCGTTAAAAAGTAATTTGGATGCAAAGGGATGGTATGATGTGGAAGACCTAATTTGGACTGGGTCGTAAAATGACGGTTGAATTGAAAACTGGATTCAAATTATTTAGAAAAGGGTAAAAATGGAGTATCCTACGTGAAAATGAAAGAAAAAGAAAAGCTACCTAACTCACAGGCTGGTAGTTATAATACAAGCCAAAAATAATTATTTTACCCAACAACAAAGAGGAAAGTTAATGATTTTAAATAGGCCGCCTCGGAACGTGAATGTACATGAAGTATTAAATGAAGAAATATGTAACTAGTAGATAAACTGTTGAAGCAGTAAAAACTGCCTAAATGACAAATATCTTTTTTTTCGGCAGCATATAAGACATCATAAAACAAACCTTCGAACATATAAACTAGAACCCACATTTTCCCTCGCAAAATACATTTTCGGACAGTAATCCATCCTTATTGCTGCCATCTTTACTTTATTTTCACAAAATAGCGGGTCCACAGACAATATACAGCCATTTTTTGTTTTATTAGTTCTCGAATTGTCTCTGAAATTACTCTTGGAAGATATTTAGATACATTTTCTGTTTTATAGTGATATAAAAAGATTTTTATTGAGTTTAATGTTTGGATTTATTGAATCCAAGTTTTGTGACCAAGTGTGTGTGTTAAGGAAGACCAGCAGGTGACGATTGAGTTGGTTAGAAGACCTTGATAGGCTGCATCCAAACTGGAAGGAGAAATTGAATCAAGGAGTAAAGAAGTGGTGGAAGGGCTTTGACCAGGGACTGTGCTGTGTATCAAAAAAAGGCAGACTGAGAATTTGGTATACGTCACGCGAATCTGATGGATGCGAGAAGATAGGACTGGTTCGATTCCGGGGTCCAGCAAATTATAAATGGGCTTTGCTACTGCTAACTGAAATTTCTCAGAAGCAGCTTGGAGTATAGTTTGGACTTGTGCGCGGTTGATGGCAATAGATTAGCACCTTATTTACTTGCTTTGCTTTTGATAATACTTGTGATAATGTCATGGACCAAGTGATTAATTAGGCACTATTATTTATTAGATACTTACACCACTTAAATAATTACAGGACAAAATATTACACACAACACACAGGCACAGCAGGGCAGGGCAGGGCACTATATATAATGCCCGGGCATTATGAATTAATGAATACTGATTTAAACTTCTATAATTATCACATACTCTTTGGAAACACTATATTTATTTAAACTAAGCGACTTTGAGGCTCTGAAACGTTTTGCCAACAGTCGATTGGCCCATGAACCGTTGATCAACGGAATCTTTAATCCATTAACTTTTCATCCAAAGAACTCTTCACCCAAACGTTTCGCCAACATAACTTTGCGTCAGTGAATGTTTATCCAACAGAATGTTTTGACCAATAACTTTTCACCCAACGAACGATTGGCCAACAGACACCGAGACAGGTGAAAGTGCAATGAATTAGTCCAAGAGCGAGCGAAGCGAGCTCGGGAGCTTAGGGCACCCCGACACGGATAGGTTAGGTTTGAGAGCAAGCGAGCGAACTCAGCTCCCGTCATCTCCTTCATGTGAGGTTACTTTAGACCCTGCAGAGAGAAATGGGAGCCCCGCGTAGCGTGGGTGAAGAGTTCTTTATGGAGTTTCTTGAGCGTTCTTCTACATAACAAGCTACTTGCCGAATGCGCGGTACAATCAAGTTTTGTTCCTTGTAAATTTTAATGTATCTAACGTTCAAAAGTACCGCTTGGTGGCCTAGTTGAAATAAAATATCTTTGTCTTTGATGAAAAGTTAAGGTAAATTGAGGAGTCATGTCACATCGATTCGATGAATCACTTATGATTGAGCCTTACCTACAACACTATGCAAGTGCCAGCAACATTAAATAAAAATAAGGTCATAGGCAGCTGTCAGTTTAGTCTACGAAATAAAAATCATAATATAAGTACTTATTTATTGTTGTCAGCACCCTTTTCAATTACTTTACAGGAGTGTTTGGGTCAAACTTATTTATTTGATAGGTTCGCTCTACACTTGATTAAAGATAATACGTAAAATAAGACCCAACATTTTATTTTTCTACTGGCTTTTTCACTTTTTTTGTTATTGACGTAGTATTGGGACCACTGTAGTCATTATATAAAATCGAATCCCGAACAATTTAAAATATTGTCATTTATAAATAACAACATTTGATATTGTTCTAGATAGTCTTTGGCATGCATCCCGAAGTCTGTCAGTCTACCAGTCTTGCCAATGGCACAGATAATATAATACCAGCATAAAGATGCCTCATCCCATACAAAGAACGGTGCTGACGTAACTAGCGTTTTTCATCTAAGCTGATTATTTTATGAGTACATCAATCGCGTTCGATTCCGTTCCACGACGTTAGATGGTGGTAGCGACTTGCAAGTAAAAGGTTTTTCTTTAATTACAGTGACGATCTGTTTTATTGTATATTATTGCACGTTTTTGCAGTTTCATTGTAACAAAATGTGTTAAACTACTAATTAAAAAAATAAGTTTTAAAACCGCACCATCTAATGAATTCAATTTTAAATGATCCGTTCAAATTATCTATGAAATGCGATTAAGAGCTCAATATTCCACAATTTTGCGCTTAGGAGAGAACAAAAACATATCTATACCAATATTATAAAGAGGAAAGATTTTTTTGTTTGTTTGTACCGAATAGGCTCCAAAACTACTGGACCGATTTCAAAAATTCTTTCACCGTTGGGAAGCTACACTATCCCCGGGTGACATAGGCTACTTTTTAACCCTGTATTCCTACGGGAACGGGAACTACGCGGGTGAAACCGCGGGGCGTTCTCTAGTAATTTATATTAACAATTCTAAATAATGTTATTTTTACACACAATTCAATAACAAATCGATGCATATCGCGCCATCTAGTGACAGTTTTTTGCACCAAAATTTCTTTCTTTGTGTCGGAACCGCGTGCCAATGATCATGGCGTCACCCAGTTACTAAGATGAGGAGATCAGAATGGATAGTCGCTCCATGTAAAATACTGGCTGCAACCGGTTAGACTTCAAACGACCCCGACAGAGTTGAGACAAGGCTAGACAGATTGATTGGATCTAGTACATTTTTAGAATATATTTGTGCATATTATTTTCATAACAACGAAAGCAATAAACATTATTAAGTTTAAATGAAAACTTCAAAATAGATGATTTGAAGTAGTTACTCTGCAAATAGCTTATAATAATATAAGCATTCAACTAACTGACACTTTGTCAGATTCATAAACTTTATTCCATCATATTCTTAGCTATTGAAAACACACGCTTCATAAATAAAACTTTTTATACTTCATAAATCAAAGGATTTTTCTACTAAGTGAAGTTTTCTTATACATGTTTCAGTAAGAAATTTAATTTTATTATTTTGCGGGTATTTAAACTGCAATGGCGGCCATAAGCAACCAGTTATACCTGTCAGTGCCTTCTCTGCGTATTTATTATTATATATTAACAGATAAGAAACATGTCTAATGAAAACAACAATATTGATACATTTATGGACAAGTTCTTCTAAAAATTTTCATTTCCTTGTAGTTTGGTAATTATTTTGAAAGAGACGCAAATAAGAGACTGTTCAGCCTGCAGAAAACCTCCCAGCAGGCCACCAACTTCTATGACCCACCTGGACCCTGGAGCTACAACACCTGCACCCTGAAATACCTTTGTGAGGCAAATGAAAACGCTATTGACGTGGCTGAATTCTGGTCAAATTATTATTTAATTTTGGAATATTCGATACGACGACGAAGAATTTTGAAAGTGACAGTCTACATTAATGTTTGCCATTCATAATTCAGTCCTTGGTATTCTATTGTTTAGTTGAACTAAGCTAACGTACCGTACTAATAATTGATGAACAATTATTAACAGTGATATCATCCACTGTCAATTTAAACCCATCTATATTAAATGCAATTCATCTTCTCATATAATATTAAATTAAATTAGTTGTCAGGCATTTTCAATTATCTTCTCCGAGTAACGACATTCAAACATAAACATTGATTTGTATGAGAGCCAAAATTGAAGTAATAAATGCACAATTTACGCTTCAGTATTCACAGCAAATCCAATTTAGTCGAAATATATTTGATATTTTCTAGTAAATACAGTTTTTGGGTTATTTGTTATACGAAAATGTCATACTCAAGCATATTTACTTAGGGTCCTATTTGGGCGCCAGTATTGTCTGAAGGATGATGAGTCACCATTTTTTCATTTACTACTTTTTTTATTTACTTCACTTTTGTTTAAACTTAAACGTCAGCAGCTGGTTACTGACGATGTAAATAGCGCGATCTCAAAAGTAGTTCACTGGTTCAATGTTAATAATTTACTTCTTAATGAAAAAAAAACAAATGCATTAAGTTTACCCTATCTCACGTTAGGCAGGTGAAAACCGATGTGTTGATAAAGAGCGAAGAATTGAATCCTGAAACTAGCACAGTATTCTTAGGCTTAACTTTGGATGCTAAGCTTCAGTGGGGCCCACATATAGATAAATTGCCAAAGAAGCTAAGCTCCGCAGCATATGCTGTTAGAAAAATTCGTAATTTAACTGACATAGAGACAGTCCGTTTAGTATACTTTAGCTATTTTCATAGTTTAATGTCGTACGGTATACTGTTGTGGGGAAATGCCGCTGACATCCAGACTATCTTTGTTTTGCTGAAAAGAGCTGTTCGATCAATTTATAAATTAAGCCCGAGACACTCTCTCAGAGAGAAATTTAAGAAGATTAATGTAATGACTGTGCCTTCTCAGTATATTTATGAAAATCTTTTATATGCCCATAAAAATATAAAATTGTTTAAAAAATACAGTGATATCCATAACATAAATACTAGGAACAAATAAAAAAATGTAGTACATACAACAAGGCTCAAGAAAATAGGTGGCTCGTTTAGACGTCAATGTGTACGCTTTTATAATAAGCTTCCAAGCCACGTACAAGATCTAAGTCTTAATAAATTCTAGTCTTTCATTAAACGTAAGTTGTGCCAAAAAGCGTTTTATACAATTAAAGATTACCTTAAGGACAAAAAGGCTTGGGATTGAGCTGCTCCAATTAATTATGTTTTTTTATTATATTTTGTACCGTGACTTTTGTTATCATATTTTTTTTTTTTGGTTTTCTTGCAATGACAAGAATATTTACTTTTATTAGGTATTATATTATTTTATTTTAATTATTGTGAATGTGAAGACTATGTGGATCATTCTATTTTTTTTTGTTTTAATTTAAATTTATTTTAGTTTTTAATCATGGTCTGGCAATTTGAGTGGTTTATGCGGCCTACCCGAATGTCCTTTCTTTGGTATTGTTCGTCGAATCGTTGAGCTCCTTAAATTCTGAGTTGAGCTGCTCGGTTATTGACAAATGCGTGCACTGACTGGACAGGTCCACTCAATCTGGCTGATTCTTTCCTCAAAAGACCATTTCAGACATCAGTCTACATGGTCATCGCATGATCTAACCAAGATTTTGTCTGGACTTTAAAAGAGACTGTGACCTCTGAGTTTGTTTCAGCCTTTCTTCTCAGAGTAGTCAGATAGGAAACGCCGACCTCATCTAGTTTTAAAAATATGTTCGACATGTAAAAGTGTTTGTACAAACCAACTTACATAAATAAAATCATTTATCATTTATTTGAGTATTGAATTTATTGCAATTTTATACAGTCCAAAGTAGCTTTGAAGATTTGATGAAATATCAATTTGAAAATATTGAGTCTCTGTGCTTTAAAGGAGATGTTCCAGAAATGTGTGTCCCTGGGCCAGCACTATGTACTATGTGTAAAAATCGCTATTTAATATAGTAAATGTTTTTTATTGTTATTTTTCTTTAATTTTACTTCGTTTCTATATACACTCAAATTAAATTTGTCAAGTAGAGGAACACAACATAAAATTAGACATGGTGGATCAGTTCAGCTGTTTGGGGAAAATGTCATTTTGACAATGACATTTGATTGACGTGTCATCGTACACAATTGCAACAGAGAAGCAATCAATCAATGTCCGTAGTAGTAAACTGGGTTGCAAAACTAAAACAATCACTAAAAATGCCGAAACATAACTAATTCAAAGTCAAAGGAAAGAACATTCAAAGATTCACATACTTAATTAAAACTGTTAAAGTCGTCAAACGTCATGTCAAAAACAACTGTCATGGCTGCCTTATAAATAGGGTTGTCTTATAAAAAAAAATCAAATGATCATTTTTGTACGCCTGTACCCTCTTAACATTAATTTGGTAGTATTTTTATGGAATTCCCCTATTTTTTTTTCTATTTATATATTATGCAGTGTACATAGTGATGGCCCATAATCAAACATCTCCAAAATTGCTTATACTCCTACAAAATCATAGTGGGTAGATAAAATAATAATATTTGTTTATACCTGTACAATCTGATAGGAATTGTATATGCGTTGCAATGGAAATTAATTTGTGTCTTCTTTAATCTTGAATTCTATTTCTATTTTCGTATAGATCATGATTTTTATATAAAACAACTGTATGTTGAACACCAAAAATATCAGAACAATGCACAATACTACAAATTTATGTTCTCATTTACCAAGACCGCAATATAAATACATTGCTGCAAAATTCAATTACTGGACATCGAGGACCACGTTGGGCGCCAAATTTGTCCAGCTCTGGTTTACCACAAACTTCCTGATTTGATGTTTCATTGTGGGTAGTTGAATGTTGTATTTTAATTTTTTTAAACAATTCATTCCAATTTGTATGTTTCAGTTTAACAAAGGGTGCTAATTAAGGCAGCTTCTTTAAAATGTCATTCTCGTCTGCAAATATATTTAGTTGTCTAATTAATTAATAGGTCAGCGACAAACTTTTAGCGTCTAATAAATGGTTTATAAGCGACCATATATTGTAAAACAAGCTACTGTTAATATGACGCAACATGGTGATAATTCTTAAGCAACTAAATTTGTGATATGTCTACTCATTGCTAGCTTCTAATAAGTGTATCAACTTCATCTATAAAATAATATCAACGTACTCTAATTTCATAGAGTCACCTTTATTTTTATACTTTAGCATAAGTAATTGATGAGTGAATCTACTATATTTGAACATAAAATTTCCTTATTATTGTCATCAAATAATGGTCAATAAAAGCTATAATTTCATGTATTCGCCTATCTATTTATAATGTTACCATAAGTAATTGACTATTATACCTACCCAAATGAACATACAAAAAATATGGGTGGTATTTAATACTTTTAGGAAACGAAACAAAGTCGACGGAGCCCCGCTGCGCAGGGCTCCTATTTCTGTCTGCAGGGTCTAAAGTAACCTAACATGAAGGAGATGACGGGAGCTGAGTTCGCTCGCTTTGCTCGCTCACTTCAGCTCCCGTCATCTCCTTCGAACCTAACCTATCCGTGTCGGGGTGCCCTAAGCTCCAGAGCTCGCTTCGCTCGCTCTTGGACTAATTCACATTTATTTTATATTTAATTGAATACGAGCACTCCTTAATCGTGTCATTAATGTAAACAAATACACGTGAACTCGTTGCTGCACGCACCGAATAGAGCTCGCTCATTGGTGCAAATGGCCGGTCGCGCCCCTCTGATTCCCAACGAGCGTCAGGTACCTACACTCCCGCGCTTGTGTTGCAAACTTTCACGAAAAAAGAATATGATTTATTAATTTAGTTGTTGAATGAAAAACTTTGATTGCTAATTTTGAGGCTGGAATTTGATTTTATTAGCAGACAGATGTTGAATCTCTAAAATATATAAAGTAGCTCACTTACAACATTAGTCGCTGAGTTATCAAATCAGAAGTAAATATATTTATCGGTAGCTCGGAGTCATATTAATTTACGCTCGTAAATTGACGCTGGTTTTTTGATATTCTGTTGGAGTAGTAAAGATGATGAATTAATATAATTGAAGCTGTTCTATTAACTCGTCGCCCACATATAAAAAAAGACGCTAGGTTGCAGGTGCTAAAGAAAACTTTTGTTGCCGCACATATAATTTCCCTTTAACAAATACCCAACTTAAAATTATTAATTTGGAAATCGGGAGTATAACTTATAATTGATTTAATAGAAGATCAGCGTCATGCATTCACACTCAGCTGGAGGGACCTATTTGGCACAACTGCTACGCATACGCCAAAATTTCTTATACGGTATTTTTTGTGCCAAGTAAAAGCTTTGAAATGAAACTGACTTATAAAAAAGGCAAATATGTAGTAAAAAAAAATATATATATACTTATATTGTGAAAAAAATTGAATTCCTCGCTCACCACGTATTGGATGGATTTTTGAGACGGGACAGTGAGGGCAGGTACCCTAACCATTGTAGCTACGAGAAAACGTGCGTAAGAGACTGTCCTTAACTTTTTGAGTATCTAACTGTAAGCTGTATTGATAGATTTGAAAAAAAATGGAAATATTTGTTTGCGTTTCGTGGCTTTTCTAGTATCTCAGTTGGTGTAAAATACTTTTCTAACCCTTATATGGAGCCGGATCGATTGGGATCAAAAAGTTTTCATAAAAATACCATCTGAATACCTCGACAAATTAAAGACAGTCTCCTAAGAACATTTTACTAAAAATCTCATGCGAGACCAAAGAGGCTACCATCTCAGCATGTGCAGCGATATTAAAAAGAAAATAACGCTGCGCTGGTATTCTGACAAGGCCCACTGTCGATGTCACGGAAACATTCACAGAAACGGAAAATACAATATTCAAAAACATAAATAGAATAAAATAAATAATAACAAAATAGTATAAACACAGAAGGTGAGTCAAAGTATATATTGTAACGTTGAATCGGGCTCGCAGTAAACAAAGCGCAAGTTCCCAGTATACAATTGGTTTTATTCGCTATCCTTCACCGAAACACGTCACACACAAGTAAAATACAAAAATAGATATAGGGTTGTTGGTATCAGTTGGCTGGTCAAATTATATTTTTACCCGACTTTATGTTTGTTTCTATGTGGCGTTCTAGAGACCACAACTCTTAAGTCAATCGATTTGTCTTATCCTTGCGAGTGTCACTGGCTACATAAAAATTATAAAATAGAAAAATGGTAGATTTCGGGCGCTATATTGTGTCAATCAATATAAAAAAATCAAAAACCCGACTGCTTAAGAAGTGAACTAAAAAGACGTAAACAAGAAAAAAATCATGCTGTGCAGTCGGAGGATACATCTGGTTTTGGTCAGCCAGCTCGCGTATATGTATCCTCCGACTGCACAGCATGGTTTTCTTCTTGTTTACGTCTTTTTAGTTCACTTCTTAATCAGTCGGGTTTTTGATTTTTTTAATAAACGTTTTTAAGTTAACGTAGGACAAGAACAAAAACAAACAAAATGGAATTCCTGTCACTCGGTAGGGGTGCAGGTTAGCTAGTCAACTCCATACCATGAAGCCCTGCCTCAGGCAGACAGTCTCAGTCAGGCGGACAGCTCTAGCCGAGCAGTCAGCCGTAGCCGGACACCTCCTGTCGGAGAAATATGAGTCCAATGGGGAACACAGTCCACGCCACGTATCACACACAACAGCAGCCCACAAGCAGCCTTTAGGTCGCTGGTACACAGACCACGTGGACCAAGTGAACCTACCGTGACTCACGGATCACACCACAACAGCAGCACAGGCTCCGTTCATCAGCAGCTGTGCAGTTGGAGCCTGATACTCAAGCCTTTAGCCAATTCACTATAGCAGGGCTTCTCCCGCTTTCCCAAATTCGCGGAACACGGCCGGAGTAGACCGGACAGCCTCACGGTCCGTCGCTCCGTCAAGAAAAAATTCCGTCGAATAAAAAAGGTGTTACAGTATGTGTGTAAAGTATAAACCGCTATGTCTCTAAAAATACATTCTGTATACCTACCTTCATGATCACTGAAGTAAAATACGGTGGTGAATAAAACAATTCCATATACGTTAATTATTAAGAAAGACAAAGCGTATCCACTCAAGTAGAAAATTACCTACTTTCCACTACGGAAACACGAATAGAATATTTTAATCTAAATGACAAAAAGAACTCTCCAAATACGTAAACCTGCAGACATCTTTATCCTCCTCCGTACGTTTCCGCCATTTTTCTTTTCCAAAGATAGGGAAGAGCAACTAAAGTAATTTGTGCTAAGTCTTTTATCTCGCGAGAAACATACAAATTATTTCATGCCTTTTTTCTGTAGCAATGTGCATTGCCGTATTTTCGCTTGCTTGGGCACATGTGATATTGAAGGCAGAGCGGATGTGTATATACCGACTTCGAAAAAAGACGGTAATCAATTCGACACGTATTCGTATCTAATAGTTTGAATTGCCTAATAATCACATATGTTACTTAAATTGGGATTCTTAACATGTGGGCTAAATTTCATAAGTGTATGTTTGTATGTTTTGCCACGCATTTCTCCGAAACTACTTATCGGATCGTGACCATTCATTTTTATTGGATTAGGTATCTTTCAACTGTGGGAACAGTATAAGTTAGTATTAGTAGTTAGTATTAGTAATGTATGACTAATTTTGTTAGCTTGGGTCTTACCTGTTAAAACAAATGTATGTGTTAATTATTAAATATATAAATAAAGTTTCATCCAAATCGGTTTAGCAGTTTTCAAGATATGGAACATACAACCGAACTTCTTAGCGACAAACAGCACGAATGTGTAACTTGAGTGGTTATTTTGTCAATCCTTTAGGGTACGTTACTATAGAACTTGCTCACTTTTTAGTGATAGTGCAATGATATTCAAATAAACAGATGTGTTGTGAGCGCGCGCATTGTGCAGACTCGAAGAAGTCACAATTGTGACCTTTAGTCTTTAGTTTATGTCACGCATGGCGCAGACCGATAGGGTTTGTTGAAACAAAACAAAATAAAAAAATGCCATCGTGTGTATTTAGAAATGGTACCAATTATGATACCAAAGTAACATAAAACAGAAAGGATCTCATACCATATGTGTTCGCGACAGAGTGTTCAGTGTTAGTGTAAATAGTGTAATCACAGTACGTTAGTTATAATTGAAAGACAATAGTGTTTATCTCTGTGTGTCTATTAAGGACAGTTCGTTTCCAGTACTCGGACAGTTCGGTTCTAGTAATCGACCAGTTCACATCTCCTGATATTCTTATACACAGTTCGTTTCCAGTACTCGGACAGTTCGGTTCTAGTAATCGACCAGTTCACATCTCCTGATATTCTTATACACAGTTCGTTTCCAGTACTCGGACAGTTCGGATCTAGTACTCGACCAGTTCACATCTCCTGATATTCGACTAGTACTTTCGCATAGTATTTGTTCGCCAGTCGTCATTATAATTAAACCAGTATTTTATATCTCCACCTTCTCCGCCCATAAAACAACAACAGTAACTTCCATCCCACCATACTTCACACAACTGACGCAGCACCCGGAACCTATAGGTGCAGGACGCCAGCGGCTCAGCTTGGACTTCGCTATAGTTTTCACCCAACACGAGACCGCCCGTCCGGTACAATATGTAAGTACGCAATACACCTCAATTTACTAATTTATTTTATTTTTTTCCCTAATATTCTGATAATTGGAAGTTAGAAAAAGATAACAACATTGGTGGTCAGAATAATGTTTGTTTACATTCACACGCAAGTGACAAACACTAGCTGTCTCTTTTTTTCTTGTTGGTTTTATCAGGCCATCCCTTCCGTCTTGTAGTGAAATGTCAGATGAATGAAAAGTATGTACGTGTGCTGCCGCTGCTGCGCGGAACACTTTTTTCAATTGTTTTGTGAGTGTATAACGTATCTGTTTATTTGAATATCATTGTGATAGTGTAATAAAACTAAAAAGAGAGAAATATGAACGTTGTCACAAAGAATACACCGACTTCAAAAGCAAAACACTAAAATGTTCAAAATAATTTTCGTTTCGTAAGACGGTGTCGAAAATCGAAAAAAAAAGAAGTACCAAAGACACCGGCTTCCAAAACGAAAGTTATTTTCCACCTTTTTGTGTTTTGCCTTTGAAGTCGGTTTACTTTTTGTGAAAAAGTTTTGTGATTTAGAAATGCTCGAATTATAAAATAAAGCTTTCTAGTATGAAGTCATAAAAAACCTTTTCAACAAAAAAAAATACCGACGAAATATGGAACTGCAAAGCAACAAAAAGAATATCTGTTTCATTATTTACACACAAGGAATCCATCACTCATTCATTTGTTTCTTCTTTTTATTTCAGAAAGAAAAACAAAGAATCAACAAAGATCCTTGTAACACAATACACCCGTAACATCAAAGGTTAGTTGTAAAATAACGCAAAGCAACGTATCGCGTGAGAGTATCTCCTTGCAATGCTGTTTTGGTCAGGCGTTATCGGTGATATAGGGTTTTATATCCCTTTGTTTTGGGGATCTATTCTTAGAAACGGATGTATTCTGTTCTTAGGAACAAAGGGATGTCTTGATGGATAGATTTGGGTGTTAATGAAGCGAACTTTTCTTATACGTGAACAGTTAATTAGTTGTGAAAGTGTTTGTTTTGAAATTGCGTTAATTCTTTTTAAATTACGGTAGTCTTTTCTCTCATTGCAAACGATAAGTTAAGAGTTCCTTGTATTTAATTCAAGAAAATGGCTTTCAATATTATTTAGAAAGTAGGTACTTTTTTTTAATTGATGGAGTGATAATATTTGGTTGGATTTTAAACCGATTGCGGGCCCAGTTTGGTCGCTGAAAACAGCTATCCAGGTGGACACATTTTGATCTGAAAAAACAAAAAAAAAAACATCTTCCAAAACAAAAGACTACAAAGAGAAAAATAACTTACTTTTACGAAGTCGGTGTCTTTGGTACCTATTGTTTTCCGTTTTTCGACACTGAATTCGGAAAAGAAAGTTATGTTTATATTTGTAGTGTTTTGTTTTGGAAGTCGGTTTGATTTTTTTGTTAAAAAGTTTTTTATTTATGGTCTTTTTAGTTTTGGTAGGATTTTCTCCAATTACCATGAAAATAATTTATAGCCAAAGTACATCTCATGGCTTATTGGAATTGTCATGAGATGTACTTTGGCTATTATACACTGTTTTATTTCGGAGTTCCAGTGCCTACCTGCCGGCTTCATCATCAGATCAGTTCAATGGTACCATTTTCATCAGTACTATTTATTTATAAGTATTTGCTCCATTATAGTCGTTTAAATATTCGAGATATTCTAATACCCGTGACATACTTCACCTACACACAGGTTACTACCGGTTACCGGTACCGGTACCGGAACAACCGGTACAGGGTACCGGTTACTACAGGTTGTTACTTCGTGACAGGCTATCACTGTCCATTCCAGGTTGCCTGGAAGAGATCGCGGTATGCGTTAAGGCCGCCCTTTGTTTGTATTTTAGTTTTAAGTTTCCTTTTCTTTGATTTAATTTGGTGTACATACAATAAAGCATATATAAATAAATACTTAGAAGGCCAATTAACTCCTTAATGCTGTGGTCTTCTTCACCAGTTCCACTTCACCAAGTGATTCTTTTTGATTGTAAATGATTGCATTGTTGATGAACATACCAAATCGCTGTATGCATGGCTATAATATTTGAGAAGTTCCCTCGATTTCTCCAAGATCCCATCATCAGATCCTGACCGGATCAATATTTTCAAATCGGTTCAGGCGTCTTTGAGTAATCGGGGAACATACATAAAAAAAAAGATTCCGATGAATTGAGAACCTTGTAGCCTCCACCCGATCTATTCCCACCTAAGAATTGGCAACTGAATAAAAAACGGGCGTGTACTTTAAAAATTAAGTTTTAATTTGCAAAACCAAACTAGATTAGCCGGAGGCACACAAATATTTGTAGGTAGTGGGTTACGGACGTCTGTTGTCACTCCTGCAGGGATAGGTACTCTCCTGTAGTAGCAGGAAGCCGGAGATGGAAGCTGGCAGATGATATGCAGAGGTGCTGTACGTCGATGTCTCTGGCAGCTTATACGGCGAGGTGTCAGCCACGACTCGCTCAGCACACCAGTGGCGTAGCGACAGGTGGGCCTTCGGAACTGCGGCACACGTGACGTGCACGCAGTACTTGTCGAAGTGCTCGATGCCGAAGAAATGATGAAGCTGCAGAAGCGAAGAAGCCGTAGATCCTGGAAACCACCGTTCCAGCCTATTAGATCGTGGCCGAATATTCTCCGTCCTGGGGTACCACCGACGACAACAATAAGAAAGTACCTATTTAAATGTAGTAGTATTGACGTGGTGGCACTGACCAGAACGGAGTTTACATAAATATCAAGCAAGCTTGAGCAAAAAGAAAACAGTAAAAACAATGATTAGGAATCCGTTAAAACGTTACAGACTTATTTTTCAAAATTATTAATAAACTTGAAGGTAGAAGAAAATTAGGTAGCAAGATGCAACATTATTAGCTATAACTGAGGCTATTACTAAATGGTGTTTATTGGAAAAAAGTAATTACATCTGTAGCGTAACGAGAAGTATAGGGGTAGGTACAATAAATAATGATTGGCAAAAGAAATGAAGATGGCAATGATTATGCTTTGCGTAATTTGTGTGCTATTCAAAACTTACCCTAATTCGGGATTTCCACGCACAACTTTAACGGCACTTATTAAACCGTCGTTAACTCGCGAAATAAATATAAGTTTAAAAAATTAACGCTCGTGTCTGCTAGGGCGCTCGACAGGACGCAAAGCAATACGTGTGCTCGCAAATCAGCCTAGGAGCGACTGGCGGACGACTGTCGCGCGGGCGACCGCGCGCAATCTTTTTTATCATTCGATCTATGCGAACACTCGCCCCCGCGCCTCAGGTACCCGCCGCTTTCCAAGTCACAAACAAACAAAGAACGAAGCATTAGTTCATTGTTGTAACGTTTCGTTACATTACCCGCCGTTCCCTCATAAGGATTTTATTTTAATAATAAAATCCGCATGTTATATTTGTTACAATATCCTTTCACTCATCCTTTCACTTCAATCATACCTCATCAATCAAATACCTAATATACAGTACATCACACAATATAACAAATTATGCGACGTGTCCTATCATGCCGAAAATCTATTGACTAATATCCGTCAATGACTTTTGTAACAGGTCTTAAAGTCGTTTAGTAGTGTATGGGAGAATGTAACGAAGACGGAATTATATTTAATTTGATATTTTCAGGTCCTTTATATGCCAAGACCCTAAGCTCTTACCTGACATATCCTCCAAGACATAAGAACCTGACTAAGTTTGTAAATCTGCCGCCTAAGATCCGCCACCGTACTAGCCGGGGTTTCACCTCTTACGGCTACCTCGTATTCCAATTCTGATTTTTGCAACGATAAATATTTTATAGGGTACGCCATAATAATAATAATAAAAAAAAATATCAACCAATATTAAAAAGTTGTAAATAGCACACAAATTATAACGAATTAATGATGAAAGTACTCCGTTCTGTTACAATCAACTTTAACAGAACAGAACGCTGTGTTATATGTTTTATGATAAGATCAATTAACAAGCTAATGATTGAAACAAAAGAAAAAAAGAAAAATGCGTATGAAAAGAAAAAAACGTGATAAAAAAATTTTTGCAACTGGTGTGAAGGTAGTTACACAATAAGTTTCAGAAGCAATATGATTCCAAAAAAAACTATACCCGCAATATTTAACGAAAATAAAAAAAATCAACCTGTATTTTTTTTATACAGTTAAGAAAAAGAATAACTAATATGACAAGGTTAAAAAGCTGTAATTAACAAAAAAATGTGAACATTAATCTTCACCCCAGTTACTGCACACACAAAAATTAACAAAGCGTTTTACAAAAGAAGAAAAAAATATATACCCACTCACCGTACAATAACTAACTACTAACTACAGAAGCGAAAACAGACAGAACCACGTAATTGGGCGCCAGTGGCGTAGCGACAGGTGGGCCTTCGGAACTGCGGCACACGTGACGTGCACGCAGTACTTGTCGAAGTGCTCGATGCCGAAGAAATGATGAAGCTGCAGAAGCGAAGAAGCCGTAGATCCTGGAAACCACCATTCCAGCCTATTAGATCGTGGCCGAATATTCTCCGTCCTGGGGTACCACCGACGACAACAATAAGAAAGTACCTATTTAAATGTAGTAGTATTGACGTGGTGGCACTGACCAGAATGGAGTTTACATAAATATCAAGCAAGCTTGAGCAAAAAGAAAACAGTAAAAACAATGATTAGGAATCCGTTAAAACGTTACAGACTTATTTTTCAAAATTATTAATAAACTTGAAGGTAGAAGAAAATTAGGTAGCAAGATGCAACATTATTAGCTATAACTGAGGCTATTACTAAATGGTGTTTATTGGAAAAAAGTAATTACATCTGTAGCGTAACGAGAAGTATAGGGGTAGGTACAATAAATAATGATTGGCAAAAGAAATGAAGATGGCAATGATTATACTTTGCGTAATTTGTGTGCTATTCAAAACTTACCCTAATTCGGGATTTCCACGCACAACTTTAACGGCACTTATTAAACCGTCGTTAACTCGCGAAATAAATATAAGTTTAAAAAATTAACGCTCGTGTCTGCTAGGGCGCTCGACAGGACGCAAAGCAATACGTGTGCTCGCAAATCAGCCTAGGAGCGACTGGCGGACGACTGCCGCGCGGGCGACCGCGCGCAATCTTTTTTATCATTCGATCTATGCGAACACTCGCCCCCGCGCCTCAGGTACCCGCCGCTTTCCAAGTCACAAACAAACAAAGAACGAAGCATTAGTTCATTGTTGTAACGTTTCGTTACAACCTCCTCCTTTTTTTGAAGTCGATTAAAAATAATAAGACTTACACGTTACTATTGTAATGAAATTATTACATAGGTACTGATTGATTTACTGTCTTTTCTATGCAGAATATTGTTCGATTCGTTAATTATTTATTTATCTCGTTATTTTAGTTTTTAGATTTTAATAGCTTCATCGGCATCAACCTATTAATGTTCGTGAGAGGGAATGTGCCGTAATACCCCACGCGGGCCCAGTGCGGGTTGGTAGATGTCACATGTCTTCGAATTTTTCGTTCTAGGACATCCGGCCAAAGACATTATACGTATTTCTTACTACTAGACTGTGTACCAAAATTTTTTGTTTAGCTAAAATGAAATCTATTACCATACACCTAGGTTAGCTATTTCCTTAGAAGCGGTAGCTAACCAAAAGCGCTCCTGGTGAGAGGGTTTCCGCTGGTAGCACACTACCAGCGGAAACCCTCTCACCAGGAGCGCTTTGTCTGACCTCTTGCAAGCTCAACTAATCATTGGATTTGGTAGAAATGATAGAAAATTTTATATTTTTATTTTTGTGTTATACCAAAACGAACAATTCATAGACTTTGACACGTATTTAAATATTTATAAAAACGTATTTAAATATTTCTACAGTTCCTATATTTAATCAATTCGTTGTATTTAAAAAAATGTTCATTAATACTTAGTAAGATTAGTACTTTTAAATGTTTGCGGCATTTTGGCGGACTTTGTTCGAGTGAAATTCAGCGGCTGTTAATATTATTTGCAAATTGATTCCTAGTGGAATACAATTGGTGTAGTTTTATTTCTCAAGTGTCTATGCAACTGGACAATATGTGAAATCATAGAGATCCTTTGAGATATTTTTAGCTGCCGACTCGGCCGGGCAGCGTTCGGGCAGTTGCGCGGTATCTTCTCGTCCAACTTACCACAATGCCTCAAGACGAAAGTCTATGACCAGTGTGTGTTGCCAGTGATTACTTACGGGACAGAGACGTGGTCGCTCACAATGGGCCTCATCAGAAAGCTTAAAGTCACCCAAAGGGCAATGGAGAGGGCTATGCTCGGAGTTTCCTTGCGTGATCGAATCAGAAATGAAGACACCCGCAAGAGAACCAAGGTTACCGATATAGCCCGAAGAATTTCCAAACTAAAGTGGCAGTGGGCGGGGCACATTGCTCGCAGAACAGATGGCCGTTAGGGCCGAAAAATTCTAGAATGGCGACCGCGTACCGGAAGACGCAGCGTTGGTAGGCCTCCCTCTAGGTCTTGATGTAGTTTTATTTCTCAACTGTCTATGCAACTGGACAATATGTGAAATCATAGAGATCCTTTGAGGTATTTTTAGCTGCCGGTATTTCAAAGCACCGTCTGAAGACTGCAGGGTCATCTAACGCATCTCCTTCATGATCTTGAGAGTAGGATCAGAGAGCTTTTTGTTCCTATCTATACGATGGTCTTGAAGAATGAGATTTGAGGATTATTAAGTCCTCTCTCTCTCTTCGAACTTCAGATAACCCTTTATTACTCCATCGTAAACTGCTCAATTCGTCTTCGAGTTCGGTGATTTTTTTGTCGGTCCGGAGTGTGCGCGTGTTGTACGTTGCCAGGTCCAGTCGTCGGTATTCGCAAGGGTAGCCGGATCTCGTTTGGGATTCTTAGCACCCCTTGCCATACCGTAACCTCGACCGCTACCGTAGTCGAGGGTACAGGCTGCCGTGCTATATGGGCTATGTATTATTTGTGCTATTCATGGGGAGTGCTTTGCAGCCGGGTTGGCGATCGCAGTATGGTTGCTACAAATGCACAGAGAACGCTGCTGCCCATTCTCTGTTTTTCCCATAATCACCTCTTACGATACCCACGCCACGGGCAAACATGGGATGGTGAAATTCAATACGCCCGACACCGTACGGTTAGTGATGTAGATACCAAAAAATATAAACACTTTTTTTTTATTAACTATAAAATAAGTAGGTTTAGGTAGCGCAGTTAGGTAGCATCAATATATCGGGATACTTAAACTATCATTTTTACAATCAATTTGTCCCGTGTTCTGTTTGGTCATGGTCACCTCATTAGAAAGAGACACACTACCAACGGGAGCCTTCTCACGTGGACCGGTTTTTGCGCTATAGTGCACAGTCTAGTAGTAAGAAGTATAAGGTCTTTGCATCCGGCAGCCACATTGAGCAAGTGAGATGAATGACGCGATGTTGATTTCCGTCTGTCTGATTGGTCGATTGATAACGGTAAAACCCTTTGCATTGCCGTATTCACTTACGCAATAAGGCCGGGGGTTTCCTCACGATGTTTTCCTTCACCGTTTTCAAAGTAGTGGTGATTAAATAATTTACACCAAGTAAAGCGCCTGCCTGAGTTCAAACCAACGACCCACAACTTGTAAGTCGTGGCCAATACCACTAGGCCACCACTGCTTTAATAGCCTAGCGCTTATATAAACGCTAAGATGTTTAAGTCTACAAACGTCTGATGAATAATACCTACTCTTAAACTATTGGTTCTGATAACACATAAACAAAAAGGAAATTCTACGAACTTTTCTTAACATCCTTTTCGTAATGCTTGTAAAAGGCTGCTAAGTTATAAGTATTAAGGGGCTGAGGACGAACAGTTGACAATCGACATCCAAGGTTCTAAGCCACGCCCAATGTCATCGATAGTTTAGGGGAAAACTTAAATTGGAGCGAAAAGTATTTAAAAATTAAATACACAAGGCCGACCACAGAGGCCCGCATCATAAACGGACTCTTCCGATGGTTTTTACAAAAATATAACCGCGCAAGTTCTTATTTCAAACTGGCGGCTAGCATCTGACATCAGATCGTTCACTGTTTTTTTGCCTATGAATGCAACCTTATTGCTACGAAAATAAAGATCACTAAAATAGGTAATCTGGCTAGTGTCATACGAGTCTTTGCCGTGCAAATTGAATAATTATGTCTGCTTCTATGCGACTGCCACATAAAAGAACACAGTACGTGCCATTTTTTTATAATGGTTTTATAGCCAGATAATTTTATAACATTATTTTAATGAGTTCTACTACACTGAAATGGACAGTGTAATGTTGACTGTGTAATGGAAACTTTAAATTTGAATTGAGATTTCGTGCTTTCATTAATCAATTTAATCATTATTTACGATAAGAAATTGTTTCATTCATCATTATTTACATCAAATTGTAAAACCTTACATTTACAAATATCCAGAAATTACTAGGTTCGGCATTGTCTTTTTTAGGCATATTTAAAATATCTAAAAGAATTTAGGACACTATTAATATCATTTGTACAATTCATAGGTTCATATTCCTTGTTTAGTATTCTCTTAAAATATTAAGATGTCATTTAGTTACTAGTACAACATGACTTTCCATAGCCTACTTTAAATCATAATATATTTTTGCGCTATCCTGGCATATAATAGTTTCAAAAAGCACCTACTGGGTTTTGATATACACCAGCCCTCTGGGGTCTGGAGGTCACGTGGTGCCGTTTTTGAGATAACATTAGTTCTATTTTTAAAGAGGTTTAGTTACTTTTTAGTTATGGACTTAGTAAGTAAACTAAACGGCATGAGTCGTTTATAATACAACAAAAATTTAAATGCTAGTGACAGCATTAGTGCCAGAGAATAAAAATAATACAGAGTTTGACAATATTCCGTGTGATTTCGTTAGTTCCAGTTAAAGCCAGGCTACAAGATCTGGCTGCATTATACCTGTTTTTTTTTGATAGATTGAATTGACGAAAAATAAAACGAATATGTTTTTGCATTTTGCGAAAAAAAAGCGACTTACGTCCTCCTAGCAACGCCATAAAGCGATCACTGTCGAATTGCACTGGATGGAAAGAGAAGCACGATGGAATTTGTTTGGTTTTTTTTTATATGAATTACTTTAAAATAATGAATGAAACTTCAAAATATTCAACAATGAAGTTTTGCGTCCTGTTATGATACGTTATTGTTGTTAATTGTACAAATGTACGCTGGTCAGTATTACCGGAAAAAAATTTGAAGATCACGGTGAGAGGTTACTTTGCCATTCAATTGTATCAAGGTTTTTGTGCGTAAACGTGTTTCGGCCAAAACAAAGTTTTCGGAAATATGATCAAGATTAACATATCTTTTTTCCGCTGCCACATCTTCAATAGATTTGGCAAAAAAATGTATAAAAGAATGCCTATTTTGGTCATTCAGCCCTTTAACATAACATAACACCAATATTATACACTTAGTTCGCAATAAACGTTTTGACTTTGTCTTATACCTATTTCATTAGCATCACCATTAATTTGACCCAAAGGTGATATATAATGGCTTATAGCATCAAGTCCGACTTATGTCGTTGTGTATTTGCAGCCTACGCAAATAGCACCCTCGCCTCGGCTTGTACCTTGGCTGCCTCAGCATGCATCTTGGCGTCTGCCTGCACTTACTTTGTAGCTGCCAGCATTTGTAAAAATGTATCTTAATGCTCTAGCGTGCTAGTGATTCTATTAATAAAAAAAAATGGCATAGTGTCCGGGCAGTCAGGGCCAAATGTGTACTCAACACTAATCAAGGATGTTATGCGGCTCTCCACCTCCGTCAAAGGAGCAGTGATGACATCTCGGTTGCCAGTTTGAATGATTTCCTTTTATAATTTAGCCGCCTTAGTGCAGTTGCGGCTTTTTAAATCTCTCCAAACCCGTAATAGGATACCTAATGTGTTCTACTAAATATAAATGAAACTGACGTGGCTTGTACTTGCATTTAAAAACCAACTTGAGATTTAACGTCATGCACTGCTCGGGCTACTTGATGGATCCGTTTAGTTTGTTGAGCTCCTCTGCAACCTCCTTCCAGCCTGTTTCAAAATTTGCCCGTGTGGAGATATGGACGGGCTTCTAAAGTCCCCAAAAGCGCATCAATCTGCCCCGAAGTACGCCTGAAACATTTAAGATATTCATTATGTAAACGCAAACTACTTCGGACATAAACAAAGTGTTCAATTTAGTAACAAAAAATAATAGGAGTGGAAAATTGTTGTAGGTTGTAATTACCTGACACTCATGCTGCTGGCACCCGGGCTAAGGTCTGCGCCTGTGTCACTCTCCTCCACCATAGAAATACGGTTCATTTCCAGTTTTTCTATCAATTCCAATTCTATCTTAATGTCGTATTTTATGTACAAACTTGACAATTGACATTGATAGTTTATTTCCCATGTTCAACGTCTGTGTTGCAAGAAAGCGAACAAGTTTCTTCATTGTTAAGCGTATTCTTAAAAACGGTATAAGCTACTTACTTGTTTTGTTGCAAAAAATTGATAACATGATATGGATTACCTATTTTCTGCACAATTTTCAAAGAAAAATAGTTTTTTTTTAATGTCTTGTCTACCAATTTTCCGTATAATAAAATATTTTTTTCCAACTGCCATAATTTTACAATAAATTTACCGCACTATGAATACGAACTTCGTTAGCGTACCGACATCGCTAAGTCAAGATAGTGACCAATTTTGCAAGCTATCTCGGCTGTCGAGACTTGCGTTTATCGTTAGCGTCGTTACGGCAAGCGTATTTTTTCGGTAAAAGTTAACGATCGTTAGTTAACTTAGCGAACGCTAACTATATTGAGACTGCAGGCCCAGGGCAGTAATTGACCATAATTGGTCCATAATTGTTTCCGAAACTTATATTTGTCACCTGTATGTACAATTACGATGCAATAAATTGAACTTGAATATGAATTAGAAAATACCAGCAATACCTTAAAATACAATACCCCGCTATCTGTCTAACCTTGCCCTTACATAGCAAGCGCGTTTCCTCCACGCTCACACAAATGGAAATAAAATTCAATGTACCGTATTCAGTTTGTCTAAAATAGTATGTGTCTAAAGTGCAGGGAGATTATGTTTTATTTTTGCTAAAACAAATGTAAACATGTGTATTCTGTAGTTGCCCTAAATAACTCAGGTACTAGTAGCAATGTAGTTAAGTTGATTGGAAAAATATATCATTAAAATAGATCACTTGTTTCACAATGTAGTCTAGCTCAGTTGCAAAATAGGGCTTTACAAGCTTCATCATCACCATCATATCAGCCGAGCGTCGCCACATTGATCGGTGCCGTGCGTCTCGCATCCAGCAGATCCCCGCCGCCTTCGCCAGGTTACCGGTCCACCTGGTGGGAGGCTGGAAGGCCTCCCACCAGGTGCAACCGTGCACCGCAACGTCTTCCGGTTCACGGTTTCTGCCCAATTGGCCATCCGTTCTGCGAGCAATGTGCCCTGCCCACTGCCACTTAAGTTTGACAATTCTTCAGGCTAAGTCAGTAACCCTGGTTCTCTTGCGGATCTCTACATTTCTGATTCGATCACGCAAGCAAACTCCGAGCAAAGCCCTCTCCATTGCCCTTTGGGTGTCTGTAAGCTTTCTGATGAGGCCCATTGTAAGCAACCACGTATCAGAGAAATATGTCATCACTGGCAACACAGACTAGTCATAGACTTTCGTCTTGAGACACTGTGGTAAGTTGGACGAAAAGATACCGCGCAACTTCCTGAACGCTGCCCAGCCGAGTCGGTTTTAACGGTTGACCTCTTTCTCGAAGTTGGTCCTACCTAACTGGATCGTTTGTCCCAGGTAGACATAGTCACCGACAACTTCGAGTGCAGTACCTTGATAAAAGTGGGTGTAACATGGGCATTAAACATCACCATGGTTCTGTCCATGTTCATCCTAATACCCACACTTTCGGAAGCTCTACTGAGGTCATCGAGCATTGTACTGAGGTGCTCCGTGGTGTCAGCCATGACTACTATATCGTCGGCAAACCGAAGGTGATTGATGTATTCGCCAGTGACGTTTAATGAGCTTAGGTGGCCAAAAATAATGTATAAGGACAAGAGGGGGGTTGGGAGGAAGTTATATGGAATCGCAGGAGAAGTCAGTCGCGAGCAAACCTCATAGCGAGTGCTTTCGTACTATTGAATCTCATTGTAATTTAATGTTTAATGTGATGTAAAAATACTTGAATAATTGAATTTAATTATCAATCCAAAACAAATTAAGATAATTTGATTAGTATTATTAATATTGCAATAACAACTGGAATTTATACTCTGGGGGGAGAGCCTGGAGATCCGTAACACAGGGCTTCCCTAGAACGGACTCCAGTCTCTCACAAAGGAGCTTCTTGCGAATGTTTTAATATAGTTTTAAGTACATAGATTTTAAGGCAACCTTTGTGGAGAGAAACAATAAATTTATTTATTTATTTATTATCATTATTGAATAATTGGTAACTACGGTGCCTAGTTTAGAAAATCTATTAATTAAGCCCATAAGTACTTTAATAAAGACCTTTATTACTGTTCCACTTCTTTGATTCTTTATAATTCCGTTCCTTATAGTTCATAAGCAACGGAATTAGGGACGGCCTAGGTATGAGGATTTACACACGTTAAAAAAAATAGATATATAGCTGATCTAATGTCTAGTAGCAGCCAGATTGCTAAAAACTAATTTCGATTTTTCAACCAACTTCACAAAGAAGGAGATTCTCAATTCGACTTCTTTTCAGATTGCTCCGTCAATAATGTATCGATTTTGATGATTCTTCTACTTTTTTAAAGCTGGTGCTTCTCACGTGATCCCATTTAAATTTGATCCAGGTCTGACAAGTAGTTTCTAAGTTATCCTTAATAATGCGTATTTTCATGATAATACGCATTATTAACGGTACGGAAACTAAAAAAAAATTTAGCAACGCACTGACGTCATCGTCTGCTCGGCCCCTTATCCCAATTTATGTCCGCGCAGCATGTTTTTGTCATTTCATTCTTCATTATAAACATCTTTTCATCTGTTAGATTGATCAAACTTCATTTACTAGTTTAAAATTAATATTGCACATATTTTCAGTTATTTTGCGTCTTTGAATAAAATACGTCTTGGTTTCTACAAAAATGTTTTGGTTATTACGGTAGTTTGTAATAAAATAAACTTGAATTATTGTTAATTCTATAACATAAGACATGTTAATATTTATGTGGATTTTCTGCTAAATATTTTGTTATCATTCTTGATATTTCTCATTGTAGGTAAAGTAGCTCAATGCTAACTGCCTGACAAAATGTCGCGTTTATTTTCCATTGGCTTCTACTCGTCTTGTCATCGGTGTCAATGACGAAAGGACAGCCAATCACCATCAATCACCATTGAGCTATGAAGAATTGTGGATCATGAAAAATATGCCGAGGTATTCCGTTGTTCCGGTAGGATGTGGGATTGCACACATCCGACTGGGTCGCGGATAAATTTGAAAGACAGCCTGGCTCTAGTAACTGAAGGAGTGGTGGGTGGGTTTTAGTCAGTAAAAGTCTGACATACCCTCCCGCTTCCGGGTGGGAAGTCATTGGATGACTTCCCACCCCAAAAAAAAATACTGTCGACCGAATATCCTAAGTAAAAATTCAGAATTCGAGGTATGGCTCTCGCCTTTTTCCTCCTCCAATATTGGACCAATTTAAAAGATAATCCATAAACTGAAAAAGTAAGATATATGTACTGTGCACCTGTTTTCCTTTTTGATGATACATGTTTCGTCCCGATTTTTAATATTTTGTTGCAACACCATGTCAGTTGGCTGTCATTTGATTTTGACAGCTTTTGATTGACAGCTGACACTTGACAAGAGTCGAACACGAAAATTTGTAGCCAGCACACGGAGAAATCGTGCATTCTTGTGGAATTATATCTAATCGAGATGTGGTTCGCCTATTGTGATTCGTAATTGCGACCGCCTCTCGTGATCGGTTTTGTGGGGCGCCCGCTTTCGGTTATGTGTATATTTCACGCATATCGAAGTGCTTTTGACAGGAATGTGCTCGCCTGGTGGATGCCGGAACCTTCGATCCAGACAGCCGTTAGTTTATCCCTCATCATCCTAGTATTATATATATTCTCCTATCACTGATCTCCCGACACGGCACGGTATTGATCGAGCCTACCGCAGGAATCTCAGGTAAGTGACTAACATTGTATCGCCCAACCCTTGTGGTCCGCATTAGATCTCACACTGACACCCAGGCAACCACTGCTGCGTACGGCAGTTTCGTGGGGAATAGGGTCCATCCCAGAGGTGAAAGCAGTACTCCATGCATGACCGAACTTGCGCTTTATACAAGTTGAGAAGCTGTTCAGGCGTGAAGTACCGTCTCACTTTTGCAAGAATCCCCAACTTCTTTTCAGCTAACTGAGCTTTCGCCTCAATGTATGGACCGAAGTTGAGGGTCGATGTCAACGTAACACCAAGAAGTTCGAGGTGGTCCGTTAACAGCACGGTTACACAACGGAAAGAAGGAGCCGGGTGGAATTGGCTCTTTTTAGCGGAAAAAAGACACGCCTGGGTCTTAGCAGCATTGAAACTGACCAGATTGGCATCACCCCATTCGAAGACCGCCTTCAAGGACAAGTTCAAACGTTCAACCATGACCTCCCGGAGAGACCACATCTGAGGCCCAGTAGCCCGTGCGCCGGACACGTATCTCTCAGCAACAGTGCTGTCGTCTGCGTACCCAAAGATTCCAGGTTTTTGCAGATCATTAATGCGCAGCAAGAATAATGTTGCCGAAAGCACTGACCCTTGAGGGAATCCAGCGTTGATATCTAACTGACCGGACGAGCAGCCGTCGATAACCACTTGGATTGATCGAACCCTCAGGAAGTCCGCAATCCAATCACACAGACCACTAGGCAGACCGAACGAAGGAACCTTACCAATGAGGCTTTCTTGCCAGACCCTGTCGAAAGCCTTCGAGATGTCGAGGGAGACGGCTAGCGCTTCCCCGTGTCTCTCGATGGCCTCACTCCGGATGTGAATGGCATACGTTAAAATATCCCCAGTAGACTGATTTCGGCGGAAGCCGTATTGGCGGTCACTGAGGATGTCGTTCGCTTCTAGATATGGCATGAGCTTACCGTGGAGCACACGTTCCAAACTCTTACAGAGGATGGACTTTACAGATATGGGTCTGAAGTTGGCCGGGTCAGCTCGACTGCCCTTCTTGGGCACGGGCTGTACGTTGGCTTGCTTTCAAACCTTTGGCACTTTTCCAGTCTCTATCGAAAGGCGATATAGGCGTGTCAAGATCGCAGACAATTCAGGCGCACAGGTTTTAAGGACAATTGCTGGTATCCCGTCGGGGACCCGCTTTGTTCACATCAAGGCTACGCAGCACCATACGGACGTCCTTTTGATGGATGTGAATGTCCACATACTCGTCACACATCCATCAGGAGAAGAAGGAGAATTCAGATGCGAAGATTCCGCAAAAACAGAGCCAAACAAGTCCTTCTCCTCAGCGGAGTGGGCCAGTGACCCGTCAGGTTTCAGCAGTGAGGGGCGAAAAAAGTTTGATTCGACCGACTTAGCCAGGGACGAAAACGCTTTGCTACACGCTGGTTATATAGCAAGGTCAAACCGTGCTCTACGCATCACCTTTTTGCAGGACTTGGCAGCTGTGTGTAAAGGCTCTCTTCTTCTGACTCATGCCTTGTGTTTAACCGCGTTGGCGTGGTTACACTCGGCTCCAAACCATGGTCGGTCGACGTTAGACATTGCTATGTCTGAGAATGGAATATAGTGCTCCATCACCCGACGCAATACATCTGTCACAGCGTCAGCACATGACGATGAATCGTCCGAAGAGCAGCAAGTGGGCTGCCAAGGATAGCATGCGAAGAAAGATCGCATCCCATCCCAATCTGCATGCACAGCATGATTTTCTACTTGTTTACATATTTTTAGTTCGCTTATTAAGCAGTCGGGTTTTTGATTTTTAAATTAACTTTTTTTGTTAGAGTGAAAGGGTTCTCCTCTAGAAGTAAGTCAGATGAGGTTCCACGCTACTAACCTACAGACATGCACTAAAAGGACGCCATCATTGGGGCACTAGTCCGGAAACTGTGGGGACGCCCGAGCCCCCCCCCCCCCCCGGAAATGTCCATCGGGCCCTCCCATCCGGTCGCCAACCAGCACGATGGTGCATGCCGGGATTTTTCGACAGTTGGCGGGGCAGCCTTTCTTGTGTGGCTGCCACACTTCTTGGGCCCCCAACTACCTGCGGTCGGTCTGCGGCGCACCGTGCCTTTGATCCCGTCCCAGTCCCGAGTCCCGATACGCCCAAAATAGCGCGAGTCAGACTGGTCAACATGCAGTGGAACAACTATCTCGACCCAACTCCTCTAGTGGCTACACCGAGCATCGTACACGGCTAGGCCGCTTGGCGGTAAGTCTTTGCCCGGTGGGTGGTCACAAGCCTTAAGCCGAAGCCTACCACCAGTTAGTGTCACCTGATTAGCACCACCCGGGGACCACGTGTAGGGTAACAAGAATACGGGTAAATCTCTTACGGACCCGGGTGACTCAGCCCCTGAAATATCTTTTAAATTAGTCCAATACCGGAGGAGGAAATATGTGACAGCCAAACCTTGAATTATGACTTTTTACTAAGAAAATTCAGTCGGAGCTCCTCTGTCCGCATTTTCTCTTAAACTGATTAACAAGTAATAAAAATATTTGATGAAGAAGACAGTCTTTGAATTCTTATGTCTGAAAGTTTCAACACATTTCAAACGTTACCTGCTTTTACAAAATCCATCCATCTTTTCTATGTTCTGCCTGCATTCTCCCGAAATCCACATGTTACTTACTTCTGCATTAATCGCTGTCCACACATTCCTGGGTTCCCGTCCCTAACGGAACACGGCAGGGACGGAGAAAAATCGGTTACATACAATTTGTACGAACCTTTTTACATATCTTCCTATCAGGGGGATCCGGATCGATCATACAAATCGTATACTGTAACCGATTTCAGGTCAGGGTCGGAAACCCGGCAATGTGTAGACAGCGCTTTAAAGGCCATACCATGATAACCGATTTTCACATGACTTTGCTCCATTAACACCGAGACTATCCATTCCCATAACCCTACACATCCTTTTTAATCGACTTCCCAAAAAGGAGGAGGTTTCTCAATTCGACCGTATATTTTTTTTTATGTGTGTTCGCGGATAACTTCGTCGTTTACGAACCGATTTTGATGATTATTTTTTTGTTGGAAAGGAGTTATCCCAAGAGTGTTACCATGATAAGGGAACCAGGATCTGATGATGGGATCCTAGAGAAAACGAGGGAACTCCTCAAATATTATATGCATACATATAGCGATTTTGGTATTAACATCAATAATGCAATCATTTGCACTCAGAAAGTATAATTTTGTGAAGTGGAACTGATGAAGAAGACCACAATGGCCACTGGAACTCCGAAATAAAACAATGTATTCTAGTCGTATTTGGGCTTAGAGGAATCTTCATGAGATGTATTTTGGGTATCAATGATTTTCATGTTAATTGGAGGTACCTACCAAAACTAAAAAGAGGAAAATAAAAAACTTAAAAAAAAAAACAAACCGACTTCCAAAACAAAACACTACAAAGCGAAAAATAACTTTCTTTTGCGAAGTCGGTGTCGATTAACTGAAAATATTGCGTACAAAAGACACCGACTTCAGCAAAGAAAGTTATTTTTCGCTTCGTAATGTTTTTTTTTGGAACTTGGTTTGATTGATGTTAAAAAGTTTTTAGCAATCTGATCTCAGCTACATGCAATTGCCTTTCATTAATCCCTTTTGGGATTAATGAACTCGGTGTCGAATAATGGAAAATATTGGGTACAAAAGACACCGACTTCGGCAAAGAAAGTTATTTTTCGCTTTGTAATGTTTTAATTTGGAAGTTGGTTTGATTTTTTGTTAAAATGTTTTTAGCAATCTGATCTCAGCTGCATGCAATTGCCTTTCATTAATCCCTTTTGGCCCAGTGGTAACCCGCCCAACTGACGTTCGTCGACGTGGGTTCAAACCCAGGCAGCCGCATTACTTTGTGTAAATTATTTCATCACCACTGCTCTAAAAACGGTGAAGGAAGACATCGTGATGTAACAGACATATCCTAGAACCAAAAAAAACTTTTTGCAAAAAAATACTACCGACTTCCAAATACAAAACTACAAAGTGAAAAATAACTTAATTTTTTGAAGTCGGTGTCCATAACGCAAAAAAATGGTACCTACGAAAGATACCGACTTCAAAAAATTAAGTTATTTTTCACTTTGTAGTTTTGTATTTGGAAGTCGGTAGTATTTTTTTGCAAAAAGTTTTTTATTTTTCACTTTTTTGTTGTACGTACCTAATAGGCAAGTTAGTAAGGGAACTATTTCGCCAGAATAGATTTCGTGAAACTTGAACATAACTGGTGAAATGAGAGATCTGCTTACCCCTTAAGAGCGAACTGGCGTGATGTTATGTTATGAAATGTTATAAACAACAAACAGACATGCGATTGCAGCAATCCCGAGAGATTTGCCGTTATTTATTGAAGAGTTCTGTTGTATATCTCCGAAGTTCTTCATCAGATCTTCACCAAATTAAAATGGGACCAATTTCGGAACATACTTATTCAATCAAAAAAAGAATTTTCAAAATCGGTCCACAATTGACGGAGTAATCGGTGAAAAAACACAAAAAAAAAAAAAAAAAACAAACTTGAAGTCGAACATAGAACCTCCTCCTTTTTGGGAAGTCTGTTAAAAATTAGAAGACATGTGACATCCACTAACCCGCATTGGGCCTTCGTGGTCGATTATAGCCCATTCCGTCTCACAGAGAGGAGACCTGTGTCTCAGCAGTGAGAACGTTAACAAGGCTGATTATGATGATGAATCCCTTTTATGGCCTAGCATTCTGATTCGTACAAGACAGCAGGCCTGTTTTCTACTAATAATTTACTGGTCTTTATGTCTTCTGTTTTATATTATATATTGTATTGTTACCTACTCCTCTGCTTTCCCTTCAATAAAAAGACATGATGTTATGTCATATTTTTTTATCTCAAACTATGTAAATTGTATGTACCTCAATATACACACTGACAATATTAATAAACGTAACATTTTGTTGGCAAATGGCTCAGTGTGGTTTGGCGCTGGACCCCGTACATGCTCGTGGTTGTAAAAGGTATATGAGTTGGCTGCCCGTCAAAAAGTAGATTGAATTTATTTTTATTTTTGATTGAGTTTTTTATTTATCATAGAGGATTAATATATTGTTGATTAATCTATAATAATACATTATTGTTATCCAGTGGATGATTATAATATGTTTTATCTTCCGGTTTGAAGTCCATCATCATCTATTAATGTTCCCACGGCTGGGACACAGGCCTTCTCTTTGTGAGAGGGAATGGGCCGTAATCCACACCGCAGACGCAGTACGGGTTGGTGGATTTCACATGTCTTTTAATTTTTGGTTCTAGGACATGCCTTTTTTCCTTGCAATGTTTTCCTTTACCGTTTTGAAAGCAGAAATTATGAAATAATTTACACATTTTAAAAGCGCCTGCCTGGGTTCGGACCCACGATCTACAACTTGTAACTCGCGGCCCTTACTACTGAAGTTCATGGGCGTCGGAGTAATTACAGGCACATGATACATTTCAGCTTTGTCTCTGGTACGCGCAATGCACTTATGATGGTCTATGTATATAATGTCAAAGAACGCTTTAAGTTCCTTCATGACACACATTCAAGTAAATTGAAAACATCGGAAAATATGAGACTTTCGATGCCTGCTCATTCCACTAAGTTTTACGAAATAGTACATTGTGTATTAAGGGCGGTAAGTATGGAATTACGATCGAGACTCTAGTAGAAGCCCGAAGTCGAAGACTGAGGGCTTTCTGAGTCGAGGTTCGTAATTCCCGTACCGCCCGTGATACATACAATGTTTTTCATCACATTTGCGAGTAATAATTATGAATAGCTTTAATACACAAGTCAGCAGAGCTGTTATTACGAAATACGTGAACTTTTTTTTAAGTGGTTGGCGAATTTTCGCCCTCACCACAGATTATACAGTGTTTCGTTCAGAAACTTTAAGGGTAAATACTTACGTAGGCATACAGCCATGAAGGAGTGTAAAAATAATGAAATACTTTCGACGTTTCATACTATAACTATTAAAATCGATTATTAAGAACATTAGTTGAGTATTAAGTAACATAATAATAAGTATCTTGACTTGGCTCGCGAGGTTGTCGACATGTGGGATGTGGACTCAGCGATCATTGTACCGATAGTCGTGTCAGCCCATGGCTTAATAGCCACGAGCCTTGACCAACACCTTAGGAGGCTCTCGTTAGGCCGCTGGGTCAAGGGCCTGATCCAGAAAGCAGTACTGCTGGACACGGCTCGTATTGTTAGGAGGTTCCTCTCTCTGGAGCCCTGACCGCCGGTAGCTTGGACCCTGTTCCCGATACCGGTGGGCCTCTATTTTTTATATTATTAAATGTTTTTCTTTTTTGTGTGTGTTTTGTAAAAATATTTAAAAATGTAATAAATAAGAAAAAAGTTAAATAAAAGACATAATAATAATAATAATAATGTGCAGTCATGCATGTAAAGCGAGGGGAGATTATGGAATCCGTGGGAATACAACTCTCGGATTCCATACACCAAATTCCATACAAAAAAATACTTGTAAGTTTCGGTTGAGGAAAGGGATCGAACCCTTTCCTCAACCGAAACTTACAAGTATTTGGGTATGTCGGAAGCACTAGGCATCAATGCTACTGACGTGAAACAGTCGTTGAAGGAGCGCTTCTTTGGCCGCCTGAAAAGAGTACTAAATAGTCTTTTATCGGGCGGTAACAAGGTGCGCGCCTTCAACGGCTGGGTCATGCCGGTATTGATGTATTCTTTCGGCATACTCAAATGGACTCAGACTGAACTTGACGCCCTGGATAGGAGGATCCGCACGCTGCTTACCGCAAATCGTATGCATCACCCACGTTCATCGGTTATGAGACTGTATATCCCTCGGAAGTGCGGGGGTCGTGGCTTTTTAAATGCTAAGACCCTACACAACCGCGAGGTATGCAGTCTTAGGGAATACTTCCAGGCCGCTGACGTGGGTATGCATCGAGATGTGGTAGCGGTGGACAAGGGCCTTACCCCGCTCTCCTTGGCTAACGAGAACTGGCGCAAACCTATAGTATTAGATACTAATGACCGCAGGGAGGTATGGCAGAGCAAGGAGCTTCACGGACGCTTCTACCGGGTCCTACATGGGCCCGATGTAGATCTTTTAGCGTCCGTGGCCTGGCTGCGATTTGGTGACCTGTTCGGGGAAACCGAAGGTTTTGTCTTTGCGATTATGGACGAAGTTATGATGACGAACAACTACCGGAAATACATTGTGAAGGACGGCACGGTTGACATCTGTCGGGCATGTCACCGGCCGGGTGAATCAATCCGTCACATTATCTCCGGTTGTTCTAGTCTGGCTAACGGAGACTATTTGCATAGACACAACCTTGTAGCCAGGATTATCCATCAGCAACTTGCTCTTAAATACAATCTTGTGGAGTCGGAAGTGCCTTACTATAAGTATGTGCCCGACCCAGTTCTCGAAAATGGCAATGTAACGTTGTATTGGGATCGGTCTATCATCACTGACAGGACTATTGTTGCCAATAAGCCTGACATAGTGGTGATGGACCGACTAGAGCGTCGCGCAATGATTGTTGATATAGCGGTCCCACATGATGAGAACCTCGTGAAGGCTGAGAGAGATAAGAAAAGCAAGTATCTTGATCTGGCTCGCGAGGTTGTCGACATGTGGGACGTGAATACAGCTATCATTGTGCCGATAGCCGTTACGGCCAATGGCATAATAGCCAAGAGCCTCGACGAACATCTGAGGAGGCTCTCGTTAGGCAGCTGGATCAAGGGCTTGATCCAGAAAGCGGTACTTCTGGACACGGCGCGTATCGTTAGGAGGTTCCTCTCTCAGGAGGCCTGACCACCGGTAGCTTGGACCCTGTTCCCGATACCGGTGGGCTACTATTTTTGTATGTTTAAATGTTTTTTTTATTTTATTTTTTATAGAATAATATTTAAAAATGTAAAAATATGTAATATAAAATGAATAAATGAAATAATAATAAATACTAGTGTAATAATAATATTCTTTATTCAAACTTGAAATTAGTAAAATATACTAATTGGTCTTATATATAAAGTGGGTACAACAATGTTAGGTGCCTGTACTAGGTAATCCTGTATCACAGGCGGCGGGGGCTCAAACAATGTAATTGGAAGGACAAGGAATTTTTACAATATTTTCATAACATTAGAATAGTGACAGATATATTGATTTATTGATAATCTTAATTACTAAAACAGATTAAAATTAAATTCTATTAATAATAATAAACATATGATTCCTAACTTAGCTTAGATTACGTTAAATTGATTGCACATAATTATTTACACACACGGAACAACGAACTTTGAGCGTCAGCAGATATTTGAGCTGGGTTAACAACTATTGCAAAATGTTTTAAAATCATTTTGCCAAAGTACGCACGGCGGCAAATTTCCTGAGACAGCAACAAATCCAGGCGAAGTAGGTCAGTGCAGTGGCTTGTTTTTGTTGAGTCGGCATCAGATGAGTGTGACGCTCTAGGCGCCCTCGTAATCGACAGAGTTGATGTATCTGAATTCCGCTGTCTTCCTTGCAGGACACTCAGGATCTCCTGTTTTATGATTGCTGGGCTTTTTAAAGCGTGAGCAAGTTGCACATTTTGGTACATCAGCTTTCTTCGCGCATTCTGTCATCGAGTGTCCTATTTCACCACAATGCCCACACGTCGAGTTGACTTCTCTGCACGTTTTTGCTGCATGACCATACTGTTGGCACTTGTAGCACCGAGTTACCAGTGTAAAATCCCTGACAGGACAGGACGTCCAATTAATAAAAAGTCTTGATTGAGCGATTAGGGCTTTACATTATCAGCTGGTACTTCAATGACGTAGTTGCAGGTCGACGCATCTCTCTTTCCAGATTTGTGGCTTAATTTTACCAAGGCCAGGAAGGATTCAAAGGGCATGTCTTCAAACTTGTCGGCTACATTTTGTTCAAAAATGCATCTGAAGACCTCATTTTCAGCTATGGAAGTCGGCACTCCTAAGATCACGATCCGGGGTTTGCGCTTGCTGGGTTCGTCGTCGGTAAGTCCTGAAGTAGAGAGCTGGACTGCTTGCTTTACTTTATCAGCGTCATGTTTGGTCTCGGTGCTGATAATTACGCCTCCGTTTTTGGTTTTCCGGACACCTCGAACATGTAGTTTCATTTGCTCCGGGCGTATAATCTTTTTAACGAGGTCTTTTGTTTCGTCACTCGATTTCAATTTATCTTGAGGGTAAATTGCAACCGAGCTTAAATTATTGGGGCGAACAAAGTTATTGGCTCCCTTTTTTACCATTTCGGCAAAAGAAACATTTCCCGCAGTACCGTCTTCTTGAGGTCCATGATGTGGTCTGACAGGTCTCGTTTTTCAGTAAGGGATTCAACCGCATTGTGCATTAGAAGAGATCTAGCCTTTAGCGACTGGTATATTACTGCCATTTGTGAGGTACCGGATCCTATTTTACGGCAAAGGTTTGCTATTTTCATTTTCTGCTCCGAATTGAGTTTTCCATCCGCGGCAATAGAGCAGACTTCATTCAGATGCAGCTCAATAGAAGACATCCATTTTTGAATCTCGGGCGTGGTGATGATTTCAGGTGGCGCCTCTACAGGCGAAGCAAAGGAGAGCACTGGCCCCCCTGAATTCGAGGGTCTGTTTTCCATTTTATGCGTACACTAAATCACTTTTACTTGTTCATAGTTTGTAAATGCACACATACTAAGCTAAATTAAAAGTGCAAAGTTACCAATACACTTAAGGAGGTCACTATTATTAATAATGTATTAATTGTAAATATTGCTTGTGGGCACGTCTGTATGCGACAAGCGCCAATAGCGATTTTTGAATCATGTAGCGAGATTGCAAAGAAATTCCTGTTTAGATAACATTTTAAGACAATTTTTCAATTGCGTGTAAACTCCTTGCTTGAACATGCATGACCTGTATGCTGTGCCATAAATTTAAAAAAATATTACTTACCGCCCTAGGGTTTCATGACAAAAAGAAAGCCCGAGGGTTTTATATGGGGCATTGCGGCCAAGTTAACCTGTATGTTTAGATACTTTTTACGTGCAAGTGTGATGAAAAATCTTTTACGGTCCAGGCTGTGCGATTGTGTAATGAGTTAATCTTGTCAGTAAGTCAAGCCCAGTCAATGGATTCTTTTATTTAAGAAGGAACCTGGTTCGAAATGATTATTTCTCTCTAAAGTTTTAACCCGACTGCCGAAGGAGGGTAATGTGTTTATCTATGCACGCCCGGCGCACTAGTTTGTACTTTTTTTTTACTATTCTTCTCTGTTACTTTGTGATTGTTGTTGTCGTTTTGTGTCTATGTCGAATAAACGTTTTCTATTCTATTCTATGTATGTTTGTATGTTTGCGTTGGCTGATTTTGATGATACTTCCGTCAATCGATTTGTCTTAACCCTGCGAGTGTCACTGGCTACATTAAAATTGGAAAATATAAAAATGGCGGATTTTGGGCGCCATATTGTGGGGGACAATTTTTTTTTTTCTTCCGAACCCATCGTGTGGGGTATAAAATAAAGGGTTTTAAAAATCAAACACTTATTTATTTAAATGAACCTAAATCTTAAAAAAAAATACTAAAAACTTATAAATAAAAATGGTTCATATATCTGGTTTTGGTCAGCCAGCTCGCGGATACGTATCCTCCGACTGCACAGCATGGTTTTCTTCTTGTTTACGTATTTTTAGTTCGCTTTTTAAGCAGTCGGGTTTTTTGATTTTTTGAATGAACTTTTTCTATTATATATGTATTTATTATATATTTTATATATGTTTTTATATTTTAATGTAGCAGTACACCACAGTCTACCCCCTGTTTTATTCTAAGTTATCTATGTCCATCCAAAGGTAGTCTGGTAGATATCGCTGTCAGCGATAAGGCTGCTTTTGTACCCTTAGAAACAAGTTTTCTTTTAAAAGAGATGTGATTTTTTTTTTGGTGTACAATAAAGTATATTCTATTCCGTTCTAATGTCGCTTGGAAATAATGAATACCAACATTTTATCAATAAATTCCTAACCATTCGGTGGTCTACTTACTTGATTGACACATACATAAAAGTGAGATTGAATGTTTTAATATGACAATATAGAAAATCAGTATTTCATAATTGTTTCAGCATTTTCTGACGCCAGGCGATCAGATCAATAAGCCCAATATCACGAAAAGCGAAATCATGGCAGACCCAGGCGGGGGTAGTAGGCGAAGCTAAACTATAGGTAGAGATAAAGACTGGCCGTTAAGTAGCCCCAGGTGGAGATGATATATTATGGAGGTATTTGCTCTGCTGTAGTGAAATCCAAGTAATAATACTATAACTGATAAATATCTCACAGATAATAACAAACAGTGGGGCCCAATATCTAATCCCCAGGTAAAACATATTTTCACCCGACTAAGGCGAAGCAAAAATGACGTATGTTCATCTGTTCCCTCATAACTTCTAAACTACTTATCATAATTTGACAAATGAGGTGTCGTTGGAAGCGTCTTGTTTGTCCGCTAGTTATATGCTATGTGACGTTACATTAAATTGAATATAGCACCGTCTAGGGGCATGCAGTCAATAACAAAAAAAAACACACCCCACCCTATCATGTGTGGTATCATTGTACAGGGATTTTGAAATGAAGGTGGAGTTTAGTACATCAAATTTAAGTCAAACGTACCGTTTGCGAGGTATATCCAGTCAAAGTCATGAAAACAATTTTTTTACCCGACTGAGTCGCGAATTCCAGTCTTGTAACTTATGCATTATATAAATACATGTAAAACAACAAACCCTACATATAAAAAAATGTGATGTGGCTCAGGAAAAACCCCAATATCCTTTAAATAAAAACAAGTTCAATAACTAAAACCATGGTCGTATGCCACTTTGCAGAATTTATTTTTTTGTTTCGGTAGGTCGCATACATCCACGGTTGTTCTCTACGGAATAGTTTGTACATAACAATTTCAGATGAGAATATTTTATGATTTCTTACTTTTTAGAGCGTGATTTTTCAGTAGTCGGGTTTTAGTTTTTGAACTTTTTTTTATATTCAACTTGCGACCGCAGAAGAGTTTGCTCAACCACTACATCTTATCTCTCGTCATCATCTTCCTGCATCGGCACAACACGTTTTATTCTTCCATACCAACCTATCCCCCGTGACGCTATCACAGGCTCCCTTTTCTTTCATATCACTCCTCACACAGTGTATCCATCTTTTCTTTGGTAACCCTCCATCTTTGTCCATCCATATTTATATGCATAACTCTTTTAGTACGAGTAACATGCGTTTCATCCCTTATCACATGACTATACCAGGACAAACGGTTTCCTTTCAACTTTTCTGTCACTGGCCCAATTTTCAAACTTCGTTTACTATACTCATTTCTCACTTATTGCACCTTATTACTTTCTGGCAAGATATTCAAAACCAACTCTTGGCTAATAGAGGTGACTTACCTGTATTTCCCACTGTTGCTCACTGAGATTATTTCTAATACTTATATTGCCCAGTCGCACCTACCACTGTGTACTCACGTATAGGTGGCACAAACACTAAAGTACACAATAAGCATAGTATTAAAGATGAGTCATTTTAGTTATCATGATTGCGACGAGTGGTTTTAATACCTGAGTTTAGATATACAATCTGAATGGTTAATTTAGTTTCGCTCCATGTCTCAGAAAGTACGCTAAGGCCCAGTTTTAACCGAAAGTAAGGGGCTTTGACACCGACTTCAAAAAAAGGAGGAGGTTCTCAACTCGTCGGAATCTTTTTTTAAATGTATGTTACCCGATTAGTGAAAAACGCCTGGACCGATTTCAAAAATTCTACTTTTGTTTGAAAGGGACTTCCCAGGTGATCCCATCGTCATTAGATCAGGATCTAATGATGGGATCAAAGGAGAAATTGAGGGGACACCTCAAATATTATAGGCATACATACAGCGATTTTGGTATTTTCATCAATAATGCAATGATTTGCACTCAGAAAGTATTATTTGGTGAAGTGAAACTGATGAAGAAGACCACAGATAGCCACTGGAACTCCTAAATGTATGTCATGGGAATAAGATAATATTTTGATCAGTTAACTGACTATGATTAAGCAAATACATATAAATAAATGGTTATGATGAAAATGGAACCATGAAATGTTCTGATGATGAAGCTAGAAGGTAGGCCCTGGAACTCTGTAATAGAACAATGCATCCTGGTCGTGTTTGGGCTAAATGGAATCGTCATGAGGTGTACTTTGGCTACAAATGATTTTCATGGTAATTGGAGGTACCTGCCAAAACTAAAAGGAGATAAATAAATAAAATTTTAATTAAAAAAAAAACAGACTTCAAAAACAAAACACTACAAAGCGAAAAATAACTTTCCTTTCCGAAGTCGGTATAGAAACACGGAAAAAAATATAGGTACCAAAGACACCGACGGAACAGAAAGCTATTTTTCGCTCTGTATTGTTTTGTTTTGGAACTCTGTTTGATTTTTTTGTTAAAAAGTTTTATTTATCACTAGTTAACTCAACCAACGGTTAAATATGCTACCCAATGGTTTCAAATTTCAGTAAAACGCGTTTATTCGTCAATTGTTAGTCTAAAAATAGTCAAATATTTAACTCTCCAACTTATTTGACCATTTGTAAAGAAATATGAACTACTACTATATAAAAAATAACAACTGAAGAAAAATGATGTTTTACTGAAATTTGAAATATTGTTTACCATATTTAACCAATGGTTAAGCTAACTACAGAAAAAAATAACTAGGCATAAGCCTTTGGCTGACTTTAAAACTTTCGCGTTTCATAATCGAAACACAATATATCACGGGAATTTAACTTAATGATTTCGATTATTTATTACCCTATTTCACCCGATGTTAAACATTAAACATTACAGAACAAGGAAGGACACGGTCAGTGTAGAAATGTGAGGGTAGACGAAGAATTTTCTGCCCCAACGGAGCCAGTACACCGAGACACCAGTCTACCCGGGATCACGGTCGTTGCGACACGGCCGAAACGTCGGGTGACATAGGGAAATAAATAATCGAAATCATCGCGTTAAATTCCCGTGATATATTGTTTTTCAATAAGCCTTTGGTTCTGGCTATCATTTCTAGAACACGAACAGTCCTTAGTCAGAAGCCCAAAATTTATAACAAAAAATAACAAATAGTAATACCAAGGCTGTGTTAACGTTTAAACCCAGTACATGGATTGGTACGATTATGGCTGCGGGAATCCGCTTAGTGCGAGACACAGAGTTCCGATAGATGTGGCGACACTTGAGGGAGGCCTATGTCCAGCAGTGGACATCTTTCGGCAGAAAGGATGATGATGATGAGATTTATTTATTTATTAATCACAATTACTCCCTGCACTTACAGTTTGACCAAACACGTGCAGAGAATCAACATTTTTACCATTACATAATTTTATTTATTTATTTATTTAACTTACACACACTATCTTACAGGTTGAACCCAATACAATAGGGTGGTTAAAAACTTATTCTAAAATAAGTTTTTACATAAATGTATAATAATTATATACACCTAAACTTCTAACACTATTAAAATATCCAAACTAATATAAAATAAAACTTTACACATCTATATTTTAATTATAACTAGCAAAATTCAACAAAACTCTTGCGAATTCACTCAAATTGCACGAAAATATGTCTAGCCTCTCATGCAATTCGTTGAGCACACAGATTGTGCGGGTGAGAGGTGTTTTTGCCAATAGATTGGTTCTAGCAGCAGGCACGGCCAGCAGTGGCGGCCGCCGCCGCCTCCACACGTACCGATCTGGCACGCACAGCTTCAGGTGACGCAGCACACCCGGGTTATGTGCTACTCCACGCAGGAGCTTCAGTGCATACGCCGCGAGTGTAAATTCCCGGCGCACTCTGAGTTCGTTGTATCCCGCCATTCCCAGTACAAATAGTGTGGGATACATGAGCGGGTAAAATGGGTAAACTCCATAAAGTTTGAAATACAAGTGTCTTATAAATTTATTTTGTACTCGGTCAAGCATGACATTGTACTTCTCTTCATGAGGAGCCCAAATCACCGCACTGTGCTCCAAGTGACTCCTTACCTAAGCGTCATACAGCACCCTTAGCGTGGTAATATTTGTGAATCCTTGCGACTGTCTCAGCACGAAACCCAGGTTTCTGTACGCTTTCTTGCAAATCTTGACTATATGAGCCCGGAAAGTGAGATCTGGGGTAAGCAGTACTCCTAGATCTCGCACCTGAGACACTCGCTGCAAAGTAGATTCCTCTACTTTGTATTCGTAGTCTAAGGCAGTCTTCGAGCGCGTAAATGACATGACTGAGCATTTCGCTGTATTGAAATAGAGTTTATTTTTATGGCTCCACTCTACCACTCTATTTATGTCTTCCTGCAATCGCTCACAGTCCGAAAAACTCTTGACCTCGAGCAACAATTTGAGGTCATCTGCAAACAATAAACATAAACTATGTTTGACTACCTCTGGTAAGTCATTTATCATTAAAATAAATTCGAGAGGACCCAAATTGCTGCCCTGGCTCACGCCGGATCTGGTGTAGTATGGCTCTGATTCGAACCTGTTGTAGTCAACATACTGTTGTCGGTCTTTCAAGTAGCTGGCGAATAACCGTAAGATGTGCGATGTACAGCCAATTTTCGCCAGCTTTATTAGCAGTACATCATTGTCAACGGTATCAAACGCTTTCCTAAAATTAAAATAAGCTGCGTCTACCTGCACACCAGCATCGACAGCCGGCACCACCCGCACCATGAAGTTAAGCAGATTAGTGGCAGTGCTGCGCGCCGGACGAAACCCGTGCTGCGCGTCCGATAGCTGTGGGCACACTTGACCCTGCATGCAGCGTTGGACGGCAGACTCAAACACTTTTGCAGGTGTCGACAACACTGCCACCGGTCTGTAGGCACTGACATCCGAACCAGATTTACCCTTAGGAACCGGAATCACTCGTGTGATTTTCCACCTAGGCGGATACGTTGCTTGTTTTAAACAAGTATTAAAGATATGATGCAGGGGTTCAGCCAGCACCCTGCCACAGTCTCGGAACAGAAAAGCTGGTATGCCATCGGGGCCAGATGAGCGCTTTGGTTTGAGGTTTGCGAGCGCTTCCCTTACGTCTTAAAGACTGAGGGTCTCAATGTGCACTCGCGCACTGTTCGCCTCCGCCTCCGCCGAAGCCATGATTATAATATCAATTAGTATAATAAAACAGTAACAACATAATAATCAACAAAACAAATAATCAAATAACGAATAATATAATAGTAACAACATAATAATCAACAAAACAAATAATAAAATAGTAATAAAATAATAATCAACAAAACAAATACCTATTTAAATTACATTAACAAAAATTTTAATTCAAAAATAAAATAATAATAATTCGATACAAAAAAAAAATATAACAATAAGATATAGATAGTAGTTGTTTTGAAGGAAACAGTCAGTTGAACATTATAACTTTAAATACTTTGTTTGTCTTTGTACTTACAACTTATTACTACTAGTTTAATACTATAGTTTTCTACTATACTAGCATTGCGAGACGATTGTGGGCGCGCGGTAGGGAGCGCTTGGGCGCGTGTGTCGTCGTTGGCGGTAGCGGAGCCAAAAAGGCGTCTCGCAGTTCGGCCATTGTGACCCGGCCTTCCCTGTGGAGACTAAGCTATATATTTTTTTTTTTTTTTTTTTTTTTTTTATAAAAAAAAACGTTGCCCCACACTAGGAATTTCTTCCTGTATCGTGGGTGCGTTTACAAACATATCAACTCACATACACAACACCCAGAGCCGGAACAACTATCTGAAGGTCTTACAAATATTTGTTCCGTGCGGGAATCGAACCCGCGACACGCAGCCTATATAGCCTCCAGCCAGGCACAAAATTGTAAACCTAAGCGACAACGCTGAGGGCTACCCCCTGTGGGGTCGAACCTCGGCTCAGGGCGTCGCTGGGGGGACAACACTAGGGCTGGATCTTATTAAAGTGATTCTACCATTCGTTCGGAAAAGCCTACGTGGAGAAGAATGAACAAGAAACTCCAATTAACTAAGGCACAGCATTGCGCGGGCTGGCTTGCATATCTTGACGGCGACATCGCGGCGGGCCTCGGCGGCGAGGACGGAACAAAGGCGGTCTTTGTTTTGCGAATTGTGCTGTTCTCTTTGTTACTCTCTTGGAGCAGGGTAGTAGCATCATCGGGGGTGGAGAGATTGAACCTTGGTCAGCGAACTTTAGAGATTTGGGAAGGTTCATAGCGGGAGACCGCTTGAATTAGAGGGTTGCTGTGATTGACAGCAGAGTCGAAAGAACGCTTGGTAAAGCGTTTCATGAATTGTTGGATAATGGGGATTCTCAGATCGACGTTCGGACGATCGGAGTTCCTGATTACGAGCGAACCACCCCCTGGTTCGCTCCCGTGATCTTACGGAGGAATCGGTTTTGTATAACCTGAAGCTTGTGGGGCGAAGACAGCGCAAGCATAGGTCATGACGGGACGGATGACCGCAGTGAAAATGCGCAGTTTGCACCTAAGTGACAAGCTGCTGCTTGCGTTCACCATCCCATGAAGTCTGCCCATAGCGAAGGTAGCTCGCAAGCGCGCCGCCTTAAAGTGCTTGGCGAAAGTGAGGTGGTTATCAAGGGTAACACCTAGGTTATTGGCTTGCTTCTCCCAAGGGATCGGCTTGCCGTATATTGTGATGGGTTTGGAGGGACGGGGGTTTTTAAATCTATAATTATACTTTCGGTCAGGCCTCGAAAAGAGGATAGCCTGGCTCTTATCGGGATTGACTTCTATTCTCCAGAGGCGGAACCACTTAGCCAAAGCGTTGGCGGCTCTTTGGAGTTTTAAGGCTATGGCATTGAGTACTGTGCCCGTGCAATAGAGGGCCGTGTCGTCAGTGAATAGTGCCAACTGGCCCTCTTTAGTGTTAGGGATATCGCTGGTGTACAGCGTGAAAGATAAAGGGGATAGCACGCAGCCTCGAAGGACTCCGGCTCGTCTGCGGTGAGGGGTGGAGAGTTCTCTCTCGACACGATAGCGGAAAGTTCTGTCCGACAACCAGTCTCGTAAGATGAGCACGAGACGATCTGGCACGCCAAGTTTATATAGCTTATAAATTAAGCCATTGTGCCAGACTTTGTCGAACGCTTTCGCTACGTCGAAGAACAAGGCACCCGTTAGCACACCACGCTGGAAACCTAGTGTGTTCAACGATACGGTGAACTTGTTGGACACGAGTGTTCAGCACGAAAGCCGAATTGCTCGTGGGGGATAAGGCTCTTTCGCTCGGCAAAGTCTTTGAGCCGCTTATAAATAAGCCGAATTTACCAGACTAATGGGACGATAACTGTTAGGCTCCGATTTCGGTTTACCCGGTTTAGGGATGCCTATCACAGTGGCTTGTTTCGAAGCTTGTGGGAAGATATTTTTGCTTAATGCAGCATTGAAAATGGCCGTCAGTAGCAATATTATTTGGGGAGGGAGGAGTTTCAACACCTTATTGGTGATGCCATCTACGCCTGGGGCTTTATTGGGGTGAAGCCTTTTGATGACCTCCTCTACATCGTCAGGGGTGACGGGAGGTAGCGGGTCATCCGGATCTTCAACGGGAGAAAGGGAGGTCCTACGTTCGACTTCAGCGTCCACCATGTCTAGGTGAGCTTGGTCTACTGGTTGGGAGCTGGGTGTGCATTGAAGTTCGAGGCTGTCAGCCAGACATTCGGCTTTTTCAGTATTTTCAAATGCAACACTCTTATCAGGGCGAATAAGCGGGGGTATGGATGAGTCTTCAGTGGAGCGTAACTTCCTCTGAAGGTGCCAGAAGGCGTGGTGGGTGAGCTCTAGTTCGCGCTCAGCATCTTATTCCATGTCGCAGAACGGTGCTCAGCAATACGTTCCTTTACAGCACGCTGTAAGTTACGCATGTGAACTCTACCACGGATGGCTGTGTTCTTCTCGGTTATCAGCTTCCGTACATCGTCCAGGAGTTTCCCTTGCTGGATGTCCAGCACTGGAACCTCCCTTGAACATTCGTTCAGGACGGACTGTACGTGAGTTGTAATCGAGTCGATCGCCACTGTCGTGTCAGCGACCGAGTTTATGATATTGGGGATTGAATCTAGCTGGGGTGACTTGATGGATTTCAGTTTTGCACTTACTTTACTCCAGTCAGTGACTATTTTAGCGGCTGTCCTGGATCTGGGAGGCCTGAGTGACTACCTAGGTGTAAGATCATAGGGCGGTGATCGGAAGTTAGTTCATTTAGCGTTTCTATGGAGCGTAACTGAAGGTTAACGTTCTTAAGCAACGCTACATCAAAGACATCCGTTTTATGCGTAATAACATCCGGAAAGTGAGTGAAGCTCATGGGCGCGAGAACGTCGTAATGGAGGGTTGAACCTAGGTTCAGCACCAGCTTTCCTCTAGGGTTAGCAACGGTACTGTTCCAGGCTGGATGTTTAGCATTGAGATCACCCGCTAGGATAACGGAGTCACTCAAGCTGAAGAGGGCACTATTAAAATTGATTTTATTCTCTGAACAGAGATTGGACACATCAGTCCACTTCGCCTTATCCTTAAGGAATATCGGCGGAGGGGGCTTGATCTTCTTTACAGAAGTGACAGTGGGGCTAAAAGAGCGACTAGTCCACTGGGAAGCGGTAGTGGGGGCGGGCTGGGTGCCTGTCGGCTCGGGAGAAGGGCAAGGGAAGGTGACGGGTGACGCAAACGGAGTTGCGACAAAGGTATTTTTGGCCTTGGAAGCCTGGGCTGAGGCTTTGGTCTTTTCCCTCTTGCCTCCTACGATTCGAAGTCGTCCTCCTCTGAGGAGGTGGAGGGAGTGGAAGACTCTTGTGATTCATCATCTTGATGATCGTCGGGGAAGGGCTTAGCTCCATAGGGGGGTCCGGGCGGGAATTTGGCTCATCGGCCTGGCTGTTGGACGATGGCGCGTCCTGACTGCGGGGATAGGTGAGGGCGACCTTGGTGAGTCTTCCTCTGGGAATGGGTTGTAAGCCTTAAGAGGGGCCACAATCGGGCCCGAATAGGGTGGAGTGGGGGTTGTGGCAGCTTTGAATGTGAATGTGTCCGTGGCATCAACAGTGGGCCCTATCAGAATATCAGCGCAGCGTTATTTTCTTTTTAATATCGTTGCACATGCTGAGATAGGAGCCTTTTTGGTCTCGCACGGGGTTATTTTTTTAATTTTTTTATTATTGTTTGTGTTGCTTATCTCGTGTCTCCTGTGCGTGTCACAAATAAATATTTTTCTTTCTTTCTTTCTTTCTTTCTTTCTTTGAATGCTGCGGCAAACTTCTTTTTGAGTTTGGGGTCACTCAAGAGAATCTCCTGGAGGAGGTCGACGCATAGTGCGAGCGTTATTTAAAAAAAAATCGGTGAAGTCGAGAAAGGGTATCTTCCCCGGGTGGATGGGCCCGGGGTTTGTGCAGTCGGGTGAGACTGGGAGGTGTGCACCTGGGGTGAGCCCTAAGCTTGTTCTCCTGTCACCAATCTTATTGGGTGACAGGGGTCCTAAGGTACCGGTAAGCCCACAGAAGGTGGGCCACCCTCCTCCTGTGTACCACGAGTCTGGTACGTAGGGGTAGACACACCCTACCGTACCAGGTGATTGCTGAGGAACAGAGACAGGAGTTGACTAGGCTATCTACCAAGGCCAACTACCCTGCTCCCGACTCCAACTGACTGCTTTACCCTGAAGGGGCTCGGCGAGTGCGTGGGGCAACACTCCAGCTGGCTTGGTTATCACCGTTAGGTTTCCGCCAGGGACCACGTAAGAGTCGTTTTTACCCAGACAGGGTGTCCTTTCTAACCCGGAAGGGCTGGGCCGAACTGTCAGTACTACCTAAGTTACTAGTAGCGACACCTGGTGGCGGCCAAAGTGACGTCACGCAGAGGCACGACGAGGCGGAGAGCAAGGCGCGTGGTGGGGGCTGCGAGTGGCAGCGCGGGGGCGCTGGGCGCGTGGTGGGGGCGGCGAAGCAGCAGTGCGGCAGCGAGACGTCCGCACGGGGCGACGGCTGGCGGCGATTGCCAAAAAGGCTGAGAGCATAGACTAATATATCGAAGCTAGAAAGGCATATTTTATTAACGACCATTGCATAAACTGTTCAAAAAACTGATTTGAAGATCAACTTTCTACAAAAAAAAACATAGTAAATTAACTACTGGAGTATTCTTGTTGAAACTCGGAATAGATATTATTTAACAAACAACTAATAAAAACAAACTAACAATAACTAAGTAAAAATAATGTACATGGCTTTTTTGATATATTTTTAGGAGATAATACAAGTTTGTGAATAATCTTGGTTAGGTAAAATTGACTTAAATTACAATTCCAACATTAGAGGTTCTGTAAAAAATATTGAAACGATCGGATAGCTGCATACAACCTAAAACTAAAGTAACTTAAGGTCCATTCGGTAAACTTTAATATTTCAATAAAATGTTTTAACAGGCAGATCAAATTTTCTCCTTAAACGTAATTCCGTCTAAGATCAAGGTATTTTATCCCAATATTATTATATTTTTAGCGATAAGTAAAAAATAAAATACAAAATAAAGAAGTTAAACATTTTTAACAGCATTTGTACTATGCATAATTTAGGGCCCACTTTTCAACATTGTTCAACAGGAAGAAAATATATGTCAGCTCTTGAACTGTACTTTATTTTATTATATGGCAGCTAAGTTTATATCCAGCGCGAAAATGGTGTATTGGTGCGTTTTTAAAAATCTGTTTTGTTTTGATATGACATTTTAGTTAGCTGACAGTCAGTAGTTCGGATTATATGGGAGTGAGGTATTTGAACACCCACCAACACGAGGTCGAGCCCCGCAGATGCGGGCCGGCACTAGCCGGTGGTTGCGCAAGGATCGTACGTTCCCGCGACGAAGATTTTCCACCCAGGAACAAAACAATATAAAAAAGGTAGGGTAGGCAGGGTACTTACGGTAGGTAGGGCAGGCAAAGCAGGCACGGTAGGGTAGAAACGGTAGGCAGGGTAGGTAGGGCAGGTAAGGTATGCAGGATAGGTAGGGTAGGGAGATAGGTAGAGTAGATAGGTAGGGTTGACGGGAGTGAAGCTGTGGGCACAAAAATTGTACATGACATGACACTCCCGTCAACCCTACCTACCTATCTACTCTACCTACCTACCCTACGAGAGGCAAATAAATTTGCCTTCTCCTCAGTGGAGTGTGCCAGCGACCCGTCGGGTTTCAGCAGTGGTGGTAGTGAGGGACGGCAACATTCGACTAAACCAACTTAGCCAGGGACCAAAACGCTTGCTGGGTAAGAAGCAAGTTCAAGGTCCCTATTCGGCCAATGTGATGGAACCAAGCCCTTCGCAACACCAACTTGCAGGACTTGGCAGCCCTGTAGAAGGCCTTCCTCTTCTGAGCCACGTCAATCGCCTTGCGCGATCGAGTGTCGACCCAAGCCAGGCCTCGTGATTAAGCGTGTCTGCGCGCTTACATTCGGCGCCAGACCATGGCTGGTCCCTGCTAGACATTGATACTTCAGAGAACGGAATATAGTATTCCATTCCCTGATGGAACACATCACACGTCCCGGCGTCCGCGCACGACGTTGGATCAGTCGAAGAAAAGCAAGTAGGCTGCCAAGGATAGCATGCGAATAAAGATCGCATGCCATCCCAATCTGCTGACTTTTACCGCCAAGCCCGCCGAGTGACTCTCGGGCTGGGATCGGGTGGGAAAAGATGGACACAGACTTCACCAGACAGTGGTCGGAACTACCCAAAGGTGAAGCTATCGACACAGGGTATCTGTCTGGATCTGTTGTCAGCAGAAGGTCCAAGCAATTCGCTGTGTGCGTATCAACATCCGGTACCCACGTTGCCCCCTGGACCAGCTGGGTGAGGTTTAGCGCTAGCAAAAACTTACGCATCTCTCGTTCAGCATGATCAGTGCACCGGTATGGGAAGAGCCACTCCTGGTGGTGGTTGCGTTATTAATCTAGAGTCCTCAAGGTTACGGAGACGCTAATAGCAAATGTCGGCACTAGCTGAGAGATAGCACGGGCGGGCGTACATACATACGCCCGCCCGTGGTTTAAAATTGTGCTCCAGGGTGAACCCAAGGGTAACCCCTGGGTAAGACAAGTACGACACGACAGACAGATTCGCTATCTGCGTCTCCGTAAGGAACAAGAGCGATGGTTTCTCAGAATTCAGGTCATAGTGGACTGCAGTAATATTTAAGTGCAGACCTCGAATATTGGTGAGGTGCACTTTGTGGGGTGCACCCCCTCCGGGTGCAGCCGCTGTTCATCTCCAGTATTTTTTTTCCTTTTCATCATAATATAAGAATGAATGGAGTAGAGGAGAAGGAAGTGAGACGAGGTTTCACGCTGCTTACCTACAGACACGCACTGAAAGGACGCCATCATTGGGGCACTAGTCTGGAGTCTGCAGGGACGACCGAGCCCCCCCGGCATGTCCATCGGGCCCTCCAGTCTGGTCGCCAACCAGCACGATAGTGTATTCCTGTATTTTTCGACAGTCGGTGGGGCAGCCTTTCGTGTGTGGCTGGCACACTACTTGGGCCTCCAACTACATGCGGTCGGACAATGGCGCACCGTGCCTCGGATCCCGCTACCCTCCGCGACTAGTCTCCCGATACATACTTAAAAGCGCGCGTCAGGCTGGTCAGCCTGCAGTGGAACAGCTATCTAGACCGAACTCCTCTAGTTGGCTACACCAAGCATCGTACCGGAACATGGCTAGGCCGCTTGGCGGAACGTCTTTGCCCAGTTGGTGGTCGCAAGCCTTCGGCCAAAGCCTACAACCAGTTAGTGTAACCTAATTTGCACCACCTGGGGATCACGCGTAGGATCAAAAAAGGGGTACACTCCTATGGACGTGAGTGACTTGGCCCCCACCTAAATCCTTTTTTCTTAAATTTAACAATTCTGAGTTTACTCTTTTTGCCAACAAGATTGTAGAATGTCAAATATCTCTGTCCTAGTCTAAAGTTGTTAAAAACTTTCTTGCATCGTTCGGACGCCATGATAAATTAATAATTTACACGCCTAAGTGAAAACAATTTTCGAGTAGAAGCAGCGGGCAATTCGTTTTTTACCCTCATTGACAATGCGTGGGTGACTGAAGCGCCCACGCACTACTCAGACCTTATACGCAGCGGTTCGCGCGCATAAAATACGCTCTTTGAATACAGCTTATCCACCAATTTTCACCCGGAAAAATATTTTTTAAGTACGCTTAACTTACTTACACAAACCACTTTGCTTAAATTAAAGTAGCTTAATTGCTAATGATACGTCAAAATCGTTTCAGGTAAAAATGTATGATCAACGAACTTGTTATTAAACATTGATGTTTGATGCGCTTAACGTCCAAGTGATTGTAATTAGCAGGAACGTTAAGTGTTTTAACGTACAACAAACAAAAAAACACACACAAATAAATTGTTTTATTTACAAAATTGGTTAAAATGGCTAACTATTAAAAAGGTTTATTGATAAAAAAAAAGAAAAATAATTAGGTGAAGTGTTTTAACATCAAATCATCATGTAGACAAAACAAGCAAAGTGAATTTTGACCAATATTCTAATGTTGAGTACGGTTTATGAAACAAATTACTAAAATGGTTGGATTTAAAACAAAATTGAATACGAAAATGACTAAAATCACCGTTGTATTAACGACCAAAAAAGTTCTCGGATTTAACTGGAACCTAGACCATTCGAAAGTGAAAAATCTGCCGATTCCAACGATATAAATAACTCAATTTTGACAAAAATGGTCATTCATACAATATGCCTTTCTAGCGGCGATATAATAGATTGAGAGCTGAGAGCGTGGCTTGCTCGACGCAGACGCGTTACGGGGTGTGAGGGCGGGCGCGGTGTGTCCCAAAGTGACGGGAAGCGCGGCGCAGGCGAGATTCTGGTCGTGTAGTGTTGGCGCGAACAGAAAGTTACAAAATTTAATAATAAGAAACAAACAACAGATCTAGGTACTACAACACACTTTACACCCCTTTAGAAATATACGCACATTCCAGCTAAGAATGTCGACCTCCGGATGCTGAGCAGTTAGGGTATTGAGCAATGATATCGCCTGATTGGTAGCCGCATATTGCGCGGTACGAGGCCGGACTCTGGGAGCCGCAAGTAGAGGGCGCGAGCGCAGTCGCGTGTACTGAGCCGGCGCGGATAGTCCAAAACGCGACAAGGCCCTAGGGTTGTCAATTTTGCCGTTTAGTAAAAGAAAGTAATGCAAAAGAAGCGCACATTTGCGTCTTAGCTCGAGGGTATCAATGCCCATCATTCCTGAGACGAACAGAGAGGGATACAAGTATGAATAATACCCATACATTTTTTGTATAGATACCGGCAGAACTTACGCTCCAATAAGAGATTGTACTTTGTCTAGTGTGGATCCCATACAATCGAATTAAACTCAAGCTTGCTGTGAACAAATGCGTAGTACAGAGCAACAGCAACGCGACAACGAGAGAAATAATAGTTTTACACTTAGCTGTGTTAAATTCTAAGAGGTTGCGGTTGCTCCAGGCTAGCACATTGTCGATGTCCCGTTGGGGCGCATCATAGGGACTGCGGCTGATAAAATGGCTACCCAAGTTAATCTTCAGATCGTCAGCAAACATCAGACACCTTGCCGTCTCAAGGACCTCAGGCAAGACAAGGGGTTGAGACAAGATAGACAGTCGCAGCATGTAAACTACTGTTGTTCAGCTGTGTCCTCATAGACTGGAAATCAACCCCTTCATACGTATTTCGGAAGAGTTTCTTGTATCAAATTATCATTAGGTACTTTATAATCATCCTGTTTTTATTTTCTAAAAAACCAGTTTCAACTTACTTAACTATTTAAACAGGAAAGGAAAAGCGATGTTAATGTTGGATGATCTAATTATGCTGGACTGTCCAGTATATAGGGGTAAGTACATGCGTTTTAACAATATTATATGAAATAGCACTCCGCCCGCGACTTCGTTCGCGTGATTTTGTTTATCCTATAAATGATTTTCTTATGTGCAGTTAATGAAGCCGACCAAAAATAAGCTAATAATAAATCAATAAAAATTGGGTGTCGTAGATATACAGAGTTTATTGGATTGGTACAATTCGTTATTTGCCATAGAATAATAAATTCCTGGTTACAGCCACAAAGTAAAATCCTCCTCTAAAACTTAATTACCCTTTTTTGCCCCGTTGAGGGTCGAATTTTGAACAACCCAAATATGTTTTTCAAATATGTTGGTATTTGTGCCAAGTTTCAAGTTTATTAACCCAAGAAATATGATTCTTCAAAACAAAAATTAACACCCCCTACATCGTCTTTTGGGGGAAGAGTCGATAAACTATTAATGGCGGCCTGTATTGTTTGTTTAGGTTAGTATTTAAGTAACAGAAACAGGCACACATAATTCCACTTCCCAAAATAACCAATCCTTCTTCTTTATCTCACTTCCGACCCATCTCCATACTATTTTTACCATCTCCATATTATCTTTCCTATCTTAAGTTCTCAAGCACATCGGTCATGGTCAAATTGCCAGTTTTCTTTCGTCTGAAGCACTTATCTGAACTTTTCAATCTGGCTTTCGCGCGGGTCACAGTACTTTAACTTCACTTCTGAAGGTCACTGATTACATCCACAGAGCTATGGACAGTAAGTCTCTAATCGTGTTAGTCCTACTTGACTTCAGTTGTGCGTTCAACTCTGTGGATTTCGACATTCTGCTTTCTTCTGCCTTCGCTTGGTTTGACTCATATCTTCGGGATCGCTCTTAGTGTGTCCGCCTTGAAGAGATCTTCTCTGATTAGTGTGATCTCACTACTGGTGTTCCTCAGGGTGGTGTTCTCTCTCCTCTTCTTTTCTCTATCTTCATAAACACTGTTACCAAGGTTATCACCTCCAACTTCCATCTTTGCAGCTTTATGGACACTTCCTGCTTGCAGACGCGGACTCAGCGATTAATGACATGAATCGTGACCTGGAGAGAATCAGTGAATGGGCTAAATCTTATGGCTTACAGATTAACCCTCCCAAGTCCCAGGCCATGATCATAGGTAGTCGGTGTTATCGCACTGCACTTGAGACTTCTACCTTGAAGCCACTAACCCTTAACGGCTAGACCATTCCTTACACCGATACGGCAAATAATCTCGAAGTCTTAATTGACAGCAATCTTACTTGGCGAGCTCAAGTAAATGAAGTTAGTCGTAAGGTGCATATTACCTTCCTCTCTTTAAAAAATCTTAAAAGTCTTCTGTCATTTAATACTAACATGTATTTAGCCCAAATCTTAATTCAGCCGATCATAGACTACGCAGATGCCTCCTATCTGGATGGTAGCATCCACATAACCTGTATATTCGTATTGTTTTTGGTCTTAGGAAATACGATCATGTCTCTCAGTTCTGCAAGGATCTCAAGTGGCTCCCTATCCGTCATCGCAGGAACACTCGCATATTATGTCCCCTGTCTGTTCAACATCCTTTTTAACCCTGCATACCCTGGCTACCTGCGCGACCGGTTTTCGTTTACTCACCCTGCTGACGTTCTGTGTAGATCCCTCCTTAAACTCCATCTCAATTGCCCATCCCATAAAACTCGTTTCTATTCCCACTTCTTTTCTGTTCATACAGTACGACTGTGGAACTCACTTCCACCTAAGATCCGTGACGCTAAACGTATCACTATTTTTAAAAAGCAAGTCAAAGAACACTTTCTTTCAGCTATCCCGTGATCTTATATATTATAGGTATTTATTTATTTTATAGTAGTTATGTTTTTTTTTATATATAATAATAATCTTTAGGCACTTGTTGTAATTTTATATATTATTTATTTTTTCTTTATTGTACACCACACAAATATATATACAGGATATTATGTGTGTTTAAGTTTAGTTTTATTACCTTTCCTTGTACTTATACACACTGTGTCTATGTTTCTTATCTAATTCTCCTGTCGTAGGTCTGCTGGAAGAAATTTCTCTAGAAATAAGCAGCACTTTTGTGCTATTCTAACTTTCTATGTACTTTATCTTTTAAGTGTTTTGTGTGTACCTACATAAATAAATAAATAAGTCAAGTTTATTAACCCAAGAAATAAGATTCTTCAAAAACACTTTAACATCGCCTAAATCATATTTTGCGGGCAGTTTCAAAAACTAATAATAACAAACTTCAATATTCATTTAGGATAGTATTTGTGCCAAATTTCAAGTTTATTGACCCAAGAAATCAGATATTTTCATACAAACTTCAGCACCCCCTAAATCATGGGGGGATAGTTTCGAAAAACGAATAATGGCAACCTTTATCATTTACTTAGATTACTATTTGTGCCAAGCTTCAAGAATTTTGGCCGACGGAATTAGATTTTTATACAAACTTTCTACCCCCTTTTACCGGGTAAGGGGTAGAATTTCCAAAAATACTTTCTTAGTGCTCACTTACGTCACTTGAGAAACCTTTGTGCCAAATTTCATGCTTCTAGCCTCCTACCTACCAACCTACTCATCTGCACCTACCTACCCTATTTACCCTATCCTACCTACATACCCACCTACCCTACCTACCTACATACCCACCTACCCTATCTACCCTACCTACCTAGCTACCAATTTGTAAAACTATTTATTTGAATAAGAATGAATACTACAATAAACATGTAACCAACTTTTGTTTCTAGCGGCGATCTAATTAAATTTGAGAACACAAAAGCTGCTATTGTGACTTAACTATGTTAGTGAGATAAATTCTCTCGCAGACTTTTTTGTAGTTAATAATGAGTACTTTAACCATGTACTACATAATTTTTAAGTATCATCCATAGTTTTCTCAGCGCACGCCATAATGAATTGTCACGCCAAAATATTGATACTTTGGGTTACATTATTGCAATTTTCTTAAGGACCCCCAATGTTTTCGAAAATAAGTTATAGCCTATGTTACTCAATAAATATGTAGCTTTCCATAGGTGAAAGAATTTTTTTAATCGGTCCAGTAGTTTCGTAGCTTATTCGGTACAAACAAACAAACAAAAATATCTTTCCTCTTTATAATATTGGTATAGATTGCGTACACTTTTTATCGTCACTCATACAGTTGAAATAAAACAAAAGTGGAAACAAAGAAAATATGTGGTATACAACGCTTTCCATCAGGAGATATCTTGTTGTGATGACTCATCATGACGTATTCAAAAAACCTTTATATACCTAGGTTTTTTCTACGTCCTACAAACTGACCAACTTAAGAACGTAATGCAAATGACCTACAAAAGATCTGCAAGGCTATCCTTAGCTTCAATTGTAACTAAGAAGGGAAACGATTACCTGCTTCAATTGTAACCGGCTAAGTTAAATAGGAAATATTATGGCTTCGTAGTGAACTCTATTTGTGGGTACAAATAGAGATTACTACGAAGATGTCTATAAATACCTTGGTAAAACTGGAGTTCGAGCACTAATGATTGCAGCAACAGAAGCTATGCTTGCCCGGCGTTGGAGTTGTTTTCTGAACCATAATAAACCATATGGCTAATTTATATGGGATTAAGAAGCGCCTGCGAACACTCAAATAAAATGGCCAAAGATGCTATGTTCACAGCTAGCAGGTGAGCACGGCTGCACGGCATACTGTGACAGGCTTGATTCACACATTTTTATAATAGTTTGGGAGCAAAAACCGTGATAAAATGCGTGACTCAAGCATAGAGTTGTTAAAAAAACGTTTAAAAAAAACATGAAAAAAAAAAGTTATTTTTTCAGCCGTAGGTTTTTTTCAAGAGTACGAAAATAGAAATATGGTAATGCGGTTTATTATATATAATACGAGTTGATAATACATTTCTTTTTGTTTAATAAGAAAATACCATTTGTTTTTTGTTACATAGTACATAAAGGTCATATAATAATTGGCAACACCCACTGAAGTTTACCATTTACGTACGGGAATTTTGAAAAAATTATTCTGATTGTAACACATTAAGTTTTTCCTAAGTTCATAATAATACGTACCCATTGATTTAAACATAATTTGACTTTAATTAAAGACAAAACAACCAAATTTAGTGTTTTATTCCTGTGTTTCACTTTCCGAAAAAAAAACCAAGTGTAGAAAAAAAACGACGGTGCCAAGATTTTTTCATGTTTTTTTTCAAGATTGTGAAAAAAAGCAAATCGTTTTTTTTTCAATTTACATCTGGTCTCAAGCCTATCACAGTGGCCGTGCTCGCCCGGCCACTTCATAATTCGACCCGTATAACAAATTTTGACCAGGCAATGCGAAGGTGCCCGGTCGATGGCAATGTTCGTCCACTATTGCCTTATTGTTATGTTATCCGATTGTTATATGGACATCAGATCGTTACTTTGGCATAACATTTCAATTGATCAAATAAACTACATCATTATTTGATCAATTGAAATCAATGAATGGATAATGATGAATGAGGATGTAAATTAATTCAATGAGTTTCAATAGTCCAATTTTGTCGAAATGTCATATTAATTGAATTAGCAAGTAAATGGTTCGAGCAGCTTTTTGATGGAATCACTATTACTATTATCTAACATCCCTGTCCGGCTGTTATATTTTATTTTCAATTGCCATCTTTTTACGCCCGACGTAAACAGAGGGGGGTTATAAGTTTGACGTGTGTACCTGAGTTTTTGTGGATTTATGTATCTGTCTGTAACATCATAGTTCCTAAAAGGACGAACCGATTTAGTTTTTTTTTTTTGCAGGGTGACTTTATTGAGAGTGATCCTAGCTATGTTTGATGAAAAGCCGTTCTAATGTTATGGGCGTTTTACTGTTTGAACAGGGTTGTTCATGCAAGATATCGTGTCATAATTACGTCTTCAATAGATTGTCGATCGAAACGCCTACTAGATACATTATGTAGCTTGCAATAAAAATCTACCGGAAGTTTTAAACTTTACTTGTTGTATGTGTAAATTTTGGCACTAAATGGCATTCTCGGTTTGTTTAGAAATTGGCTATGCAGTCTCTAGCGAGGCGTCTTGTTGCTATTTGGAAAAAATCAATAAAAAATCGTAAATACTCACAATTCTGCAAAAGAACACAGCAGAGTAATGTCAATATCTCTAAAAATCAAGGCCAATCTACGGGCAATCTTCATCGCAGAGCATCTTGGCAAGCAGCCAAGTAGCTTCATGTGCTCATTAAAGAGTAAATGTTATTTAATCCGTTGCACAATGTACAGCAAGTTGTACCAGAAACGTCTGGCCTTCCTAGCTAGTTGAGTTAATATTATTTTAGTAAATAATAATGGAAGTTTTAGTAATATGTCTGTGGGAGATTTTGCGGTGGCATTCTGATTCTGCTGCTGCTAATTAAAATACAAATAGTTTAAATTAGAATGCAATAATCTACTGAATACAGATATACAGGCCCAATTTCTTGATCTGTAGATAAGTCAACTAATCTATCTATATAAATAAAAATCAATTACAGAAATGTATGTAAGCTGCATCTATTTGGCAAATTATTTTTTTGTTGTGTGTATTGTCAGGGCAAGATTTAAAAACAAAAAAACAGGGCAGGTAGGTAGGATAGACAGGTACCTAGGTAAGGGTGGTAGGTAGATAGGTGGGTAGGTAGGGCACGTAAGTAGGTAGGGTAGGTAGGTAATAAGGGTATACCTACCGGTAGGGTAGGTAAGTATGGAAGATAAGTGGGTAGGTAGGGTAGGTAGCGTAGGTAGAGTAGGTAGGATTGGTAAGTAGGTACGTAGATTAGTTGGGATGGCGGGAGCGAAGCCGCGGGGTAAAACTAGTAGTTAAAATAGTAAGAAATGGTTACAGTAAAATGCTTTTTTCATCAAATGTTAGCCTAACGAATAGGTCAACTTATTGCTATTAATTTTATTTACAAAATTAACCACAAGTTGAATACTTTAGTTTTTCTTTGAAGGCTCATCTGCAAGCGCTTTGGGACCACTTATTTTTAAGACAGTTGCAGCAACATTTTCTTTCAATTTAGCATTGTCAACTAAATGTGCTTTAATTTTAAGACGATATCAATTTTCTAAGACATCCTTCATGTGAAGATTATCTTAGCTGCAGCACAAATGCTTATTTCAACAGAATAAATGTAATCATAGGAATAAAACGATTACATAAACTTTGAATTCAATAAACCAAGAGGAACTAAGCCAAATTTGGATTGCGCGTATCTCTTAATGACTCCCGCAGTAAGGCTCGAGTGACATAGCGACATGATTTTGCAATCTGTTTTATTTGCAGAACAATTTCTATGAAAATGCCAACGATACTATGTGTCGCATTATCGTGTCGCGCATGTGTGCACAAGTTATAAACGTAATAAAATGGACAAGGTAATTTAAAGGTAACTAAGGCATAAGATTTCATTCGCATGTTTTATGTTGAAACATGTGGTTTACATCCCATAAATATTCATTAATATACTACTTGAAAGCCAAAAACGGTACGTTGTTGATTTTCCATTTCACTGAACCAGGTTTCCGTATATACAGGCTGTGTTTTTAGGTGGTATTAATTCCCAAAGGAATACCGATGGGAATTCTAGATAATTATTAATCATTGTACCTATCCCGAAATACCCCAAGGGACAAAATGTTCGCTTTTGGCGTTAATGAAAACCAAAATTTTGCTTTTCATGAATTTGTTTCGTTCTAGTTATTTAAAAATGTTAAAAAAACATTGATTATTTTACAAGCTTTTATTTAACTTGCAATGTATGTATGTTTGTATATATGTTTGTATGTATGTATGTTTGTATGTATGTTTGTATGTAAGTATGTTTGTATGTATGTATGTAAGTGTGTTCGGGTCAAATCTTGCAACTGAATTTATAAGCAGTTATCCTCCACCGATTAGGATGAAATTTTGCATACACGTTTAGTTTGGATGACAATGCATGGTTAGCTAAGTGACGACATTCTAAATCCAATATGGTGGACGGCTCAAGATGGCGGACTAGTTATATTTTGTGCACTGCTATAATATGCGTATCAAATGAAAGGATTTCCTGAGAAGAATACGAAAGAAACTTGTTTTGAAAATATATTTTAATAAATAATTTTATTTCATGTATCATGAGTTAGGATAAAAAACTTGCCTGATGGTAAGCGATTTGATGTGGCCGATGGTGAAGCACGCTTGCCTAGAAGTAACCTATTCACTCTTGACTCAAAGAACCCTAGATTGTAGCTATCAGGAAACGAAGATGGTGCATGGCCGTACGTCTTGTATTCCGATGATGGAAAGGGCTAGGCGGAATCAAAATGTGCAGTTCCATTGTTCCATTTTAACACCGTCTAAAGACTCCCGAAGACAGGTGCAACGACAATGCGAACTAACGTTCTAGAAAAAAAACAAAATAAATATATACATTGATATTTCATCATTTATTGCACGGTTTTGAAAACTGTTAACCGATTAATTGGGTTTGGAAGTATGATCCTATCTGGTCTCCTCAACACAGTCTGAATAACACGATACTTCTTGGCAGGACTGCTGTTAGATGTTATGGTTTCTTCCCGTAACGACTATCAAATATCTACAAAAAACTGCTGAGACAACGTGCATAAGGTCTGCCTTTTTACCCGACTGAAAGGAAAGGGTTATGTTTTTCGCACGTATCTTGTATGTTTGTAATATTCTTTATTACCTCATATCTTTCAAACCGCTAGACGGATTTATATAATTAAGGCATCGTTAGATACATCTTGATCGCCCAAGTGTTCTTAGATAGGTGAAGTTAAAAAAAAAAACAAACATGGCGGCTTTTGGGCGCCATATTTTGGATCCCATTTTTTTTTGTTCTTTTATACCCATCGAGTGCGGTACCAAAATGGAGGGTTTAAGAGTTGATACAAAAATATGTACCACATATATTTATAAAATAAATTGGAAAAAGAATGATAGGTAACTAAAAAGTTGTAAATAAAAATTGATAATTTAATAAAGTTAATATAAAAATCAAAAACCCGACTGCATAAAAAGCGAACTAAAAAGACGTAAACAAGAAGAAAATCATGCTGTGCAGTCGGAGGATACAAATCCGCGAGACGGCTGAAAAAAAAATTGGTCCCCCACAATATGCCGCCCGAAAACCGCCATTTTTCTATTTTCAAATTTTAATGTACCCAGTGACACTTCCAGGGTTAAGACGAATCAATTGACGTAAGAAACATCAAAATCGGCCAACGCGTTTGTTCTCTAGAACGCCACATACGAACAAACATACATTCATACATAGACTGATAAACAAATTACCCTCCTTCGGCAGTCGGTTAAAAAGTGAGATTCTATAAACGATAACGTCTATCAAGTATAATATGTCATCTAGTCAATTCCTTACACTTTGACTTTTCTAAAATGAAATAATTAAAATGAAGAAATTAAAGTAGCTTGAAATTCTGTCAAACTTTGGCTTTAAAGCATGGTTTCAAATGTTTTGAAGGTCGCTCTAGTTGACGGCACGAACAATATTGTGCTTTGGGTTAAAATGCATGCTATCTCATCCAACAACACGTGTGAAAGAGATAGATGCTGTGATGAGCAGTAAGAAGCTAGTTCGCGTACGAATACACACTTTTGCAAATTTGTAGCGAAATAGATAATGATTTAGGACGAAAACGAACGCGCGAAATTTTTTATACAGGCCTTTGGGAGTATGGATATCATGCAAAAACGACTAAATGTATTTGTTCAAAATAAAATTATTTGCATTGTTGAACTACTAATCTATCCCTGTATGGTAGCTGTTTTGCAATTTTCGTTCTGTTTATGGTATTTATTTCCGCCCAAAGATGCGTTAAAATTAGTGTTTAAATATGGAACTTTCGACGCTCATAACATTCACATTTTACTTTTTTGTTTCTATACAGGGCTAGATAATGATGAGACAAATTGATATTTTTTTTATTTTGAACGTACATCGTCAAACAGTAGACTAATCGCCAGACTACGTTTGTATGGAATAATGATTGACTAGTGCAACCTTAAGTTCAAATACTCAATTCAAAACCCGGCCCTTTGTCATGAACTACTAGTGTCGCAAAAGTTTTCTTAGAATTTGTTATATTAATTAAATCCCAAAATCGTTGTCGCGTCGCCATCGCGTCTCATCACCATCAGCCTTTTTAATGTTCCCACTGCTAGGATACAGGCCTCCTCCGTGTGATAGAGGGAATGGGTTTTAATCTACCACGTGGGACCAGTGCGGTTTGGTGGATTTCACATATCTTCGATTTTTTGATTCTAGGACATGGTTTCCTAACGATCCTTCACCGTTTTTAGAGCAGTATATAGTGATGAAATAATTTACACAAAGTAAAGCGCCTGCCTGGGTTCGAACCCAAGACCTACGACACATAAGTCGGGGCCGTAACCACCAGCCGTGAGCACCAGTGCTCACTAGGCCACCACTACTTACTGGACCACCACTGCCCGCGCCATCGCAGCTCTTACTAAACTAAGTAGAGCTATTCCTAACCTCGCCCTGTTTAGACACACGAAGGTATTACGTTTTCAAGAAGCAATTAATGGAAGCGTCTAAGCCTAAAGCGATGAGGTCGGATAATTGAAAAACTTTGCTAAAACCACCACTGTTTGAGAGTAGAACGGAAACGGTTTGAGGAACTTTGTACACTACATGCTTGAAAGTGGTGTGGTTTGTTTAAGTTTGTTAATACTCTCGAGTTTTACTGAATCCGGCTGTGGAAAATTCTACCACTATTATAAACGTGAAAGTTTGTGAGGATGGATTGATGAACGTCTGTTACGCTTCCACTACTGAACGGATTTGGGTGAAATTAAGCACACAGATAGTTTATAACTTGGATGGTGGCGTACGACCACGACTCACTATCCTCTAAGAATATTTTCTTGTTTCATAACTTCTAGGGTCTCAGTTTTTTTTGTGTAATTACAACATACATAACGAAGAAAGCTTTCCTATTAGATATATTATTTTAGCTATGACGGCTTTACCTCTTCATATTCATCATTGATATCCAGAACTAGCTCATAAGGGTAATTGACAAAAAATATATATTTAGTGCGTCAGTAAGGTAAAACATATTGGACACGTATTTTATCTTTTGCTACGTAAACAAAAAATTACGATGATACAGTGCGTTGAAATATCGTGTGACGTCACGGTGTGCTACACTTTATACTTTGATGCGTTTTATCTTTGTCAATTTTCATATCGCTATCACTACATTTTATTAAATAAAGTGCCCAGCCGCGTTTGTATGCGATAAACTCAAAAAATTGTAAGCAGATTAACATGCGGTTTCCACCAATAGAAAGAGTCAGAAATGAGGAAGGGTTTTGTGTATAATTTGTCACGGGTGAAGCTGGGGCGGATTGCTATTATTTGATAATCTCACTGACGGATTAAATTGAATTATATTTTTTCTACTTAGGAAACATCCTTATTTACGAGTATCTAATACCAAATACTTAGTTTTTACGCTCCTCAGAGTTTTAAGACCAATCCCACTCGCTTAGAGGGAGGGCCGTTATGGGTCAAGGTTTACCAGACACAGTTAAATTGTATCATGATGAATAGATGTTAACCACTCTGTATTCTGAAGTGAATATCAAGTTATGTCTAGAAATTTAAGGTAACGAAGTTGCGACGGAGAAGTCCGAATGTTTTAAAAGTAATTTACACAAAACTTGCTCTTTCTCACAGCTTCGCTCCCTTTGCATGTCACACAGAAACTGTCTCATCATCAGCCGGCCCTTGTCCCATGTTACTTGGGGTCAGCACAACACGTTTTTTTCTTCCATACAGTCCTGTCCTCCGTCACACTATCATTGACTGCCCTTTCTTGTCCCTATCTGTACGACCCGAACAGATGGGGCTCTCGCAGCTGGAACTACGGGTCCGGCTGTTTGGATCAGGGTACGCGGGGTCAGGTAGGCCCTCCACCATTGCAAGCGCAAAGGTAGGACCTGACATTGAGGATGGACTCGCGGTGGTCTATGTGGTGGTTGCAGAGGAGTGGCATGTTGTCTGCTCGGCTATGTGTGGGTCGAGCGTCATTCCTCGCGCGCAACAAGTGTCTGAAGTTACCGGCCCAAGGCAAACGGCCACCTGGTGGTCAGACGCGGGGTTCGAGAGTAACCCTCAAGCAAGTGAGCTCCTGTGAGCGAGCTGCATCTCCGGCACTTTCCTGGATAGAAAGTAGAGGACTACCCGTTGGATTAGTTTTCCGGCAACCCAGCTGTAGGCATTGGGTAGATGCGATGATTTGTATTCGAGAGGTGAGCGTGCTTACAGCTCCGGGACCATTCTGGAGAAATGGGAGCCAGCTTCTCTGGCGTCCTTAACGGGGATTGAATCCGCTAGCACCAACTGCGCTGGTGCCGGTGCTTGCACTAGTGCTGGCGTGCTGGGGTGCGTGTGGTGAGCGGCTTTATTGCTCCGGTACCATTCTGGACAAATGGAAGTGAGTAATCACGATGCGACTCACATTTTCTCTTGAGTACCAGGGGCGAGTGCTCTCGGAGGCGTGACCTACCGAAGATGGTCCCAGACACCTCGTAAGGGGTTGCCTGGTATAGTGTGCCGCCTTATATAACGTAATGTTGGTGAAGGAGGCCACTATAGGAAATCTCAGTAGACTAATAGGGGTATGCCCTTTCTTTCATATCACTACTAAGACAGTCCATCCATCTTTTCTTTGGCCGTCCTCTCCCTCTCCATCCATCCACATTTTATTCATAACTTTTTTAGTAACATGCGTTTCTGCGGCTGGCAACACTGGCGACAGGTCGTCAAAAAACGGCCTCGTAACTAATTTATTTTAAAATTATTGTTTTATTGTGTTTAGTTTGTTAAAAATCATTTATTTGTATTAGAATCAAAGTATAAAGTGACACACGTAGTGTTTGTGACCAGTTTTTATTGTGATAACTCAATAACAATTGATATTTCACTAAGTCATGTACCGGCTGTCAACGTTTGAACTGTGGATTTGAATTCTTCGAACCGGGGGAGTATTTTGTTTTGATTTATGTATTTATTGCTGTATTATTTACATACTATACACCACTCATACACTGCTCAGGGCTCTGAGCGACGTCCAGTACACACCGGCTACGTTTATGTCTCATTTTGTTTGACAAATTGTGGAAGCAAAATCGAGGACGAAAACACTTGCCCCAGACATAACATTCACTGCAAACCCTACTTCACACATAATATATCTTTAATATAGTGTTAATATTATAGGTAAACCCCATAGTTCATAAGCATTGTAAATACTTTGTTTCCACTAAAACTAATGTTCTTAGCAATAATCCTTATACAAAAATCTAATCGAGCAATAAACGCCAATGTTTAATAAAGCCTTTCCTTAAAGTATTACCTGTAATTAAGTCTTAGAATATTATTTCAAATAGCTTTTCTTTGTTCTTAGTTTTTTTTTTTTTTTTTCTTCTTTTTCTCATATACCTTCATATATTTTTATAATCTTTTTTTGTAACGTTTCTATTGTTTTTAAACATTTTACTTCTTTTTAACTTTTAAACCCCTCCTTCTTTCTCAAGTTTTCAACTAACTTAGTATTCTCTTCACATACTCAGCTGTTTCCTGTCACATTACAGGTGTCGCTTAAGGAAAACATTCAATATGATGACCCGGGCAGCTACCGTTCGTGACATGAGTATCAAACTGAAAGCAGTGCTGAGGGAGCTGGATTCATCTAGAAATGAGTGCAGCAAGCTACTGCGGGAACGAGAAGAAAGTGAAGTAGAAATTGAGTTAATAGTGAGCAAAAACACTCAACTCAAGAACCAGCTTGCAGAACTACACTCCCAGCATATGGATATACTGGACCAGCATCACCATCTCCGTCAACTGGTTTCAGATTATCAGCAGTGCCATGACACTCATGACCAGGCACTGAAGCGTATATCTGTACTAGAAGCAGAATTGTGCAAGGCTCACAACACCATTACCTTCATCGACTCGCTGAAAGTCAGCGAAGAGGTTTCTAACACCAGTAACCTGTACAATGAGCTGATGGATGCATCCAAACTGGAGTGTGAGCCGCCCACCATTACTATAGACCTTACAGGGGATAATACCATTGCTAAATGTCCAATTCTAAGTAGTCATAATAAAATTAAGAAATATATTAAAATCAACAAAAGTATTAAGAAATATAAGAAACTTATAAAAACTCAAAATGTTTGCAAAAATAATGTTAACCTTAGGAAAGATTTAAAAAACTTAAAAACCAATTAAATATATGTAATAGTAAATTAGAAACTAGTACACAAATGTATGATGTTGAAATTCAGAACCTTGAAAGGGAATTATTGAGTAGGGAAAATACACTTAAGGAAATATTTTGTAAATATGAATGTAGTCAACAGATGTTGAGTGAACGCATGCAGGAGGCTTGTGAGTTGGTGGACCTGGTGAAGTATAATGCAGAGAGGTGCGAATCATTGACTAACAACCTCACCTGTAGTTGTGCTGCCGCTCTGCCACCTCTCATGTCACAACATGTTGCTACTACATCTTTACCTATTGATCATACTGCAACAACTTTGAACCCCACCAAGGGTGATGTCTTGGTATTTTCTGATAGATTAGGAACAGGTTTTGGATCTTTGTTAAATAACCGTTCTAAACATACAATAGTGAACCATTGTTATCATAAACTGCAATTTAATGAGCTTATCCATAAAATTCAACAGACACAATTGAATGAGCAAAGTATTGTAGTACTTCTTATTGGTAATAGCCTTAGTATAACAAAAAAGGACATAGTTAATGGTATTGACACCCTACTTAAGTTAAGATTAGGCAAATTAATATTATGTGCATTGCCCTATTCTGGCAAGTTACTTGTTCATGAAAATGAATACATTTCTAGTTTGAATAACCTGATGCATATTTTATCTTGTCGTCATAGTGACCGTTTATTGTTTTTTGACACCAACAATTTTGTTAGTGATTTTGTTTTGATTGGGAACCATATGTTTCTTCCCAAAAATAGTCGACATTTATTAGCTACATTGTTAGCTTTTAATATACACGCAGTTATTGATAATTTAACTGAGACTAGGTTTAGTGATTTAACAGTATTATCCAGTTTTTCTGATAATACTTTAAACAATGATTTTTTAAACGATTAGAGCCGACAAAAGAGAAGTCGAATAGTAATATTTTACTATATCATCAAAATATAAATCGCTTCTCCGGCAAAATTTTAGACGTGGAATTGTTAGTAGATAAATACCACATGGATATCTTATGTTTTTGTGAAACTTGGTTAAAACCAGATAGGATGTTGTTTAATGTAAATAATTTCTCAGTTGCCAGTGCGTACAACAGATCCACAGTGGGTGGTGGTACCCTGATACTTTGTAATAGTCATTTAAAATATAAGGAAAGGAAGGATATCACTGCTTACTCTGTTGATCGCTTGTGTGAGGTAGCATGTGCAGAGGTCGAGGGGCATACTGTCTTGTGCGTTTACAGACCACCAGCATCAAACTTGTCATTGTTTTTGATAACAATGGAAGAATTATTAAGTAAACTTTTCAGAGATAATAAATTAGTTTTTGTTTGTGGTGACTTAAATATAGATCTGTTAGTCAACTCGCCTGAAAAATGTAAGCTCATTTCATTATTTAAATCATTTAACCTAACATATTTATTTAATGAACCAACAAGAATAACAGCAACTTCAGCTTCTTGCATAGATAATGTATTCACTAATTGTAAAGTAAAAGATTCGTTTTTAATTAGTGGCGTTAAGTCAGACCATACTGGTCAACTAGTATCTTTTGAGTCAGATAAAAAAAATAACCTGGCTAAATCAATTCGATTAAGACCACTCACTAAAAATAAATTAATCTCTTTTAATAATAATGTTTTAAGCAACCTTTGTAACGCCAGTTTTGATTCAAACGACCCCAATATAAATTACGGCACGTTGTTTTCAACAGTTTGCCAAGAATTCAATAAAACGTGTCCTGTAAAAACAGTAAAAGTCAACAATTCCAAATCGAAATTTAGTGAATGGGCCACTGTGGGCATAAGAAAAAGCCGAGACATCTTATATAATTTATATTACGAAAAATCTTTGACTTCCGATCAAGTTTTTCACACTTATGTTAGAAACTATTCCAAAATATTCAAAAGAGTCTGCGCTCAAGCAAAATCTCAAATAATAATTAACAAAATTGGTGTTTCTAATAATAAAATAAAAACTGTGTGGCAATTAATTAATAAAGAAACTGGAAAGATACAACAACGCGATCAGAATGAGTTGTCTTTGAAAATAACTAATCAAACCATTTCTGATAGGCAAGAAGTCGCTGAGACATTAGAAAATTTCTTTACCAACATTCCGTTAGAGGTTACGAAGTCTCTTCCTTCCTCTTCTAAATTAGCTGAAGCTCTTCTTAAAGAAAACTTTACTAAAGACATACCAATCTTTAAATTTAAACCAATATGTATTGATTCAATTAAAAACGCGTTCAAAAGTCTCAATAAAAAAAATACTGAAGACTTGTGGGGGATATCCGTTAGGGTTCTTGGAGATATTATTGACTCAATTGCTCCTGTCCTAACAGGCATATTCAATCAATGTTTGGACAGCGGCACTTTTCCTGACTTAATGAAACACAGTAAAGTAGTACCAATTTTCAAATCAGGCTGTAAGAGTGATCCTTCTAATTATAGACCTATATCCGTGCTTCCAGCATTGAGTAAAATCTTTGAAAAAATCATGCTGGAACAGATGTTGTCTCACTTCAATTCAAATGGGATACTGCATAGTCAACAGTTTGGTTTTACGAAAGGTAGGTCGACAACGGACGCGGGAGTAAAACTCATCAGCCATATCTTGGAGGCTTGGGAGAGGTCCCAGGATGCCATTGGCATTTTCTGTGATCTCTCAAAAGCTTTCGACTGCGTCGACCACAACACACTGATCTGTAAATTACACCACTACGGAATTCGTGGAAAATCTGCTGATCTCGTGCTTTCCTATTTATCAAACAGACAACAAAAAGTAAATGTTAATGGGGCGACGTCCTCCGGGTCTCTAGTCAAGATGGGCGTGCCCCAAGGTTCAATTCTCGGCCCTTTCCTTTTTCTTGTTTACATTAATGATCTCCCTTTTATGATGGCCAAATTTTCGGATATAATTCTATTTGCTGATGATACTTCGCTAATTTTTAAAATAGATAGGCAAGATACGGATGTCATAAATGTCAACGAAAGTCTAATTGTTCTCTCAAAATGGTTCGCAGCTAACAATCTTTTACTGAATGCGAAAAAAACAAAATGTCTAAAGTTCTCTTTACCAAATGTACCACAACATGACCTAAACTTAAATCTTGACGGCAAAAATCTTGAAGTTATAACGGAAACTGTATTCTTAGGGATTACTATCGATTCAAAATTGCAGTGGGGCGCGCACATTAGAACTCTTTCGGGTAGGTTAAGTTCGGCTGCATATGCTGTAAGGAAAATAAGGCAGCTAACCGATGTAGCTACAGCTAGGTTAGTATACTATGCTTATTTCCACAGTATTATGTCTTATGGCATTCTGCTGTGGGGATCAGCAGCAGAAGTTGACTCAATTTTCATCCTACAAAAGAGGGCAATCCGCGCAATCTATAAAATGGGTCCTCGCGAGTCCCTCAGAGAAAAATTTAAAGAGATCGATATACTGACTCTACCTTCACTTTATATTTTGGAATGTATTTTGTATGTCCGTAAAAATCGGGGGCTTTTCAAAACTAGAAGCGACTTCCATAATTTAAATACACGCAGTAAGCACGAAATTGTAATACCCAAATTCAGATTAACGAAAACTAGCAAGTCTTTTCTTATAAACAGTATACGCTTTTATAACAAGTTGCCAAAGTCAGTTATAGAACTGACCGATGGAAGGTTCAAAAACTACATCAAACGTATCCTTGTTAAAAAAGCATATTATAAAATCAAGGACTACGTTGAAGATAAAAATATTTGGCCTTAGCTCCTTCTGCGCATGCAGCTTCCCTGGTAACTTGTAAACGGCACAAATATGTGGATGTCTCTAACTATTCTCAATCTCATTTTTTCTTTCCTTCTTTTAATTAGACTTTTTAAAATGGTTTTTAATCATCTTTAAAGCCCTTTGCTAAGAATAGTTACAGCACTGATAACAAAATTTGTGCAACATGTTAAATTTAGTCTTGTTATACTTATTTTTATTATTTTTTACCTTTGTATAGATTCTTTTACCGATTGTTTTGTGAATGTGTGAACACTGTAGGCCTTCTAGATGCTAGTTAACATTTGTTAACTTTTTTATATAATCTTTTTCTTTTTTTTTTAGTTTCTTACGACTTATTGTCATAATTCGGGCCTACGTTGTCCCCCCATATCTAAGTACTACTACTAATGCTGTAACATGTAAATATTGTAAAACCAAACCATTTTTAAAAGAGTAACCATGGAGTTTCTTGCCGGTTCTTCTCCATAGGAAACGACCAACCCGAACCGTGCTCATTTTGTCGACGTTTTATAAGTGCCCATGTAGGCCTATGTGAAATAAAAAAATTGATTTTGATTTTGATTTTGATCCCTCCCTCATCACATGACCATACCAGGACAGACGGTTTCCTATCAACTTTTCTGTCACTAGCGTAACTTTCAAACTTCCTCTAATTTAATAATTTTTCACTTTATCCATTCATGTGCGGTGTGCACATCATCATCGTCATCTATCTCAACATTCTCATCTCTCTGTTACATGAAATCTCTTTTCATCCATCTATCTATATCTTTCGTTTTTTTTTATTTAGTATAGGGTCGCGCTTGACCACAATCTCACCTGACGTTACGGTGAAGCACGCTTGCCTAGAAGTAACGTATTCTCTCTTGACTTAAAGATCCCAAGATTGTAGCTATCGGGAAACACAGACTCCGGCAGGGAATGTGCTTAAGTGTGTGTGTGGTTGTTTGTTCGGACGACGACTGCTGCGTCACTGCCACGTAAACGCACAATGTACTCGTATACAAGCGCATGCACACATGGCGCCGCACGCACTTATTAGTTGAACTATTTATACTTCTTTTATTTAATGTTAGTTTTGATAGTTAGATTAGTCGGGCTGGTGTCCGCAACTCCACGTATAAGCGCGTATTTTGCGTACAAAGTATTTTTTTTTTTTTTTATAGTTAAGATGAACTTTTTATGCTCTGGAAACAAAAGACAAAAGCTTTTAGAAAGATGATTCTATCGTAAGTCAAATTGGTAGAGAAACTCATCTTGGTTGATACTAAGCGGCTTGCGTGATGACTCAATGGGATTGGATTTATATCACATCGGTAAAAGCAATTTTTAGTATGCGGCATTGCCAGTACGTTGACATGGTCGCAATGCGATGCGCTACTGTTTTTATGTCCACCAGTTGGCGCCACTGGCGAGTAAGGTCCTTAAATATAGCTGTTGAACGTTGTTATTTATTACGCACACGGAAGCAAAGTTTGAATTAAAATATTTTCTAAAGCCGTAGAAATGCGATTAAAATATAACATCGAGTATGTGGCAGTTATGCGCATCCCCTTTTTTAAAAAAAAGGAGGATGTCATTTTCCGAAACATAAAATTCTATAAAAACAGTGGTTGTTAAAACCCGTACCTATCTTATTCTGACATATTTGGCAAATATTAACAACAATAAAAAAAACTTTTTAACAAAAAATCAAACCGACTTCCAGAACAAAAAACTACAAAGCAAAAAATAACTTTCTTTTCCGAAGTCGGTGTCTTTTGTATCCATTTTTTTCAGTTGTTCGACACCGACTTCGGAAAAGAAAGTTATTTTTTGCTTTGTAGTTTTTTGTTCTGGAAGTCGGTTTGATTTTTTGTTAAAAAGTTTTTTATTTTTTTCTTTTTAGTTTTGGTAGGTGTCTCCAATTAACATGATAATCATTTGTGGTCAAAGTACACCTCATGACGATTCCAATAAGCCCAAGCACGACTAGGATACATTGTTTTTTTTTCAGAGTTCCGGTGCCTACCTTCCGGCTTCATCATCAGAACAGTTCAATGATACCATTTTCATCAGTCCCATTCATTTATAAGTATTTGCTTCATCGTAGTCGGTTACCTATTCGAGATATTTTATACCCGTGACATACTTAGCATTTAGGAGTTCAAGTGGCCATCTGTGGTCTTCTTCATCAGTTCCACTTCACCTAATTATACTTTCTGAGTGCAAGTGATTGCATTGTTGATGAAAATACCAAAATCACTATATGTTTGCCTATAATATTTGAGGAGTTCCCTCGATTGCTCTAGGATCCCATCATCAGATCCTGACCTGATGACTATGGGACCAACTAGGTAGTATACCCTTCAAAACAAAAGAAGATTTTTTGAAATCGGTCCAGGCGTCTTTGAGTAATCGGGGAACATACATAAAAAAAAAAAAAAAAAAAGATTCCGACGAATTGAGAACCTCCTCCTTTTTTTGAAGTCGGTTAAAAAGTAGTAAACAAACTCGCGCTAAAAGCCAAAAACGGTGAAATTTACATTTCGATGACCTCATTCTACACTAAAGCCCCTACAAAGCCCTTAGCGGCCAATTCAAACGTGTTTTTTTAAATATTTCACTCTTTAGTGATACATAATGGACAAGATCTATAGTAAGGTACCTACGAGTATAATGCCCACAGTGATGCCAGGATAGATTACCCGAATAACATGTAACTTCAACATAATAAGTAGAATGAGAGTGTACCAGGGTGAAATGTACACATCTGTATATAGTATTTAGAGCATACTGGCGTGATGTTATGTTATGAAATGGTGTAAACAATAAACAGACATGCGATTGCAGCAATCCCGAGAGATTTTCCGCCATTTATTGAAGAGTTATGTTGTATATCTCCGAAGTTCTTCATCAAAATTTTACCAAATTTAAACAGGACCATTTCGGCATAAACTTCTTTAGAACAAAAAAAGGGTTTTGCAAATCCGTTTATACATGACGGAGAAATGTCCGAACATACATTAAATATATATTATATATATATACATCTTAATTGAGAACCTCCTCCTTTTTGTGCAGTCGATTTAAAATACGTGATTGATTATCCACGCAATTTAAATTAAGCCGCACCATCAGGCAAATCCCTAAAAACATTTACATACATAGGTAAGTGCACACTAAAAATAAGTTTCTGCATGAAAATCATCATCATTGCTCTTAAACAGTAACTTCAACCCATTTAAATTCCCAGGAACTGTAATATTAATGCCACAACACTATTCAATTGTTTCAAATCGACCTATTCAAAGTTTACTCTACCTAAGTTAAAATCTATATTATCCTAAGTATATTTCCCTGTAGTACGTATTTGAATAAGTTGAAATAATTCAAAGAGCTTGGAATCGCAGCGCCGCGTCGGCTGTGAGTGCGGCGCGGATACCCCTGAGTAGCTGATTCTAAAATAAGAATAACGCCTAAGGCATAGCACGCACAGCGATTTTGATTCGCGCGAAATATTTTCGCGCGAATTTTTTAGTTCTATTTGAGCGCGATTTTTTTTCCGCAGTGCGTGCAGCTTCATACAACTCCATAGGCCACAGAACGCGCGGAAAAAAATTCACGCGAATAAAAATCGCAGTGCGTGCTAAGCCTAAAAGGCCAGTCATAACTTTTGGAAAACTATATAATATATTATATTACGGCCGTACCCTGACCAAAAAATCTTGAACATTCTTAGTGCCCTAGCGGCACACTGGTGGCACATGAATTACGGTAGTGAATACGCCCAGATTTTTGAATAAAGCCATTATAAACTCGAATATTGGTCTATTGAAAAAAATAAAAATTACAAAATGTTCGTTATCAAAGGACCATGTGCAAAAATGTATGAAGCCTGGGCTTACCCACCAACAGAGATGAGATCACTTGGAATAAACTTGTCCTTGAATAAATATAAAGATGTAAACTCATTTTTGCCGAGAATCCATGGGGTTATTTAGTTATAAATATTTTTCACCTGCCATAAATCCCAAATATAAAGGATTAAAAAAAAGAAGAAGTTAGCTGGATAGGTACATTGTGTTTTAAAATATTTTTATTAACATCAATTATTATAAATCAATAATAATGTTGTTTAGATAACCTGCCAGTAGATCATCTAAACGACAATATTATTATTGATTTATGATTGATAAAATTGTATGTGCTTACCTAACCCTAGATATCTATTATTGAAATAGTATCTGCACAACCGTGTTCGATTTGATATGACCCAAGGGATATCATAAAAAAACCGAATTAATTGTTAGCCGAGGAAAGTCTTCCAACTGATTTGCTTCCATTGCAAGAAATACGTCTAAACAACAAACTAGGTTCGGTAAATCACAAAACAAGAGAGGATACACGGAAAGGAACAGTTAACAACGTGTGCGCACGAGTCGACTGACTGAGAGAGCGGGCGAGCGCCCTGCCGGGCGAGCACTGCCTATTGTGACAGGCTTGAGTCACACATTTTTATCACAGTTTGGGAGCCTGTCATGTCTTTTTACACAAAACCTATTTAAGTGCATATCCTTTTTCTGCAATGGAATTGAAGGTGGTGTCCATAATAACAATTTAAGTATGAACAAAATCCTTTACAATGACATATGCCATAACTCTGATGGACACTGAGCCCAATTTGTCGCATGGTCCTTTCTATCCATTAGTGTTAGTACAAAAATCTATTAATGAACACTACGCATGCTATCAATAATTATTTCTTATTTTTAACCGACTTACAAAAAGGAGGAGGTTCTATGTTCGACTTGGAGTATGTTTTTTTTTTATGTATGTTCACCGATATCTCCGTCAATTGTAAACCGATTTTGAAAATTATTTTTTTATTTGAAAGAGTATGTTTCGAAATTGGTCCTATTTTAATTTGGTGAAGATCTGATGAAGATCTTCGAAGATATACAGCAGATCTTTTCAATAAATAACGGCAAATCTCTCGGGATTGCTGCAATCGCATGTCTGTTTATTGTTTATACCATTTCATAGCACAACATCACGCCAGTACGCTCGTAAGAGGTACGCAGATCTCTCAATTCAACGTATATTATATATCGGTTCAAGTTTCATGATATTCCGGTAATATATTCTGGCATTATAATTAATTACCTTACTAAAAAAACTTGCCTATTAGGTAGTTACAACTATAAAGAGAAAAACAAATTTGCTTTTTGCAAAATAATACTACCGACTTCCAAATAAAAAACTACAAAGTAAAAAATAACTTTATGTTTGGAAGTCGGTGCCTTTCGTAGATACCATTTTTTTGCGTTATGGACACTGACTTCCAAAAATTTGAAAGTCGGTAGTATTTTTTGCAAAAAAGTTTTTTTTTATGGTTTTGTTGGAAGGAGATTAGTGAATCATAATTATACTTCTTTAAAAAAAAAGTATGCTACTATTTTGGAATCAATATTATATAGAAATTTAATGTATTTTTATTAATTGATAAAAAAATTGTTTTGCTCAGGGAAGCGCATTAAACCATTTTTTAATGATTTGATCAAAGAAAGTTTTGAGTTTTATTCGTATTAATGAGTGTAATTAATTTGCAAAAAAAACGACTATCGCACCAAAACCGTCGGGCGTATTTTGTAAAAATTTGATTATCTACATTACTAAGTTGTAGAATAAAAAACTAAAGAATTTTGGGTCGCGCGGATGTGAAACGTGTGCGCGTTTTTTCCCTCAAGGTCATAGGCAACTGTCGTCGTCTTAATCTCTTAAGATAACGTTTCTCTCTACTGCTTACTCCTATTACTTTTAATAAAAAAGGTAAAATATGTAATCTGTGGAAGCAGTAGTGACCCCGTAGAACAGTGGTACCCCTTCCCTCTCACACAGAGGAGGTCTGTGTTCCAGAACTGGGCACATTACAGGCTAGTGATGTTCTGTTAATGCTACATACTCTGATTACGATATTCTCTCACAGGTGGCATATATCACTAAGTGTCATTGGTTCCTTTTTTGTCCCAGCAAATGCACGGTTTTTGCGAGATATGTCAGGGGAGCGAAGCCGCGGGATAAAGCTAGTATAAATAATATATATGCCCTTACAAATTTCACTCTTAAGTTTTTGTATACTAAATATTAAAAAATTGCGTCTTTCCTTGTTTTAAATCATGTGTTTCACCTTTTTCAATATTTTTATACTTTCCGTGTATATCTTTTTAATTCAAAATTATACGTTATCGTTGCGTTTAAAAGTTTGTTTATTTATATTATAACGCTACAATATGCAATATACAATGTGCTTTAAGCGCAAGCTTCGGCTGTCATAGACATATGTATCTCGGTCAAGATAACTGAGCACCCGAAATGTCAAACGACGCCACTCCCGCGTACCCCCGCGGCGCCCCGCGTTCGCCTCGTGAGGCAATTTATTTATTTTTATAGGGAAAACAAACAGTAGTATACTAAAAATATACAAATTGTCTTAAACACCTACCACACCCACTTCATTTAACCACAGATTATTACTAACACTAAGGCAAAGTGATTAGCAAACGTTATTGTAGTCAGGATATGTAGAAACATTAAAAGCTACTGCTGATTCTTCAAAATGTTGTTTATGTTAGTTTTAAAGGTATCTGCTTACAAATAATATGTTAATTGCACAAAATATCATATTGTATGTATCGACTAAACAGCGTAGCGGTGAGCGCTCATCAGCATTAGATTTGCAAGAGTTAGTAGCGAATAGTTGCCCGGTGCGCACGTCCCACCCCTGCACTGTTCGAGGAACCAGGTAACAAAAACTGTTCACCAAGTCGGGGCAGTCAAATGTGTTTCGGCATACACTGTGTAGATTCATTGTCTCATTGATTCATTCTTTTTTGAAAATCGACTGATATGACGTTTTTTTCGAAAACATCTATACTCCATGGCTCGAAGGTACTTACTTTGAACTAATTCTATAATTTCACGATACTTTGCATAATAGGGATTCCAGATAGGTATTCTAATTGTGGTCTAACTATGGAATGTACAAGTGCACTAGATGCTCTCATCACAAAGCCATACATCTGGTATGCCTTATTAACCATACGGTCAACATGACTATCCAGATGAAGTATAGCGAGAGTCGAACGTCAGAATGACATTGACATATCGGGTGCTCAGTTATCTTGACTAAGCTATACAGAATTGTCACAAACTGTCAATTACCGTAAGTGAACAGCAACAACTCACTGACATGATTCATTTTTATGGGTAGTTATGACATTGCCGTCTCTAGTAGTCTCAGTGATCTGTGGTCTAAACTCTTGTTTGGTTAAACATTGATATTTGTTTAGTAAAAGTTTCGGGTATTGAAGAGAAATAATGGGCTTTTGATATTTTCAATCCATTCTCGGAAAATGCTTCTGAGGGTTAGGATTTAATCAAGATAATATAATAATTTCATATTGTTTTTTAGAGTACTCTAGGCTCCTAAAGGAACCTAATATTGGAGTTCTTGGAACCGACATATATATTGTTTGGCACTGACCTAAGCAAGATCTAAAATATTGTTTAAATCTCTTTTTTCGGTATACAATCCCAGAAGAACCATTCATTTTACTCTTTGAAAAACAATTTACTCTATCATACATATTAGTTTACACTATTATCATTATCTTCCTGCCCTTATCTCATGTTCTATTCTTTTGCCAATATCCTTATTTCACTTCTCTGACAAAATTTTAACTGTGACGTACATACTCATCGCAATATTTCTCAAACTATCCGAGTATAAAAACAACTTTTTAATATTAAACGTTACTTACTCAGCTGCTCATGGCATAATGGTTCACACCAAATTATTATATATATATCGTTTATAACACACTAACATAAATCTATTAACCTTTATATTTAACACAGTAAAAACTGGTTCACATCCGTACACTTCAACGTAAGTTTTAGTTGAAAACCAGCGTCAGGCAACTCCCAGTTATCTGGGATTTCACTGAACTGGACCTTTTTATATGTGTAATTGTTTTAAAATTAAGTACCCTTTTATTTGAACCTACATTGTGTGTATCTGTGTATGCCAAACAAACTAGTTTGCTATCTTCTTTTTCTTTCTATTCTGTTACTTGGAATTGGCGCAACACGTTGTCTTCTTCCATACCGTCCTGTCCCCCGTCACGCTATCACTGACTCCATTTTCATTCATATCACTCGCCTCACACAGTCCATCCATATTTTCTTTGGCCTTCCTCTCCTTCTCCATCCATCCTCCACATTTATATTCATAACTCTTTTGGTAATATGCTTTTCATCCATCCTTATCACATGACCATACCAGGACAAACGGTTTCCTTTCAATTTTTCATATAGTTCACATATTCGGAAAAAAGTTAGGTAACAAACAAACATTTAATTTAATTTTAATATGCTGGGAGCTCGTGGCTAAATAATAACAGCCGCACGGGTCGATCTTCAAGGTTAAGCAACGCTTGACGAGTTCGGTCCGTGGATGGGTGACCATTTCAACATACCGAGTTTCCTCCGTGCCTCGAAAAGCACGCTAAGCCGTTGGTCCCAGCTGTCATTTGAAGATCTTTGACAGTCGTTACGGGTAGTCAGAAGTCTGAGATCTGACACCAGTCTTGCCAAGAGGTATCGTGTTACTCAGTTACTGGGTTGTGGAGGTCAGATAGGCAGTCGCTCCATGTAAAACACTGGTACTCAGCTGAATCCGGTAAGACTGGAAGCCGACCCCAACAATAATTGGGAAAAAGGCCAGGCAGATGATGATGCTGGTATTTTTTTTGCTACCGAAATGTTTTTTAATTAAATTCCTAAAACGAGGCAAATAACTAAATAATAAATAAAGACGGTGAGCATATTACATAACACGTACTTACTTCTTATAAAAATAAAAACAACCACAACAACATGTTGGTAAAAATGTAGTGGCAATTCATTTAACACCTACTTATGATATCAGGGTTTCTAACTTAAAACAATACGTAATGTATTTCCCAATTGTTGGCATAAGTCTTTAAGTGGGTACCTATCGGTCACGATTATTTATTTTTAGCTCCTCTTTTATTGGTAAGTCATTACTAATATAACGCCTGTTCTTTCAAAACAAAGGACCGACATTTTGACGACGAGTATTCCCACATGTGGCCAGTTATGTTCACTTCCCATGTAAACGCAGAAACCCAGGCTCGGAAGTGCTACTAAGAGGTGCTTGCCCTTAAGGTTTCATTGGTTCGGCATCACCACAGTAAACATATAGACGAACCCTCACACAAACATACGCATCGACGAGACCCCTAAGCGGCACGAACTACTGACAGCATCGCGACAACCGCTTAGGCGTCTCGTCGATGCGTATGTTTGTGTGAGGGTGCCGTTTCGAGCGTTCGTAGGTAGTTTCCGTACTGTTCGTCCATATTTATACTATGGCATCACCCAGTCGACACTGGCTATCGCCGAAAACCAGCGCTGTGGTTCTGTCTCGCTCGCGAGTTCCGGCATTAAGCTGAGCGATGACCGTTTTGCGTGGTTGTGATGCATATTCCGTATTTGTAATTAAGTTCTTCCTTTGTTTTTTTATGGTATGCCTAGCGCAAATAAACGCGTTTCTTTCTTTCTTTCTAAATTCTTGTTAGAATAACCTAATACCATGTCCGGCTGACTTGCGAATCGAACATAGAACTTCATGTTCATCAGCTGCGCTTGCAACCAGGCGAGACAGTCATTATTGATAAGAATTAAAATTATATTTTTTTGAGAAAGTAGGGAGTGGAACAATTTGCATTTGAAAATGAAACAGCGTTGCCAGATTAAAATCTGATAGCGATCAAGTTGGAATTGTGAGTTTGCAAAGAAGGTAGCAGATTTTCAATTAGGGTTGGGGCCTTGTCCCAGAAAAGGAAATAAACCTGGATAAAGGACTAATGAAACTGGAAAATATGACAAAAGAAAGAGGAAGCCAGAGTGGTTGATGGCTGTAATGATGATGATGTTATAGTTGTCCAATCTCACGACGGCGGGTTGCTCTTAGTCGTGTGTGCAATTCAAAGATTCATTGATTAAACTTGATCAAGTTTTTTTTAGTTTTATTAGTTGATTACCTACATATTGCCTTGACTTTGTGTTCCAGCTATACTTGCAACTGGAATCGTTCATAATGCCATAATTAGATATGATAATCATGATAAATGATTATAATACTCATACCGGATCTTTGCGTGTCTGAAATTGGCTGCAAGACCCTGCGCAGCAGCTATTTTTGTATCAATGTTGAAGATGGAGATAGCATTGTATAACTAACTCTTTCACTCGCTTACATTTGTCGCATCATCCTATCTCGCTTATTCTATGCAAAATACTTCATGACAAACTGTTTCTTGCGCAATGATTCGCAGAGCCAACTTCAGAGACACAACAAAGATCCGCTGTGACTACTGTACTAACGTTATCTGAAGTATTTTGTACATATTGTGCTACAACCGGTTATTACAAGTAGTTTTTGCGGTACTTTGAGGTATTGTGAAGACAAAGATAATTTTAGCTAAGCCAGACTACGTGACCAAACCATATTCTAAAGTAGTATAATAACAGTAGAACAGGAATCGTGCCATCTCTTTCATTACAGGAATAAAAGAACAGGATGCAGGGTAATGTACAATGCACTGATTGGCTGGAATGATCATTTAAATGGGAGAGTGTACTTGCTTCAGTTGTCTGTTTGTATGTGTTTTCTCCTTTAGTATTCGCCAAACATTAATCTGCAAATTGACATAAAACAAAAGTAGAAGAATTAAGATAATAACTAATACAATATAAGTTAAATCAAAATTATGATAAGAATATCTTAGTTCAGGTTTTATAGAAAACGATAATAAAGGTCAAAGAGAGTCTTTTTGTAGAGAACTATAAACTATAAGCATCATAATATAATTATTGTTAAAGCCTGAGTGCAGTTTTATCTCCCAACACAACCTGTTACATTTTTTTATTGTTGTTAAATAAAGGCAAAGCTAAGTTTAATGGGAACCTTGTGCTTACATATTATTAACTTACTTGACTTAAGATCCTATGTCCCCAAGCTGGGGCAGAGGGCGTTCACAGTATTCCTACATCGCGACTGGATCTTCGCGCTTCACGTCGCTCTATGTAATTTTTTTTTAATTATTATTGATAGGCTTGCGCTTGACCACTATCTCACCTGATGGTAAGCGATGATGTGGTCGACGGTGTAAATCGCTTGCCTAGAAGTAACCTATTCACTCTTGACTTAAAGACCTCGAGGTGGTAGCTATCTGGAAACACAGACGCCGGCAGGGAATTCCACTCTTTAGCTGTACGCATAATGAAAGTATTTCCAAAACGTTTAGTGCGTATGGGTGGGATGTCCACCATGTAGCGATGGCGCATCGCCGTAAGTCTTGTAGTCCGATGATGAAACGGGCTAGGCGGAATCAGGTCATGCAATTCCATCGCACACTCCTCGAAATGTAACCGATAAGCTGGCAACTCGACGACGATGTTCAAGGCTCTGGAGCTTTGACTCGACCAGTCCTCATTGCCGATGAGCCTCTTGGCCCGTTTTTCGATCGACTCTAGTGCATCAAGCTGGTATTTGGCAGATCCGTCCAAGAGATGAGAACAGTATTCCATGCAAGATCGAACTTGCGCTTGATACAACTTAAGCAGCTGTTCTGGCGTGAAGTACCGTCTCACCTTCGTAAGCATCCCCAACTTTTTGGCAGCCAGTTGAGCCTTTGCCTTAATGTATGGGCCACAATTGAGTGTCGATGTCAACGTTACGCCAAGAAGCTCAAGATGGTCGCGGAGAAGAGACACGCCTGTGTTTTTGCGGCATTGAACTTGACCAACTCCGATACCGATACTCCGATACTTGTCGCTTCAGCCAATAAGGTGCGTCGCCACGTTAAGTTCGTCACCTATCCACGGACCAACCTCAGCAAGCGTTGCTTAACCTCGAAGATCGAATCGTGCGGCTGTTAATACATAGCCACAGGCTCGTCCGTTTGCTATAAATGAATGACAAGTAAAATTTTAAAGACCCCCGACATATTTATATTTCATGATACATAATTTATCTAGTACATAGTAAATACGCTTCGATCGGCAATCTATTGAACACGTAATTATGACACGATATCTTGCGAAAACATCCCGTTTTAAACAATAAAACTCCCATTACTTTTGAACGGCTGAACCGATCTTATTCAAACATAGCTAAGAACACTCTCGACAAAATTACCTTTCAAACAAAAATAAACTAAATCAAAATCGGTTCATCCGTTTAGGCGCTATGATGCCACAGACAGACACACAAATACACAGCAACACACGTCAAACTTATAACACCCCTCTTTTTCCGTCGGTGGTTTAAAAATAGTGCATATTACATATTTAGCCCTACAATAAACAATATATGTTCAAGTGGGCAAGCGTAGTAGCCCGCCCGACCGAATGCGCCCTCGCAACACAAGCCGTCTACGCTCAATATCCCCGAGATACCTAAAATAAAATAAGTAAATAAATATCATTCCGAAGACATAAAAAGATATATTTCTGAGCTGTTCAAATTACGCGTGCTGTAAACAAATAAAAATAGCTCATTATTAAGTACTAGAATCAATATACTGACCAATAATGAACTCTTTTTTCAAGTGGGCAAGCGCAGTAGCTCGCCGTTTGAATGCGCCCGCGCACCACAAACGTGTAGGCTCAGTATCATCGCACGCCGCGGTCGTCACGTCTCGAGCATTTACTTGTATTACACAAATGGTAATACTTTATCTGTAAGGATATTAAAAGGCCCGTAAAATGTGGTTGTAGATACAGTGGCGAAGAATTTAGTGTTTTATTTTGAAAGTGATAAAGTGTGATTTTAGGTGGCAAGAGAATGTAATGGTGAGTTCATATTGAGTGTTTATTTAATCAAATGGATTAATTTTTAAAGCAATTTGTTGATGTTCCTTCTATTTAATCGAATTGTAAAAACCTTACATTTGCTAAAATGTTTTGTGCATATTTTGAATTTGTTTTCATATTGTTCTCTAAAAAAAATTTCATTATCTTGATGTTGTCTTGTTACTTAATATTCTTGTTGCATAATATTATTATTATTTATTTGTAATTAAAAGTTATTGCAGTTAAGCACATCAATCATTCATAACAATTAGGTTCTAAAGTAGTGATTGAAAATCCGGATTTTTATGAAAGCCGAATTTCTTTGTTCTTGTCCGATTGAAATCCGTATTATTCGGTATATTTTCGAATTTTGAATGTTTTAAGTTGATTTGATAAACTGAAATAAAATAGCACAAATTATTTAAAATCTGCATATTTTATTCGCTCAATTGCGACGCACGACCGAATAAAATAATGTTCACCGTCGACCACATCATCGCTTACCATCTGGTGAGATAGTGGTCAAGCGCGAGACTATAGACAGTAAAATATAAATACGTATTTTAATCAGTCTTCTTTAAAAAACGAAATCTTAAAAACATGATTACGTCAAGTATCTATCAGCGATCTTATTTTGTTACAGAATATGTCAGCAGTAGAAAAAGCTCTTTCGGTCATCCAGTTGATCGATATAATAAAAATAAACCTAATCCTACCAATTCAAATATTACTCGGATTTGCGCATTAGAGCATGTAATATCGATCAAACGATTATTTTAAAGTGAAAATTTGTGGATATATACAAATATTATCCGTTAAAATCAGTTTTGAAATAAAGCCGGCAAAACCGGATTTGAGTCTTAAAACCGGATATAAAATGTCAAGAAAATCCGAATTGTAATTTTCGAATTTAAAATAATCCGGATTGCAATCCCTATTCTAAACATTATTTGAAAGTTACACCTAAAATATGATTTATGAAAATGTTATCCCGCCAATCACACTTTGTTGGATTAAATATTAAAACCAATCCATCAGAAAACAATTACTTATTTGTCTGCAAAACCTGACTGATTATTTTAATATGCAAAGAAAAACAATGAAAATCTTAAATAAATGGCTTACTGAATATAAAATAACAATAGTCTTCCAGACCGAATTTAGTTAAAATAGTGCACAAGTGTGGGCTGAAACACAGGTACATTTTCTGGGACCCTACCAGTACCTACGTATCAAAAACAGTCATGGTTCCACTGTGAGCGAGACGGAGCTATACAAGACAAATAGCTATGTCCCTTTTTACCCGACTACGGCGAAGCCAAAAGGAAGGGTTATGATTTTAGCAGCCTATGTATGTATGTATGTTTGTATTTTCGTATGTTCCTCCGTAGCGCCTAAACTATTCATCCGATTTTGATGAATTAGGTGTCAATCGATTCGTTATTATTTCCCTGGTAACAAACGATAAAAAGCATCTATAGTTTAGTAGATAGTATAGTTATATCTTTTAATTGGTCCAATATTGGAAGAGGAAATGGGCGAGAGTCAAACCTCGAATTATGACTTTTACTTAGGATATTCAGTCGTATGTCTGCGACCGCATTTCCTCTTAACAGCATTCATTTCTAACCTACGCTTAAAATTAATTTCCAATCATATAAACAAACACGTGCTTTTGAAATAAGTACTTTAACACACACACATATAGTTCAATTTGCACTACAGCTGAAATTTTGTATGACACTTATCAAAGCACTCTTGTCATCCAGAAGTCAACTACAAATAACTTTATTTCCATAAATACAATTTAAACATTTTAAAATTCAATTTACAAGTAAAAAATATAATCATTATAAAACTTTCATAAATTACAGATTCTTGACCTCTGGCACCCAAGTAAGATTTAACTTCTGATATGAGTGCCAGGGCTCTTTTGACTAACAAAAAATAAAATGTGTCCAAGAATAACGAAACATAATGAGTAATCCTCTCTTAGTATGGATGTGGATGTGTGAATGTGTATGTGTTGTGTGTATGGATGGTGTATGGTTGTATTGTATGAAAAACCAGAAAAGCTTGCCTAACAACTTCTCAATCTCATGGTAAGTAAGAGTCGTGAGCCATTGACTCACCCTCTTTTTACCCGACTGCCGAAGGAGGGGAATGTGTTTATCAGTCTATGTATGTATGTATGTTTGTTCCTATGTGGCGTTCTAGAGACCAAACGCTTTGGCCGATTTTGATGATTCTTCCGTCAATCGATTCGTCTTAACCCTGCAAGTGTCACAGGCTACATAAAAATTGGAAAAGAAAAAAATGGCGGGTTTTGGGCGCCATTTTGTTGGCGAATTTTTTTTTTCTGCCGAACCCATTGTGTGGGGTATCAAAAAAAAGCGTTTTAAGAGTTGATTTTGTGTACCTAAATGTACATAATTAAAAAAAAAATAACTAAAAAGTTGTAAATAATAAAAGTTATTCAAAAAATTCAAAAAACTCGACTGCTTGAAAAGCGAACTAAAAAGACGAAAACAAGAAGAAAATCATGCTGTGCAGTCGGAGGATACATATTCGTGAGCTGGCTGACCAAAACCAGATGAATCCTTCCGACTGCACAGCATGATTTTCTTCTTGTTTTCTTTAATTTTGTTCAATATTTTGATTAACTTTTTTTACATTAATATTTTGTAATCCCATGTATGTTGATCCATTCCATTTTTTGTTAACTGTAGCTCTCAAAAATTTTAAGTGCCGGACCCGTCACTCCTATCCTCTCTAATTTAGTTAGCAATATGTAGTCTAATTTAGTTACTCAATTAACACTGATATTTGTTTGAATACTTTCCTAGTACAAATACCTCTTTTGCACTTCATCATTCTGTTCAGAATCCTATAAAATGCGAACCGACAAAAAATTATGGGAATTCTATGATTATAATGCAGACCGTACTCATTGAAGTTTTTAGCTATTGTTATTTTGGATGCATCGGTGAGTATTTTCTCGGATTGTGATTTAACGAGTAAAAAAAATATCATGATCTCGTTTGGTATGGTTTCAATTTTATTAATTTAAAATTACAGTTTTGTGTCTACATAATTTTTATATGTAATAAATAAGAATAAAAAAAATGATTGTACTTTCATAGTAAAAAAAAAAGTAATTAAAACTGAGAACAGTATTTTTTTTGAAGTAGGTATGGAACCTAACACTTTTAAACAATCTAAAATAATGATTTTTCCTTCGTTTTCATTAAATAAATTAATATTTTACGTAACCTCTGATAGCTGTCCAGATTCATAATGGAGTAGTATTTTTTAAATTTCGAAATTACAACACTCAATGACAATGCTTCCACATTTGAATTTTTTATCATTCCTTCTAAACACACCTTAACACTGAAGTGTACATAGATAAGAACAACGCAAATACAGTTGAAACTATAAAAGGATCATAATCAAACAGATATTTTGTTCCAGACGGCTTATAAAGACAGTGCTACAAAGGGGGTAGACAGAAACAGTGGTGACTCAGTGACAATGGTGTACACAATCGGTCAACAAGTGAACAATGTGGAGAAAAGTGGACAAAAATGTTGTGTGTGGAAAGAGATTCTGTTAGCTGTACTGGGTAAGTGATCTCCTCTTGTTTTTTCTTTGTGTTTTGTATATAATAGCTTCGATCAAGGATACACTATAACAGTTAGCCGCAAATCTTAAGTTTAATATAATAAAGATGGTAATTTTAATCTTACCTAGCACAACAAAGTAATTCAAGTTACTTTTTATCCCAAAACGTCACGGTTTCGGAGAAAAGGCTATATTCCGTCTAGACTTTTCGATAATTGTTGTTGCTTACAAAATGTTCCTATGTCTAGGTATTATCTGCTACGACACGACAAAGCTGATTCTGTCAGTGGATCGTTTAGTTAACCACTTATAAGTGACCATTTGTTTTAGAAAGACACTGAAATCAAGTACTGGTTACATATGATTTTGACAATCATGCGTGTATCACATTAGAGTTTTCTGTTCTAAAATATGATAATTATTCCGGATTCTTAATTTATATGTAGCACGCGTGTACTATGCTCATTAACGATTTTATTTACTTGGTCAGTTTTGTGACCATGAATTTTGTCGTCTGATTTTCTGAATACGAATCTTCATTTTAAGAAACATGCGACTAATTATTATTATTACTGATAATATAATACCAGATTAAATAATAACAAATTTGTAAAACCTGCCTTATTTCTGGCAATCCATTTTTTCAGGCATTACATACAAAGATATTATTTATACAAAAGTAAACAAAAAGCTGTTTTTAACAGTAGATAAATTTTAGTTCGCATAACTCGAAAAAATTTAGCAGAAGATTTTATTTTATTTTTTATGAATTCATTTTTACATTGAAAATATTGGACAATGCAAAACATCTGGTGTTATCTAAATTACTATAATGCGCTTCGTCACGATATTTTGCAGACCTTCAGTTGCCTAATGAGACAGTCGTAAAATTTGTATATCTTTGTTATTAATTAACACATCTCTTCAGAGCAGCAGATATATTGAATAGATTATAAATGACCAGAAAAATATGGACTCGTGTGAGAATAGTACAAAACCATGAACTTGAATTAGACAAGCTAACGTCAATGTATTGTTGCTGACAGCAAAATATATTAACCGCGGATAAATCGATTTGCTCTCTTGCGCACATTTTGACAATGACATGACTTGCTTGATGGAATAATGAAGTTTTTCTTGCCGCGTTATCGTTATATGGCTCAAAATATGTGCCCATCATTCTGTTAGTCTCACTTATGCCAATTTATTTGGGGTTATAACCAAATTTATATTTCATCCATACTTCCTTTTGTCTTCTCAGTAGTCATATTCTTACTAGACACAACATATTTTGCAGTTCATCTATCGTTCCTTTGGTAATCATACTTCAAATTTTCCCAAAGACGTTTTCCTGCGTTGGTATCTAGGTAGACCCGTCGATTCTATTAAAAATATTTAACACTAGCGGACCACCGCGGCATCGCTCCCGTCATCTGGCTATCTACATACCTAAGACCTAGCTAGCTACCCTACCTACCTACTCACCTGTCCTACCGATCAACCTACCTACCCTACCCTACCGTATCCTACATACCTACTAATTTGTTAAACTATTTATTTGAATAAGAATTAATATACTACAATACGAATGTAACCAATTTTTTTTTCGGCAATCTAATTAAATTTTAGAACACAAAAGCTGTTGTTGTGACTTAACTATGATAGTGAAATATATTCTTCGTCGTTTTTGTAGAGAAATAAGTAAATTATTGCAATTTTCATAAGGATCTCTAATCTTTTGAAAATTAATTAAAGCCGGAATTAATTATGAATTGACACGGGCATAATGTAGCTTTCCATAAGTGAAAGATTTTTTTAATTCGGTACCAACATCTGGTATACCAGTAGTTTCGGAGCCTATTAGTACAAACAAACAAAACATAATCTTTCCTCTTTATAATATTGGTAGGTATAGACTAACAGCTGTCATGGGTACCCCACATAATTATCTGACTCTGATCTCCCCTCAGGATACTTTCATCTGTGGAGGTCAAATAATAGACGCTTCATGTAAAATATTGATACGTCCTAGCAGCATTTTGTAACGAGAAGATGAGCAATTAAATGAAAGACAGAACCAAGTCGTCCACCATATATTATGATAATTTCTGCGCACCTTAGTGCTACATAACATATTTTCTTTTGAATTTAACACATAAATAAACAAAAACATAAATAATATCAAAATGATAAAAAAACATCTTTACAATCGATAAGTTTTCCTTTGCTTCGGTTCCACTGCCTATAACACAGGAAATATACATTTTCCGGCATAGAATAGTGTGCCATTATATTAAAAAAAATTGTCGTAATTGGACAAAATTTTCAGAGACCACCTCTTACCAGAGACAAATAATTTAACCTCTATAAATAGCTACTCACTCTTTGTTTCTTGGATATCCAAATAAATCAATTAGAATTTGAATGTATTTTTTTTGTTTTCTTATATGAAGCAACAAAGGGTCGCTAGTTTATTTACAAAGTTTAAATAAAAGATTTATTTATCTGCCTTCCTAAATCCCCGTCTTATCTCTACTAGGTAAACGTAGTAGTAACAGTAAACAAAGACAATATGACAATATTTCACGGCATATTCGTGTGTTCGTAATTGCATCGCTAAGCTTCTTATCAGCGAAAATAATGTCCTTTGTAATCGAGGAACGTGGAGACTTATTTAAACCGCTTGTTTGAGCCCTGTTGAATGTCGTTTTTTATGAGTGTGAAGTGATGATTTTGTTGGTAAACAACACATTTAATAAAAAAGCGTATTGTGCTAATTAACCCAAAAAGTACCTGTTTATAAATTTTCACACTAGTGAAAATTGTTTAATATACGTACTTAAAAAACAAAGTAAAAGCAGTTTTTAAACGGGGATTTGATATGACATCCACAAAATAAAGTAACGCAACTGAGTAGCTGATTTTAAAATGAGAATCACGTCTAAACGGCTAGTCGTAATATTTTTGAAAATATATTCTGCGATTTTGACGGTCTCTCCAGTTCCGTACCTCTAGCTCTCGCTGGAACACCCATACCGATGTGCTCCGACTACCGATACCTAGGGTCGCTTGTCCAAGGGGATGGCGAGGTAAACCGAGTCGTAACGCACCGGATCAACTCGGGATGGATGAAATGGCGACAGGTCACTGGAACAACTTGCGACCCACGGATGCTCCTAAGTTAAAGGAGGAAATTTACAAGTCCGTGATTAGACCTGTCGTACTGTATGGATAAGAATGTTGGGCTGTGAAAAAGATGGATGAAAAGAGATTGCATGTAGCAGAGATGAGAATGATGAGATGTATGTGCGGAGTGACGAGAATGGATAAAGTGAGAAATGAGTATATTAGAGGCAGTTTGAAAGTGGCGCCAGTGACAGAAAAGTTGAAGGGAGACCGTTTGTCCTGGTATGGTCATATGATGAGGAGGGACGAAGCGCATGTTACTAAAAGATTTATAAACATTAATGTGGATGGATGGAGAGGGAGGGGACAACCAAAGAAAAGATAGATGGACTGTGTGAGGAGTGATATAAAAGAAAAGGGAGTCAGTGACAGCGTGACGAGGGACAGGACGGTATTGAAGAAGAAAACGTGTTGCGCCGACCCCAAGTAACATGGGACAAGGGCAGGAAGATGATGATCATATGTTTATTTTAATAATTTGATCTAAGAAAATTTTGAGTTTTATTCGTATAACACAGTGTAATTAATTTTTATTTAATGTCTAACACAGACAAAAACACGACAGTTGCACCAAAACCACCTAGTGTATTTTAATGAAATTGTCATCATCTCAAAGACAATTTAATCATCTACATTTTGATCTAAGCCTTTTAAGTCATAGAATAATATGGAAAGTACAAAAATATACTTAATTTTGGGTCGCGCGGGTGTGAAACGGGTGCGCGTTTTGTTCCCTCATTTTCGTTGGCGATTGTCGTCGACTTAAGAAGTATATAATCAGATTATATCGTTTCCAATGCTGGGACACAGGCTTTCTCTCCATCGCTATATCAATTGAAAATAGTGTTAAGTATAGAAACACTTTCTTATTTTTTCTTGCTAACTGATAGTAAATATAGGTTTCCGCTAGTTCAATTCGTATTTTTAGTTATGGAAATGGCGTTAACGTAAACTATTCCGAATGCGGCTTCCTAAACTCCATGATGAGAAGCTTGTAAACATGATACAGTTTCTGTTATGTTATGACAGACTCCTCTTGTATTTTAATATGAATGCTGATATTAGCCTTGCGTACATGCAGTCATGGCTCGGATCTAAGATTTTATTTATTTAATATGTATTACGTACTATCTTATATTTAGTATCGTAAATCTTTAAATAACACATTTATCAGAAGCCATAAATTATCTTCTTGCCCATGCCTCATGTTACTTGTGTTCTTCTTCAATTCTCCTCTCTCAATCGTCATACCATTATTCATTTGCTTTTCTCCTATTTCATTCCACAAATCATCTATCCATCTTTTCTTTCTTCTTCTTCCTCATCCAGTGAATTAAATTTGACACTCTTTTTATTTTATAGTTACTTTAAAATTCGTAAGGTGCCAAAAGGCTCTATACAAGTGACTTTATGCGATAATTTACTATAAAATAAATGAGTTCATGTTCTAATTGTCTGTGATTCCTTAGGGCGAAGTTTTTTTGAATCATTGGACATTTTCGCTATGTAATAAGTTTTCTGAATATTGCTCATCTAGTGGTAATTAATGCGAAATCAAATTAAACGTCACCTTAAGGACAATTCATTGGTTGAGATCAATGATTTGTGATTCACTATTCACCCGCTCGTTGAATGTTTTTTGTATTAAGTTTAATTATTTTTTCTTGTATATTATGGTGTACAGTAAAATGTATGTAAATAAATATTTTTTCTTCCGTGGCTTCACTCTCGTCCTCAATCCTGGAATCGCGCATTTTGGAGAGATAAATATAGTATTAAATATTTCTATAAGTAAACGAATTTTCGAGATCGTATCAGTAATTCCAGGTATTACCAATTTCAAACGTATTACTTTACTCAACCTTTTTAATTTATTCAAATATTATAATAAGTTGGAAGTAAGGAGCAACCTCGCTCTTGTTAAATATGTTTTAATGGTTTTTCGTTTTGTGCTAAATAATCCACAAATATTGCAATCGTTCGGATTGCTCGTTCCAAACAGAAGGCTACAGTTAGGACCGAAGGGGGCTTTTTAAAGTCCGGGCAACCATACAAACTTATTAAAGTTTGCACCAGTGAGTCGTGCAGTTGGAATACTCAATAGCGTCTCTCTGCGTTTGGAATTAAAAGTAACTTGTTCTTCTACCCAGACCCGTAACTTGGGACTTTGGGACTGGACAATTACCACTTCATGAATACTTTTGTTAGCTTGGGTCTTACTTATAAAAACAAATCTATGTGTTATAATTAATAAATAATTTTACCTCTTTATAGTTTGTCTTTAGATTACACTAGCTTTATCCAGAGGCTTCACTCCCATTGGAGCTATACATTTTATTGGACACATTACAATGGATCAATACTTCTAGAGATGTCAAACAAACTTACTTTTTATACAAGTCCACATAATTAAACGGTTTTATTAACTTATTCCCTAATCCCACCTTTCACCGCTCACCCAATCTTCCAAAATACTTTTCATTTTATTTCTATAATCCTTATAAATTGCCTGTTTTACTTGTTTCATTACATCTATGGCCCCAATCAAACCGACAGTGTTCATAAACAACTCGATAGCGTCGGGAAAAGTCACAAACTAAATATTTTATCCTTCATTAGGAGCTGTGACAAAGCTTGTGTGAAAACAAAAAGTGTGGAAGGAAGGAAGTGTGGAGTAAATTCAATTATATAGAGAGGTTTGATTAGGGCTGGGCAGTTGGGTTGGTTGGTTGAAAACTTTTTTTTCATTATTTACTTCTTCAATAATTACAAAGAATTAAAGAAAAAAATTAGGCACAATGAAATAAAACATGAGAAAACTGAACGAAATGTCCTCTTTTTTTCAACTATGGCGAAGCCAAAGGAGGATTATGATTTTAACCAATTCGTTCTAAAATATATTTTGAATAAGTACTTTCTGAATAAAATAAAATCTAAAGTAAATAATTCAATGTTTGTTTGTTCTTATTTTATACGTCATTTTGTTAGCTAGCCAGTTATAAATATAATCTACTGAAATAATTACATTTAATGCGTACCTACTTATTTACAGTTTTAAGTATCACCCAGGTTTGTACTAGTATGTTAGACAAATATTTTTTATGTAATACTAGCTTCTGCCAGCGGCATCGCCCGCGTGGAAAGTGTTTTATCATCCCAAGGGAACATTATACCGGGATGAGAAGTAGCCTACTAACTATTCCAGACTATAAAATAATTCTGTGCCAAAGTTCATCCAGATCCGTTCAGACGTTCTGGCGTGATTGAATAACAAACATACATTCACACACATCCATCCAAACTTTCATATTTATAATATTAGTAAGATTCACGCAGCAAAAATAATAATTTATAAGCATTACATTTCTATAGAGTGAAATGTGGTGTACTACATATGCAATCTGCCGCGGATTAAAGGCGTGATGTTACGTTCAATTGTACTTGATCTTTTTTAAATCATATACTTTGTTGTAGTTTTTGATAGTGTGTCATGCTCTCTCTAATGTCTCTCCATCAGGTGGCACATTCGGTTCCTTCATTATGGTTGAGCTGAGTGGTGCCGATCCATGTGTCATGTTCGTGAACGGACGCCATCATTTGGGATCGGTCATAACTTATTTGCCTCGGCTTGTTTTTAATTACCTATTTATTGTATTTTTTAATTGTTTGTTTTACTCTAGACGCTTTTACTTGCACGTCTGTTTACATCGTTCTCATACATATGTATGTTTACAACAAGAATGATGGAACCAAATACTTGTAAAACACTTTTCATAAAAGACTAAGTGTCGACTTTCTTGTCCGTTCCTCTCCATAACAAGCTTCTTTTCCGAACGGACGGTAGAATCAATTATTAATACTTTTAAATTTAAGTTTTGACTTTCAAAAGTGCTGCTATTAAGGCCTAATTAAATAAATAAATAAATTTTGATTTTGTTAATTTCATTACACATTATAAAGCCAAGAAGTAACTACTCACTGTCATGTTAGAGTACAAAGTCTATCTGACGTTAAGAAGATAATTTGTCTAGATAACTTATATGACTCACAAATATTTAAACAATATGATCATCAAATCTGAACATCTGAATCACATTGTTTTTCTAAAGATTTCATTATTTGTGTGCAGATAGGCACGTATTTTCATCTGGCAAAGATGTCATATTATATTTTCTTAAACATTATAATATATCATAAAATCAGAATGATAAATTGGGTGAGAAATAACAGACTATTGTATCAGTTTTTTCGGTACCATTAGCTTACAGGAGGAACAAAATTAGCCTTTAGAAATATTGATAGGTTCGCGTATGACCACTATATCAACTTGTAAGCGATGATGTGGTCGATGATGGAGTATCCCTGCCTAGAAGTAACATGGTATTCACTCTTGACATATATATATATTAGCAGACAGGAGGAACAAAATTAACCCTTAGAAATACTGATCGCGTATGCTCACTATATGAACTTATGGTAAGCGATGATGTGGTCGATGATGTAGCATCCTTGCCTGGAAGTAACGTGGTATTCACTCTTGACATATAGACATTAGCAGACAGGAGGAACAAAATTAGCCCTTAGAAATACAAATGCGTATGCTCACTATATGAACTTATGGTAAGCGATGATGTGGTCGATGATGTAGCATCCTTGCCTGGAAGTAACGTGGTATTCACTCTTGACATATAGACATTAGCAGACAGGAGGAACAAAATTAGCCCTTAGAAATACAAATGCGTATGATCACTATATGAACTTATGGTAAGCGATGATGTGGTCGATGATGGAGCATCCTTACCTGGAAGTAACGTGGTATTCACTCTTGACATATAGACATTAGCAGACAGGAGGAACAAAATTAGCCCTTAGAAATACTGATCGCGTATGAACACTATATCAACTTATGGTAAGCGGTGATGGAGTATCTTTGTCTAGAAGTAACGTGGTATTCACTCTTGACATATAGACACCTCGGTTACAGCTATCAGGAACTAAAGACTCTTGCAGAGAATTCAACTCCTTAGTTGTATGCATCCCACAATTAAAGTATGCCCAAAATATGCGTACGGGTGAGATATTCCATTTTTTACTTGTTATACCCAACTTAAAATATTGTTTAAAATTACTTTGAAACTGGAATGAACACACATATAGTTGAAAAGCGAATTCATAAGTTGTCAAAATAAAAAATTGCGGCATTGCATCTTCATACTGTTTGAATTCAAGATTCTTAGTTCTAATTGCCCCACGGTGGAGCATACGGTGGAGGTCTGCCCCGCTTGGGTGGAGCACCACCGGGTCCTCGTAGAGGTAATAAGCGGCAGCGACCTCTCGCATCCAGCCCTGGTCCAGGTCATGGTACGGAGCGAGAGGGCCTGGGAAGCTGTCTCTTCTTTCTGCGAAATAGTAATGCTCGCGGTTGAGAACGCGTGACGGAGCCGCAACAGAGACGCCCTCGTGCTACCCACCATCCCAGGAGACGGCCTGAGCGTTGGGAGTGGCCAGCCGATTCCCTGCCACGCGGTCTTGCGGATGGCGATTAATGGGTAGCTCACCATCCGATAAAGACCAGGCCCGAGCCGACGGCGCGTAGTGTTTCATGGGCGCTTCAAAGAGATGACAGCAAAATTGACGGGGTTCGCTAGGGCCGATGCTTGTCTGGGTCGCGGGTAAATTTGATACAGAGTTACCGCGGCTCAGGCACAAGCAACTGAAGGAACACGGGTGATTTTGAGCCTAACAAGCCATTCCGCTTCACCCAGAAAGGGAGATGTCATTGGATAACTTCCCAACCCAAAAAAAAGCAATATGTTCCACTTGCAACACAAAAATCACTCAATGCATTCAGTGCTAAACGAATTTAAAATATCATTCTCCCTCTGTCATCTTTAACCCATCGTGCCCGTAATTACCGAAACAATAGTAAAGCTATTGTGTCTCACGAAAGGTGACACAATGTACGAACCATTTACAAAATCAATTTCATATGAAGTGCGAAAAGCAATGACTGATTTGTGACGTGAATGTGCCTTAAATTTCAACACTATTGCATTGAGAATGACTTTGTCAACTGTACCACCCCTATAAAGATCGTTGAACGGCTAAATGGTACGATAAGTAGATATCGGGCGGTCGACTGACTCGATTAGTAGTACTATCGGCGACCATTTAATTGCTCTTGGGGGTCTAATGACTTTATTGCTAGAAGTTTGAATAGAAAACTTTTGATTTAGTTTAAAAGTTTATTCTAAGAACGTGCCACCTGCAGAGGTATGGTAATACAGGGTCAAATTAATTTGCGAAACGCCGCAGTTGTAAAGGGTATCGAAAAATTCTAAATTTTATTTCCAGTAACTATTGGCTATTGACCCTGTTGTAGCTGTAGTTAATTGATTAAGAATACCGACACTTTAAAGTTCTACTAATTTAATTATTTTGAGTCTTACGTGCTTATTAATCCGCTGGAAGCGAGGAGCACGGGACCAGTCAATGTGGCGCTGGCGACACTAATGGAAGCTATATTCTAAGCACTGGACGTCTTTCGGCTGCAATGACAGTGGTGATGATGATGCTGATAAATTTTACAGCCAACTTTCTTTTGAATTGCTTTGATATTATTAGATTGTTTACCACTATCATCAATGGTCAGTTGATAGCTGGTCTGCGATCATAGAAGACGTCACTATCCTCTTTTTCGTAAACCATTTCTTCGTCTTTCTACTCATAACAAAAGGCTTTGAATTTCTTATTCAGCCTCTTTTATTAACCGACTTCGAAAAAACGAGGAGGTTATCAATGCAACTGTTTTTTTTATGTGTGTTACCTCAGAACTTTTTATTGGGTGAACCGATTTAGATGATTCTTTTTTAATTGAACGCTGGTGCCATTTAATTTTCATCAAGATCTGATTAAAAACTTCGGAGATATACATCAGAACTCTTCAATAAATGACGGAAAAACACTTGAGATAGCTTCAATCGCTTGTCTGTTTATTGTTTACACCATTTCTCTAAAGAGATAGGCGCAGGTGTGAACAGTTCATGCCACAGTTTTGTTTAAGTTTCATGTTATTGGGTTAATCTATTCTGGCTTCAATTTGGGCAATATAGTTAGCTAGCCTATAGAACTGGCCCATTATGTACCACAACTAAAAAGTGAAAATAGAACTGGCCCATTATGTACCACAACTAAAAAGTGAAAAATATTTTTTTACACAAATTACCTACAACCGACTTCCAAACAAAAACACTACAAAGTGAAAAATAACTTCAATTTCGGCAGTCAGTGTCAAAAAATGAAGAAACGAAAACAGGAATACCGAAAAATGCAAATGGCATACGAGTATTTGCATTTTTACCAACCCTAGCCCCAATTGTGTATACGATTGTTCAGAATTGGGTTACAAACGACTGAACAGTGACCAAGATCGTACACCAGAATACACAAGAACGGACCAGATTTAATAGATCCAAACTAAGTAGGATTATTCGGCAAAGAAAATGTGAAGGCTTCTCTAATTAGGTATCTATTCTAACATGTAAGTCCTAATTAGACGTAATTCCCTTGGCTGGAAAAAGACTTGAGAATTCAAGAATTTCTAGAATCGTATAAAGAAAGATTAATTACTGTCTAAGTGTGTTTGTTCTATAGGCACGTACATCGACCAACTTATAAAGAAATCTGTTTTTCTTGTTTACGTCTTTTTAGTTCGCTTCTTAAGAAGTCGGGATTTTTAATTTTATTAATTAACTTTTTTATGTATAGGTAACTTTTTAGTTTAATTTTGTTTTCAAAAGTATATAACAATTATAATATTTTAAATGTATCTTATATTATAATTGTTATATACTTTTGAAATCACCTCTTAAAATACTTTATTTTGATACCTGTACACGATGGGTCCAACAGATTTTGAACGCAAAAGAAATATGTCGTCCAAAATCCGCCATTATTCTTTTATCCAATTTTAATGTAGCCAGTGACACTAGCAAGGTTAAACGAATCGATTGACGTAAGGATCAAGACAGATATATACATTTATAATATCAGTTTGTAAGTAGGAGATCATTCAGAATCCCCAATCAATTTGACCTGAATCAACATAATTGACCGCAATGTTGACCGTTTTGTAAATGAATGTCCAATTCAAATGCGAGAGAGACAGGTCGATTTGAGCCATTTGAGCGTGAATTTGACTTCAAAAGTAATATACCTACCTTGTTTTTGCAAAATCAGTCGTGGTTTAATTCGAGCAAGGCAAATTAAGAGGAAATGTGGGCAGAGAGCTCCGACTGAATTTCCTTTGTGGAAAATCATAATTTGAGGTTTTGCTCTCGCCTATTTCCTCCTCCAATATTGGACCAATTTAAAATATATTCCATAAACTGGAAAAGAAAGATAATTATATACTATGCCGTATGCCTCAATGTTTTTATTTTTTCATTTATGGTTGTCAAATTTGTACACTAGGTCTCTGTTGACAGCACAATTTTGAGCATTTTTTGAGGGTTCTAGTGCTTCTACAGATAAAATTAAAAGAAAGTAAGAAAAAAAGGAAAACATAGCGGCATATTATAATATCTTTAATTTTCACTTTATGGAATATCTTTTAAATTGGTCCAATATTGAAGGAGGAAAAAGGCGAGAGCCAAACCTCGAATTACGACATTTTACTGAAGATATTCAGTCTGATGTTTGCGATCGAATTACCTCTTAAATGATTGCGTTCCGTATGGTGTCGGACGTAAAGAATCTCACCATCCCATATCTTCCCATGGGTGTCGTAAAAGGCGACTAAGGGATACACCAGAGAATGGGCAGCAGCGTTCTCTGTGCACTTTAACAACAAACTGCGATCGCCAACCCGCCTGCCAAGCGTGGCGATTAAGGCAAACCCCCCCAAACCAAAATGAAAAGCACAAAGAAAAAACGGCCCCGAGTGCCCGGCAGCCCGTCTACCCTCGACTACGGTAGCGGTCGAGGCGATGGCGTGGCAAGGGGTGCGAAGAATCCCCGGAGTGGACCCGGCTACCCTAATAAACACCGACGACTGGACCTGGCAACGTATAACACGCGAACACTCCGGACCGACGAGAAGATAGCCGAACTCGAGGAAGAATTGAGCAGGTTGCGGTGGAGTATTATAGGGTTATCTGAAGTCCGAAGAGAGGGGGAGGACTCGATAATCCTCAAATCCGGTAGCCTGCTCTATTTCCGAGAGGGTGACCGGCAGTCCCAGGGTGGTGTCGGGTTTATCGTCCACAAGTCCCTTGTGAACAACGTGGTGAAGATCGAGAGTGTGTCGACCAGGGTGGCGTACCTTATACTCAGAATATCCTCGAGATATTCGCTGAAGGTTATACAGGTCTACGCCCCGACCTCGGCTCACCCCGACGACGAGGTAGAGACCATGTATGAGGATATTTCTAGAGCCATGCATGGTTTCAAAACTCACTTCACCGTTGTCATGGGGGACTTCAACGCGAAACTGGGCAAACGAGACGTGGATGAGCTGCAAGTGGGCCAATTTGGAGTTGGACATCGGAACCACCGGGGTCACCTACTAGCCAGCTTTATGGAGAAGGAGGGCCTCTATATGATGAACTCCTTCTTCAGAAAGCGTGAGCACAGGAAGTGGACCTGGCAAAGCCCCGATGGTGCAACTAAAAACGAGATCGACTTCATCATGTCATGATGTGTTCAATGATGTCTCTGTGATCAATTCGGTGAAAACCGGGAGCGATCACCGCATGGTGAGAGGCACATTGAACATTAATATCAAGCTTGAAAGGTCTCGACTGATGAAGTCTACGCTCCGTCCAGCACAGATCCGGATCCAAAACCCCGAGAGCTTTCAGCTCGAACTTCAGAATCGTTTCGAGTGCCTAGGGAGCTCCGTGGACGAATACAGCGATGGGTTCGTGGAAGCTGTCCATACGGTTGGGTCTAAGTTTTTCAAGACCCGCCGTACAGATATAAACAAAAAGCTCTCTGATCCTACTCTCAAACTCATGAAGGAGAGGCGTGAGATGATCCTGCAGTCTTCAGACGATGCATTGAAGTACCGGCAGCTCAATAGACGGATCTCAAAGTCCTTGAAAAGCGATCTCCGCCGCTTTAATACCGAGCGTATTAAAGACGCGATTGAGCGGAATAAGGGTTCCAAGGTCTTTGCAAGAGATCTGACTATTGGGCAGAGCCAGCTCACGAAACTGAAGACCGACGATGGCAGAATCGTATCCGCCAAACCGGAGCTATTGAGAGAGATCGAGAGATTCTATGGGCAGTTGTACACGTCAACCAGTAAACCCGTCGCGAATTTAGCAAAAGACCCTAGAGCTAGATTGACCCGGCACTATACCGAAGACATTCCGGACGTCAGCCTGTATGAGATTAGGATGGCTCTTAAACAGCTTAAAAACAACAAGGCGCCGGGTGAAGACGGAATTACAGCCGAACTCCTGAAGGCGGGTGGAAAATCGGTCCTTAAGGCCCTTCAGAAGCTGTTTGATTCCGTCATACTCGAGGGCAAAACGCCACAGGCATGGTGCAGGGGTGTGGTGGTACTCTTCTTCAAGAAGGGCGACAATGCCCTACTAAAGAACTATAGGCCCATCTCACTTCTTAGCCATGTCTACAAGCTGTTTTCAAGAGTCATCACGAATCGTCTCGCGCGCAGGTTTGACGATTTCCAGCCTCCTGAACAAGCCGGTTTCCGTAAAGGCTTTAACACCGTAGACCACATACATACGCTGCGGCAGGTTGTACAGAAGACCGAAGAGTACAACCTGCCTCTCTGCTTAGCGTTTGTGGACTACGAGAAAGCCTTTGATTCGATCGAGACTTGGGCTGTGCTGCAGTCTCTCTAACGGTGCCAAATTGACTACCGGTACATCGTGGTGTTGAAGTGTTTGTATAAAAACGCCACCATGTCAGTTCGACTTCAGGATCAGACCTCGGAACCTGTCTTTCTGCAGCGAGGTGTGAGGCAGGGAGATGTCATATCTCCGAAACTATTCACCGCTGCACTGGAGGATGTCTTCAAGGTTCTGGACTGGAGAGGGCTAGGCATCAACGTCAACGGCGAGTACATCACTCACCTTCGGTTTGCCGACGATATAGTGGTCATGGCTGAGACTATGGAGGACCTCAATACAATGCTCGATGACCTCAGTAGAGCCTCCGAAAGAGTGGGTCTTAGGATGAACATGGACAAAACCAAGTTGATGTTGAATGCCCATGTCACACCCACTCCTATTAGGGTCGGAGACTCTACACTCGAAGTTGTGGATGACTATGTCTACCTGGGACAAACGATTCAGTTGGGTAGGGCCAACTTCGACAAAGAGGTCAACCGTCGAATCCGACTCGGCTGGGCAGCGTTCGGGAAGTTGCGCGGTATCTTCACGTCCAACTTACCACAGTGTCTCAAGACGAAAGTCTATGACCAGTGTGTGTTGCCAGTTATGACCTATGGCTCTGAGACGTGGTCGCTCACAATGGGCCTCATCAGAAAGCTTACAGTCACCCAAAGGGCAATGGAGAGGACTATGCTCGGAGTTTCCTTACGTGATCGAATCAGAAATGTAGAGATCCGCAAGAGAACCAGGGTTACCGACATAGCCCGAAGAATTGCCAAACTTAAGTGGCAGTGGGCAGGGCACATTGCTCGCAGAACGGATGGCCGATGGGGCAGAAAGGTTCTGGAGTGGCGACCGCGAACCGGAAGACGTTGCGTTGGAAGGCCTCCCACCAGGTGGACCGATGACCTGGTGAAGGTTGCAGGGATCCGCTGGATGCGGGACGCACGGGACCGGTCAATGTGGCGACGCTTGGGGGAGGCCTATGTCCAGCAGTGGACGTCTTGCGGCTGATATGATGATGATGATGATGATGATTGCGCTTGTTTGTACAAACAAGGAGGAATAGAAACCAAGAATATTGGTCATTCTAAAAAATATAAAGAGTTATTTGAGTAAACTTATGAAAGCAGTTGATTGTTTTCACGATGTTAGTTTTGTAATGTTAGTATCTTTATGAAAAATTGTCGTCGTTTACATGTCACACTGTCGCGTCACGTTTGTTTGTGTGGAACTTTCACACATTCAGCCTTTGAGTTTCTTTTTTTTTTGCTATCTTATGTCTAAATTTCAATATCTATGTTCTTCACATACTCGGAATCTGCGTTCTTCCAATAATCTTCTCTTGCTTTGTTCTTCTCATACTGACAACTTTCTATTTTGTTCACTCTTCCTTCAATATTCAGTCCATTCTGCTCTGGAACGCGCTTCCTCTCGAGATCTGAGTGGTGACATAAGCTCTTAGAGTAAGGTTGTTTTGAGTGTGTGTAAGGGACAGATCTATATGACGTGTATACATCTGTCACTTACCTATCTCAAAATAAACTTACTCTAAGAGCTTATGGTCACCCCCCAGGACAGCTACAAGTCGGTTTGCATTCAAGCGAAACTTGCGTATTTAATTTCAACAACTAATGAGAGTCATCTCACTTTCTTCTTTTCTGTTACTTCATAACATATATTCCATATAGTCTATTTTACCTATCTTAGTATGTTAATAACAACGTTCTTTTTAAATTGTTTAAACAATGCACCTGCCATGTTATCTCTTCACCACCCTTGGTTGACTGGTAGAGAATGCCTAAGTCATTAAGTCCGACTTTATACCTTTTGTCCATGAAATATATCAATACTACAATTGATCAAGGTATTCAGCGGACAAATACCACTATGAATTGTTCAGATATTTTCCAACTTGCACATCCCACTAGAGCTCAGTCCTGCCAGACCACAGAACAGGAAAAATCTGTTCTGTGCTCCAGACGCTAGCTAACTAACTGAGTCCGTCAAATGTAAACGGGGCTGCAACATACTTTATGGAAACAACCTTGTGACCTATTTTCGTCGACAGACGTTTCGTTCGGTCAAGGTCGCATATGGTCGGGATTTTTCGGGCGATTGAAGAAATGTTGCAATTCAATCTTACAGTGGTTAAACAAACTACTGACTTTTCTTGTTTACATACAGTTTACATTTATTTTTGTTCAGTTATTTTGGCCATTAATAAAGTACCTTGTTTTTCATCGTAGTTAAGTGGTTGCCTAATCAGCTAGTGAGCTCTAATGTGACTACCTTGTTGATAAATACATAAACTCATGCCTTTTTCACCAAGGAAAAAAAAGGAGGAGGTTCTCAAGTCGACATGTATATTTTTACTAGCTTCTGCCAGCGGCTTCCCCCGCATGAAAGGTGTTATTTTATACCAAAGTTTTTGGGGAACATTATACCGGGATGACAAGTAGCCTATGTGCCATTTCAGACTATAATCTATCTCTGTGCCAAATTTCGTCCAGATCTATTCAGCCGTTCTGGCGTGATTGAGTAACACACATCCATCCAAACTTTACTTGTATAATATTAGTAAGATGTATGACAAGTATAAGAGCGGTCCGATTTCAAAAATCTTTTTTTTATTAAAAAGAGTATACCTCAAAGTTGGTTCCATTTAAATATTAAAAATAAAATCTACATCTTAATATAGAAAAAAGGTTTTCAATTAAAGGTTTTATTTTTTTATTGTGTCCCGATTCCTTGAAAAGGTCAACAAAAAAAATTACTGACGAGAAATTAAAAGCAAAAAAATATATTTTAGTCTTGTTCCTTATCGAACGGCGAGCTACCCATTACTCGTCGTCCGTCGTACCCGTCTCCCTCACGCGTTCCGCCTCCTCCTTCGCGAGCATTACTGCTTCGCAGAAGGAGGTGACAGCTTCCCATGCCCTCTCGCTTCGCACCATGGCCTGAACCAGGGCCGGACGCGAGAGGTCGCCAACGCTGATCGCCTCCACAAGGACATGCTCCACCCTAGCGGGGCAGACCTCCACCGTATGTTCTACCGAGTCCTCCAGGCGATCCACACAATGGTGACACTCGGGCATTTCGTCCCGCCTTATCCTGAACAGGAACCTCCCGAAACAGCCGTGTCCGGTGAGGACCTGCGTCAGGCGGAAGGTGAGGACGTCGTGGCGCCTCTCAAGCCACTCCTCAAAGAGGGGCCTTATCGACGCAATTGTGGCGTGCCCAGCATTGGGTTGCGACAGTCGCTCTCTCCATGTTGCCATGAGATCCTGCCGGAGCTCTGTCCGCCGAGCCACGATTTGTCGTGGCAACGGAGTTTCGCCTCCTCGCGCCACTCCCAAATGTGTGCGAGGATTTTTGCCTCCAGATCCCATGGCAGAAATCCGGCAAGGAGGCTCGCCACCTCACCGGAGACCGTGCGGTATCCCCGAACCAGTCGGTTGGCCATGGCCCTTTGGGACGCGTTCAAACAGCGGGCTGGTTGCCGCCTTACCGTTGCGCCGCAAAAGGGCCATGGACCGATGATGGTGACCCTGGTTCTCTTGCGGATCTCTACATTTTTGATTGGATCACGCAAGGAAAATGAGTAGGTATCTCATTTAAATACAATTACAGTCAGAATAGGTTCTTAACGTTGGTCTGCTTGGTGATATCATGAGGGAAACATCACGTCTCTAGAAACAAACTTTTGAAGGTATTGTATCCACCATCCAGGCTCGCATACTGGGTCCATAATATTCCCAGAAAAAACCAGTCCAGTAAGAACTTTATAGGCTGTAATTGTTTATTTTATGCTACTAGTGAAAACGTCATGAACAACTGACTGTGAATTCGACTTCAGTTGATATTTTTCAAATACTTGTAAGAATTGTGGTTTTAACTCTTTTTAAAGCTCTAACCAAATCCTTCACTTCATAAATAAAACATGTGAATGCATTACTGAAATTGAACCGAAACAATTTTAACGATTCCAATTGAAAGCCCTGAGGTCGTAAATATTTAAAACTGACTTAACTAAATACGAGCCGAAAACTTTTAGATTGGTAATTTGAATAATACAATCGAATAATAAATGTATGTAGGTTAAGCTTCAAGTGCCAAATGTGGGTCTGTTTCATCAGTCGTATAAAAAATAAGTCGACTGTTGTTTCACTCTTGACACAGGTAATTTATTCATTGTGATAGGTAGGACAAACATAGGCCAATTCTCGTGGCGTAATGCTATTCTCTAAGGACACAGCCTTGAGTGCAGCGCTGCACCAGCGACGGAACTACTAGTTTCGTACTAATTTCGTCGCTAGCACAGCGCTGCGCTCAAGGCTCCTTAGAGAACACCAATACTGAAAATCGTGCAAATGTTTGTAACGGACTAAGGCAGATATTAGTATGCGAAGGTTTGTTTAGAATATGGGAATATCTGACAACTCTAATAGCACAATAAACTATCGACATAAAATCAAAAAAATAAAAGCGAAAATATAATACATACGTGTGCAAGCGTGTTTTGACCTATAATTATTTAAGTGGTGTACAATATATGTATTTATCAGATATACCACAAAAGTATATTATATATAAATAAATAAAAATATGTTATCAAGGCTTACAATATGGAAGAAACAAAGACACCAATTTTTCATCTTCAAGTTGCATTTATACTGAAGCGGAGATTTCTGGAACGCAGCGGGGAATTTCATCGACCAATCAAAAACTTGAGGGGGGAATACAGAAACTGGATTTCAACCATAGTGATATTGGTCATTTCCTGCATGTCTGCTCTGTTATCGTAAATGACAATTTGTATTGTAACTGGATAAGCATCGCCTAGTGACATAAAGGGGAAGCCTCTTATTTGTATACACATTGAAAAAACTCGCATTACTTCTAAAGGCATAAACCAAGTGACCTCTTTTTTTCGATCATGACTATCAAGCTTTATCATCATCGTCATAGCCTATTAATGTTCCCGCTGCTGGGTCACAGGCCTCTTCCCTGTGAGAGGGGATGGGCCGTAATCCACCACGCGGCCCAGTGCGGGCCCACGAATTTGAAGACATGTGACATCCACCAAGGATGTCATATGTCTGTCATGCCTGTCACCAAGGTTGTCTCTGTCAGGTGGCGCAGTTAAATTGTATTTCTTCGGACTTGCCGAAAAACATTATCGCTGATAGAACATCACTTTATCCAAGTTTGCTAGTCAAAAACTTTTCTGTAGCGTTAACGCCAGACGCTAACGTGAAAATGTATGGCAATGACATTACCAGCGGAAAGGACACGCAGTGTCACTAAGCGTAAGCGATGGTTGCCCTAGTCGACGGCACGAACTATTTGTGCGCGGGGTTAAAATGCATCCATCTCATCCGACAACACGTGCGTAAGAGATAGATGCTGTGATGAGCAGTAAGAAGCTAATTCGCGTACGAATACACACTTTTGCAAATTTGTAGTGAAATGGATGCTGATGATTTAGGACGACAACGAGCGCGCTAAATTTTATAAACAGACCTTTTCAAATTTGGATATCATGAAAAAACGACTAAATGTATCTGTTCAAAACAAAAATATTTGCATTTTTGAACTACTAATCTATTCCTGTATGGTGACTAGTTTGCAATTTTCCTTCTTCTTAGGGTATGTATTAAAAAATCCGCTAAAATTGGTGTTGAAATATAGAACTTTCGACGCTCATAACTTCCAAATACGATTCGCTATGATTATATACTTGTCTAGATGCCACATTGACCCTACCTGAACGGCCCAAATAAAGTCTACTAAAATTGTTAGACTCGCTTCTTACTTACGTCAGTGTCATTTGAAACACCTAAGGGTAACGTGTTCACGAAAAATAATTAATTATGCCGGTTTGTGTCGTCAGACTGTATAGCAATTATGTGGGAAAACCGTATTATAATACCAAGAGCACTTTTCACCGGTACGTTTTGTTATTTAACCACTATTATTATAAGAACACACGATTTTGAATTCGTTACTTTGTAGGTTAATCCGATTTAGCCAGTGTCGTCAGTTTATTACTAGGGAGATTTAACGAAACTATGGGAGACAAAATACAAATAGCATTACATAATCTTTCGATCAGAAGAGCATTATTATTTTAAAAATTACATTATATATTTGATCAGTAAATGACAACTTACCTTAACGTAGCCCAGGCAATAAAATCAAAGAGAAAGATATTCCGAGAAAAAACACAAAGAGATGGGTTTTAATCTATTAATTACTGTATATTTTTCACTGTATTGTTTGTTGTTACTAAAATAAATGATACACTAATCTACAAAATTATTGTTTAATTTAACCTGTTTTGTTTAACTTTCATCATATTAAATAATGCAGAGAAGGTAGGTTAATAGTTTGGAGCAGGCATCCCTAAACACGCATACATTGACAGTTTGACGACAATAAGTACACGAGCGGTACTCACACATATCACGCAATTGGAGACAGTTTTAGCGCGTCGTTTGTTTGCATTGCTCTATCTAGACAAGTATATAATCAAAGACGATTCGATATTTTTTTTACGTTTTTGTTTCCATACAGGGCTAGATAATGATGAGACAAATTCATATTTATTTTTTATTTTTAACGTACACCGTCAAATAGTGGAGTAATCGCCAGACTAAGATTGTATGGAAGAATGATTGACTATGGCAACTTTAAGACCTTCTTTCTTCGAACCTCCATAGTCACCGCTCACGTTCAGTTCCGTAACGTATGCGGAAAGTATTTTGTCTAGGCCCCAAGTGAAAACAGAAAATTAGGCGCACTGAAAGCCCAACATTGCTTTTTAACCAACTCTTTCTATCTTTCCAGTAAACCTGCCATTCTTCACACACGGCATTGAGACAACAAATCTAACGACATCAGTGCAGTCCGGCCACTTCATCAACTACAATGGCACACAATGGACCACTACGGCCATGGTGGCTGGTGCTGGAGTTGCCGCACCATTGTTCTGTTATATTGTTGACACTTATGGACGGATGAGCGGGGTATTCCTAGTCAGTATGGTGCAAGGGGTAAGTTATCTTTGGACTATTATAATTTTCCCAAATTATTAATCTGAAATGATCCCCTGTCTGCATGTGGGTAACATTAGTTACTGGATTGTGGAGTTCGCTCCATGAAATACACTGGTACCCAGCTAAATCCAGTTAGACTTGAAGCCATACCCAATATAGTTGGTTTAAGACAAAGTAGATTGATTGATTTCCCCCAAATTAGTTAATTATATTATACTTACAATGGTTTTCTCGAAATACGAAGGCGATAATTATCACGTTTGAGTGGATTGCATTGAAAATACGTGAAGTGGAAAGTACGCGTTACGTACGCTGATAAATTTTATTATTATAAATGATAAATGATTTTATTTCTGTAAGTTGGTTTGTACAAACACTTTTACATGTCTATACATATTTTAAAAACTAGATGAGGTCGGCGTTTCCTATCTGACTACTCTGAGAAGAAAGGCCGAAACAAACTCAGAGGTCACAGTCTCTTTTAAAGTCCTGACAAAATCTTGATTAGATCATGTGAAGACCATGTAGACTATGTCTGAAATGGTCTTTTGAGGAAAGAACCAGCCAGATTGAGTGGACCTGTCCAGTCAGTGCACGCATTTGTCAATAACCGAGCAGCTCAACTCAGAATTTAAGGAGCTCAACGATTCGACGAACAATACCAAAGAAAGGACATTCGGGTAGGCCGCATAAACTACTCAAACTGCCAGACCATGATTAAAAACTAAGATAAATTTAAATAAAAACAAAAAAAAAAAAAAATCCACATAGTCTTCACATTCACAATAATTAAAATAAAATAATAATAATACTTTAAAAAGTAATTATTCTTGTCATTGCAAGAAAACCAAAAAAAAAAAAAAAAATAGTCATATTTATAATAACAAAATGCATAGTGCAAAATATAATAAAAAAACAAAATTAATTGGAGCAGCTCAATCCCACTTATACTCTTACAACAGGGTTTTTATTGGAATACCTTTAGGTATTTGACTGGTCACAACAACCACCACCAACCAACCAACCATCTATATATATAAATGAATCCCTATTTCCCTTGGTCACGGCATCACGCGTGAACGGCTGGAACGATTTCGTTCATTCTTTTTTTGTTGTGTTTGTTATTGTTAGGAGAAGGTTCTTATGAAAAAAAAAATGTAAAAGAAAATACCTTACCTACATAGGTAGGGTCAGCCGGTTCAGCTAGTTGAACAATAAAAAAAGTTTTTTTTTTTTATTTCACTTAAAAAAAAATAACTATCCTGTTCTGTCCCAATGCCTTCCTCTTCTCCTTCTACGTTTCGAGACCCCGCCTTTTAGTTCTGGCGAAATCTGTCTAGTTTGTCCCGCCAGCTCTTTCGTGATCTGCCACGACCCCGTCTCACAGTCTCAGGGCACGAGCCCTGTGCTACTTTGGCGCACAGTTTGCCCGTTCACAAAAAAGGTTATTGACAGAAAATTGTTTGAGGGTGCAACCCGATTGACGACATCTTATAAGAAACCCGACTGCTCAAAAAGCGAACTAAAAAGAGGTTAACAAGAAGAAAAGTGCAGTTGGAAGATACATATTCGCCAGCTGGCTGACCAAAACCCGATGTATCCTCCGACTGCACTGCATGATTTTCTTCTTGTTTACGTCTTTTTAGTTCGCTTTTGAGCAGTCAGGTTTTTTGATTTTTTTAATTAACTTTATTTTATTTATAACTTTTTGGTTAACATTTTTTTTTTCGAATTAAGTACAATTAAACATATAAGTGTTATATATTTATGAAATCACCTCTTAAAACCCTTTAATTTGATACCCCACACGATGGGATTGGATGAAAAAAAATTTGGGTCTCAACAATATGGTGCCCAAAATCCGCCATTTTTCTATTTTGTAATTTTAATGTTACCAATGACACTCTCAAGGTTAAGACGAATTGATTGACGTACGAATCATCAAAATCGGCCAACGCGTTTGGTCTCTGGAACGCCACATAGGAACAAACATACATACATACCAAACATACGTACATAGAATGAAAAACACATTACCCTCCTTCGGCAGTCGGGTAATAATGAATGCACAGTTAAGGGTCAAAAGTGCAGTCACACTCTATCAAAACAGCAGCGGCGATTTTATCTTAGGCAGAAGAATTTCAACTTTGCACGGTTAGTAGGTAGTACTTTAATTTCTATACAACATATTAAATCAGTTTTGGATAATTTAACTTCTTCTACAAAAACTAGCCATTTGAGTTCTGGGAGAGTAAGATTATAATATAATAATATATTTATTTATCTCCCACAAAGTACAATTTTGTTTCTATTTTATGTTACAAATATTGGAGGTACAATGGTTTGTGGGAGTCAGGAATCCAAACTAGGATACCCTGTGCTATGGACTCCTGGCCCCCCTCGCTGAGATTGATTTACACAAATTAATGCAGAACTTAGGCAAGTAGGACTAATGTAAGAAACAATGACAAAAAAAAGTTTTTTTTTTTTTAAACAATAAAAAATCAAAAATTAAAAACGCTTGTGTCTGTTTGTTAGTATGCGAAGTGTGAAGTGGAAGGTATCGTGTGTGTGGTGTGGTGTTGTGTGTGTGTGTGTGACAGAGAGATAATAGGATGGTGTTTTGTGTGAGTACGTATAAAGATGGATGTGTGCATGAATGTGTGCGTAAAAAGATGACGGTATGTGTTTATGAAAAAAACGCTAAACTAGGATAGGATTGAAAGCAGTTTTTCCGTTTCTTCGTAATCGAGTTCTAAAAGCCACTTTGTAAGCTTCTTTCTACATTCTACACTAGACAATTTAACAATTTCAAGAACTTTGTTAATCTTATTATATAGTCTGCTTGCTCTGAAATTGAAGAAATTCTGGGCAAAAGATGTTCTTACCGGAGTTGTTTCACAGACTTCATAGAATCGCCTAGTATTAACCTTCTGTTTAGCTGTAGCTGTAGGACCGTCTATAGAGGAGTGTTTTTTTACAACTGTTAGCAGTATATAAAGCTGCCTGACCGTTAATACATTTGCTTCGTTATAGAGGGTAGTTGTTGCACACAAACGTGGTTTGAAGAGAGCAACTTTTAGAAGAAGTCGTTGAGCTCTTTCAACATTTAAGATATTCGTTTTAAACGAGCCGCCCCAGGTGGAAATACCATACGATAGGATTGATTGGCAAAGAGATTCATTCACAGTTTTAACCAATTTCCAACTCGCTACATGCCTAAGATTTTTAAAAACATGAATGAGTTTTCTTGTTTTCAGGACCAGATGTGAAATGTGCTGTCTGAAAGATAAGTTTTCATCGATTATTATGCCTAAGTATCTTATTGATTCTGCTTTTGATATTATTGGGCACATGGTACAGTTTGTGGTTATAGGATTACATGTGTGTGCATAAATATTGAAATTATTGGTATGTGATGCTACATTGTGTATTTTAAACTATATATATTTAGTTTTACTGGCATTTAAGGTCAGTTTGTTAAGTGCAAGCCAATGAGTCACTATATTAAAGCCTTCCTGAGCCGCAACAAAAACTTCATCCCATGAGTTTCCATAAAATGTTAAGGTAGTGTCGTCTGCATAAGACATTACATGACAGTTTCTAATGTTTAGCTGGCAAAGGTCATTTATGTAGCAAAGGAAGATGGGGGGTCCTAAGATACCTCCTTGTGGGATTCCAATATTTATCGGTCTTTCTTTACTCAGCGTATTGCCTATCCGAACTGACTGATTTCGATCTTGTAAATAGTTCTGGAATAGTTTTAATTGCGTGTTCCTTATTCCCATATGTTCTAGTTTGGAAATTAGTATACGTGGGCACACAGTATCAAAAGCTTTCTGAAGGTCTAGAAAGATAGTCAAGCATTTTTTCTTATTATCTAATTTACTCACAATATGCTCAGTGAATGTATGAATACAGTCGGTTGTAGATTTTCCTTTTCTGAAGCCATACTGGTTAGGTGACAATATGTTTTTCTCTTCCAAGAATTTCACAAATCTGCTATTAATAATCCTTTCAAACACCTTTGAAATAGAGGTGAGCAAGGAAATTGGCCGATAGTTTGCCACTTCTTCCTTGCTACCACTCTTAAAAATAGGGATGACAATTGATTTTTTGAGGGATTCTGGAAAAATGCCCTCTGCCAAACATCTATTAAGGATATAAGTAAGGGGAGGGACTATATGGCTTTTTAAATTCTTAAGGACCGTTGACGTTATATTGTCCCACCCTGCTCCACAATCTGAGCGAAGGCTGCTGATGACCCCTTCAACTTCCTCCTCAGTCGTCTCCAAAAGCACAAAAGAGTTACAAGAAGACTTGACAAAATTTGTTGCGTTCGTTGGGAGTGGAGAAAGACCATTTGGAATTTTACTTTTCAACTCCATGCCCACGTTTGCAAAGTAGGAATTTACTAAGTTAACTGAATCCTGTGGGGATGATCTAACATGCAAAAGTTCCAACGGAGGTGAATTTGATTTTTTTAGATTGGTAATACTTTTAATAGCGGACCAAAGTTTTTTGTTATCACTTCCAGCCGAAGCAAGCATATTACTGTCATATTGTCTCTTACATTTTTTTATTATGTCATTACAAAAGTTTCTATATCTTTTGGAGGATATTTTTAAGGTATTATTGTCAGGATTGTGTTTTAGTTTATAATGCATTCTGTCTCTTGTTCTTATGCACCTCAGGAGGCCAGGAGTAATCCATGGTTTTATGGCAATTTTATTTCTGGGAATTTTAATATTAATTGTGTTATTTATTATGATTTTTTGTAATTTTTGAATTAAATAAGTCATGAGGTCATTAGGATTTATGCTATTATCGTATAGATTATCAAAGTCAATATTATTGCAGTCATTTTTCAGATTCTCAAAATCAATTTTGTTCATAAATTTTGCTTTGGGGTTTTGTCCACTTAAGCGCAGACAGAATAGGGTAGCCTCATGATCAGTAACTGCAGACTGAAGAATAAAAGTAAGAGAAGACATTTTAGTGTTAATCATCACATGGTCCAGACAACTAGACCCTCTAGTTTGTTCATAATGTACTGGTATCATACCAAAGAAAGAAAGCAGGTCGAGATAGCTTGATGTAGTTACATTTGACTCCTTGATATTTATATTAATGTCTCCCATCAAAATTACATTTTTAAAACCGGATAGTTTTAATAGCAGTTTCTGTAAAGTGCGTAAAAAAATATCTAATGTGTGAAAACTAGGCGGTCTGTATATAGCAATTATGGCGGTCTTTTTATTTATTTCAATGAGTAGGCAGTTGGCTTCTGAGATATCTGGTTCTTGTATATTGAAGTTAATGTCGTTATTTATGTAAGCGACCACACCGTCATTTTGGTTATAGTTACGCGTAGTTGCAAAAGCAGAGTACCCAGGCACAAGTGGTAAGTTGTTAACGGACGAAAGCCAACACTCAGACAAAATTATAACATCACAACTCAGTTGCAATCGTTTCAGTAAAGTATTCAGGCTGAGAAAATTTTTGTTTATACTTCTAATATTTTGCTGCAATATTTTTAAAAATGAATTGGGTTTTGCTATAGTAGCTTTACAAGATTCAGGTTCACAGCTATACAATTCCGTCAGAACTAAATTTTCTAAATTGTTTACATTGTTTAGATCAGCGAATTTTGTTTTCCATAAATTTTTGGTGTTTGGGTTTGCGATTTCGGAGTGATTGTATGTTGAGCGTTTTTCGTTTTGGGTGTGTGTGAACAATGATAATATAGATATTCTTACGAGTATTAATGAATAATGGAGTGATAATGAGATGCGGGTGAATATATTTAGTTGTGAAATGTGTATAGTTTTGTGGACATGCGTATGAGTAGATACAAAGTTTCTGTAAAAAAACAAATAAGACATGCAAAAACCTAATTGCTAAGATTATAAAATTACAACACGGGGTATATAGTCAGATTTTTGGTACCAGTATTTCAAGATCGGCTTCACACTTAACTATTATTGGCTTTTCTGGTTCACTTCTTCGCAGGAAAACTCTACCAGCTGAGGTCCAACAGTATGAGTAGTCATGCTCTTTAGCGAATTTTCTAGCTAGGTAGAAAAGGTGTTGGGTTTGAGGAGGCAAGAAGTCAGACACATAGATCGGTGTGGCAGGGCCGTCCATATTTAAATGTTTAGAGCTGAGCCTGTTCAGCTTATTATTTGAGTTGAATTGTCGTGCTTTTTTAATTAAGTTTTCTTTAGCAGTAGTGTTAGCTAAGTTGACTATAATTTTTGATGTTTTGTCCTTTTTGCTCATGCTATAGACCTCTCTAATTTCCGATCTTTGGAGAGGAGCGCCAACTGCATTGGCTGTATTTAATACAATCAAACTGAGTTCCTCTTCATTTTCTTTTAAAGATAAATGAATATTTTTAATTTCTATCTTTTTGGTGTACAGCATTCGCTCTAAGTTGTCAACTCTTTCCTCAAGCTGGTGAATATACTTGCGGTCCGTTTTCTTTTCCGATTCTAACAGGTCCAATTTGGCCTGCATATCCTCATATTGGCTCGATACAAAGGAGATAGAATCTTTAATCTCGGAGTTTTGTTTTAATAACTCCGTCATCATATTATGCAAAACACTTAACGAAGCCTCTGTTTTGTTACTACGTGATTCAGAGTTTTTGCAATGAGAGTCGATGAATTTTTGCATATCATTCATAAAGCGCTCGTTTCCGTCGTCATGTTTACGCTTTCTTGCAGTAACATATTCATTTGTTTGAATATTAGTTAAATTTGGTGCTGACCCACATTGGGTGATTTTTTGTGTTTGCAATGTGGCACATTTTGCGTGCGAATCCACGATTAGCGTCGACGGAGGTGTACGAATCTGGCTAACATTTTGTGTTGGGTTGCCAACCTGCAGTGAATTCGGTTCAACCTGTGTAGGCGTTGAAGGAGGTGTACGACGCGACATCCTATTAAAAGTATCACTTTCCATCCGTCCAATATATAAACGATGACACGTTTCAATAGTAGTAAATCAGATATCCCAAAAAGTTCTGCAATTTGCGGGGCTCGAACTCGAGACTCGACGCTCCGTCGATTGCAGGTAGCGGCTTACGTCTCTAGGCCACTCAGACTATAGCGATTTTTGCGAATTAGGTGATGTGTTATCAATACTAATAGGGTCACAGACGTGTGTCATCCAAGCGTCCAAAGGTCAAACACCTCGGCACAAAGACAAAGAAGTTTTTATTAATGATCACTTTAAAACTTTGAAATGTTTTTGCTTATTTCTGCTGCAATAGATTATGCACTGATTTAGTTTTTTCACTGTATGTTCTTACTTTTATTGTGCACTTTTTGGTATAACTTTAGATCAATTTACTGCACTTTAAACTAATTTTTTGAAATAAAATGTTTGCGGGTACAAAAAACACGTCTGCTCGGCACAACGTCCATGCGGGGGGGATAAGAAGAGGAGGAAGAAGATTGCACTTTTGACCCATGACTGTTCCTGTGAGGTCACATTTTGAGGCGATGTCAGATATCTTTCGACCTCATGTTGTCACACCCTTAACCATATTATTTGCGAGCTAATTATTGTGCACAATATGCACGACTGCATTCAATCTTCTCTAGGTAATCCACTTAAGACCTATCGGCTTATTAGTAATGCAATCCACGATGCTCGGCTTCCTATAGCTGGAATCAACATTGATTAGTAACGTTATTGGCTCCTAATTAATAGCTGATAGATGATATTCTGTAAAAAAACTTTTAACAAATTACAAACCAACTTCCAAAGAAAACACTGCAAAGTGAAAAATAACTTTCTTTTCCGAAGTCGGTGTCTTTGGTGCCTATTGTTTTACGTGTTTCGACACTGACTTCGAAAAATAATTTATTTTTCACTTGTCTGTGTTTTTTTTGAGAATTTGTTTTTTTTTTGTTATAAGTTTTTGATTTATCTCTTTTTAGTTTTGATAGGTACCTCCAATTGCTATAAAAATCATATATAGCCAAAGTATATCTCATGACGATTCCAATAAGCCCAAACACGTAGGTAACATACTAGGATACATTGTTTTATTTCGGAGTACCCGTGCCTACCTGCCGACTTCATCATCAGATCAGTTCGATGGTACCATTTTCATCAGTACTATTTATTTATAAGTTTTTGCTTCATCATAGTCGTTTAACTACTCGAGATATCTAATAAATAAAATAAAATAAAAAAGCCTCTTCATTTCATGCAAACAATAATACATAGTTGAATTTTAAATTGTAAAAAGAGATTGTAAATAACTGATACGTCCATAAGATGAATTATTAAAAAAATCATAACAGATAAGTCCAAGACATTAAAATTCCAAATAAATAATTGATTAATTGAATTCTTAGTAATTAACATTAAAATAATTAATCGTAGCAATAAATAATGTGAAATAAATAATTTAGAATAGTTTATGTAGAAATAATCTTAAATAGTTGAAACACAAGTCCTGGTGGATGCTAGTTCCTTGATTATAAAATTTCAACAAGTTGTTGCACTAATGACAATCTACCGCTCTCCCTCACACCGTAATGCCCAAAACTTTCTTAACAGTTTGGACAACTGCCTAGGTGCACTCAACACTTTTAAAACAATAATTATTCTTGGAGATATAAATATAAATATATTGCCAAATAATACTGACACAATTTCGGAAACATACTTGAATACTGTTGCATCGCACGGAATGCTGCCCGGGCATCTTTTTCCCACCCGTGGTAACAGCTGTATTGATCACGCGATCATTAAGTCGGACAAACCTGCTATCACTCTGGTTATTGACTCCTTTATAACTGACCACGCTCCCGTTGTAATGTTTTGCAAACTCCAAAATCGTATTCCTAAAGCCCCTGTAACATCTTGCCGCGTTGATATCGTTGCCTGTGTAGCCGAACTCCAAGTGACTGATTTCACATCAATAACTACTTGTTACGATGCAAACGATGCAGCCACTGAATTAGTTAACAAGATCTCCAATGTGGTTAACAATAACACTTCCACAGCTGTGATGCCTAGCAGAAAACGAATAATAAAGCCCTGGATAACCCCTGGTCTTCTGAGATGCATTTGTAACCGCGACAAAATGTTTCGTAAAACTAAAAGTGATCCGGATAATAATATACTAAAAGTGACTTACACGCGTTATAAACATTTTTGTAATAATTTACTCATGAAACTGAAAAGACTATACGAACGTGAAGAATTTAAAAAAAAACGTAAAAATCCTAAGGCTACATGGAACCTCATCAAAAAAATGTCTAACCTTCAGACAAGCAAATCGTGTGCTAGTGAACTGCTGACGAATGATTCTGATCCACACGCCACACTTAATACTGTTAACAGTCACTTTGCTAGCATAGGAAAAACTCGCAAATTTACGCCACGATCCGATCAGGCTTTCAATTCTGATGACCCCGATGTAACTAGTTCTGACCCCAGTTCAATGGCCATCTTTAGCACGGACATTGCCGAAATAGAGAGAATAATACTCGGTCTTAAACTAAATAGTGCTGTGGGCTGGAACGATATTTCTGCCACCCTAATTAAGGCTGCCAGACACGTCCTTGTTCCAATTATCTGCCATGTATTTAATCTCTCTTTGTTGACAGGAGTTTTCCCCACGGTCTTTAAAAGAGCTGTCGTGCACCCTATACACAAGAGTGGAGACAGAAGCAGTGTCAACAATTATAGACCAATCTCTGTGTTAACAACCTCATCTAAAATCTTGGAAAAAATCATTAATGTTAGGCTCCTTAACTATCTTAACTCAAAAAATATTCTGGCGGACAATCAATTTGGATTTCGATCGGGAAGAAACACAGAAGATGCTGTTCTCAAATTGACTGGTACTGTGGCTAAAAACTTAAACAGTAAAAACAAAACAATTGCTATCTTTCTAGACCTTTCAAAAGCATTTGACACTGTTTCTGTCCCTCTCTTGCTGAATAAACTCCAAAAAATCGGCGTTAGAGGATTGTCACAGGATATCTTTAAAAGTTACCAAAGTGATCGTTCTCAGATTGTTAAAATAGAAAACTATACGAGCAACGAAGAAAGCATCAGCTATGGCGTCCCGCAGGGTAGTGTTCTTGGACCCACCCTATTTTTAATCTACATCGACGAGCTCTGCAGACTCACTATACCAAATTCGAATCTTATGGTCTATGCAGACGATACGGCAATAATCGTTCAGGGAAGAGACTGGCTTGAAACCCGCTCCCATGCAGAATCCGCGTTGCGAATGGTTTCTGACTGGCTATCAAACAATTTGCTCACCCTGAATATGGAAAAACTAAGTTTATCACATTTGCTCCACGTATAGCTTTTCAACCGGCTTCACCCTTCGCTTTGTCCTTCCACAATTGCCTTCCCTCTATGAATAGTAACTGCTGTTGCAAATCTATCTCGCAAACAAACAGTATAAAATACTTAGGCGTAACAAATGATAGTCTTGGAACGATAACATTGGGTCATTGGTTGCAAGAGTTAGAAAATTAATATTTGTGTTTAAAAAACTAAGATCATCAGCGGATCTTCCTACGCTTAAAACAGTCTACTATGCTCTAGCAAACTCCATCCTAAATTATTGTATAACCGTATGGGGTAGTTCTGGTAAGTGCTTAATGCTTCTTTTAGAAAGAGCGCAGCGTGCGGTCCTAAAGGTCATGTCACACAAACCGGTCCGTTTTCCAACCGAATAGCTTTATGCTCATTTGCAAATACCTAGGATAAGACACAGTTTTATTCTGAACTCGATCTTACGAAAACATACAGACCTTAGTTTCAACCAGTGCAGCAGCCAAAGTAGGCAGAAACGTAGACCTGCTGCAGTTTGTCCTGTAGCACCAGCTAGTATTGTGATTGTTAAACGACATTACTACTTTATAAGCTCAATTTTATATAATAAAATAAATGGGCTTTTGAACATTTACCCACTTACTTCACGTGAGTGTAAATCAATAACACATAAATGGCTCAGTTCCCTGACTTATGAAGAGCTTGAACATCTTGAAAAATCTAAAAAAAACCCACTGCCTTCCAAATCACAAAAACAGACAAACATACATTTATCTACACATACTCACACATTCACTCACGCACATACACACTACACTTACACTCACGCTCATGTACACACACTCATATGCAAAAGTGATATAATTAGTGCTTAAGATTATTTTATTTTTTGTATATTTTGTTGGTATATCCCAAATTGTTTGTATTTTGTTATTTTTTATATTGTTATTCTACATATTCTTACATACATATATGTTTTGTTGTTAATATGTATACCTTGGAACGCTGTCGTCTCCCTTCTGGGTGGTGGGCGCTAATGGCCGCGACACAGTATTCCTTACTAATGCGGCTGTTAACGAACTCTAACTTTTGTAAACTGTTTCTTGTTCCAATAAATATATTTGATATTTGATACTTATGAAATGTGGCACACATGCTTAGTTATGTCCAATTCAAACAATATTACATACATACTCTTTTTTTGAAGTTGGTAAAAAGGGAGTCAAAATGAGAGCAATGCTCTTACTTCGATCTGTTTCATTTAGAGTTATCGGTACTAGACATCAACAGAAATCTAGAAAAATGCCAAATTATATATTTTGAGCTGTAAAATCTGTACAAAAAACTGGCCCAGTGCGTGTCGGACTTCGCAAATAAAAATAAAATGTCGATTATATTGGTATTTTTTAGTAAAACATACGTAAAATAAACATTATCACCAAATTTCAAGTTCATAAGTCAATGAGAAGTAAAAAAAATCTTCTAAACAAATTTTTGTAGCAGACGACGAACAGACGTGAATGAAAGCAATAGCGGTTCCGTTTGAACCCTTTGGTTACGGAACTCTAAAAATTGTGACCGTGATATTTACATTTGCTTTCATCAGTATGTTATGTCGCCATTTGCGAAACCCTAAATTCTTAAGACAATGACTAACACCACATTGCGCTCTGTACCGTGAGATTCGCCTTCTCAGCAATTCGATGGCGTGGGACCGAAGATTGCGCAATAGCAGTGATGAATATTGATTTAGTTTATTAGTGATTCACTCTTGTTTCTCACATCGAGCAATTGTCGCGCTTCTTAATTTTACCGATCTAAATGTAATAATTACTTTAATTAAATTTATTAAGTAAATTATATCGGTTTTATTTGCATCCTCGACTGCAGCCGTACGTAATTGGCGCAGTCGGTAGGATACTCGCGGTCGGTTTCGCGTAAAGAGGAAGATTTCCGCTATCGTAAAGCCGCCCGTGCGGCTATCCAGTCGCTCCAGAGTAGCCCGAATCTACACGTCGTGCTGTATCGAGGAATCCAGACATTGATTACGCAAAGGGACTGATATAATGTTCATGTAAGTACATTAGATTATTTCTAGTGACCGCTTTCTCCTAGCCTGTACTAATATAACCTTTCAAAATTTTCTTTCCACGAAAATCTAGGAATACTAGGGTAGTTAGTAGTAGAGACTTAGCGATAGATTCTAGAAGAAATATTAATTTAGATACGTTTTCTGAGAAAATGTCTTTGGATTTAGATACCGTTTTTAAAGCATTACGGTTGGTAACCGAATTTGACGGGAACCCGAATGTGCTGACTAGGTTTATTCAATCGTGTGATCATTTAGTTAAAGAATATTACAATGTTCAAGGTGGTTCCGAATTAATTAATTCTGCACTGATTAATGGTATATTAAATAAAATTGTAGGGTCTGCTGCTCGCTTAATCAACTCAAATGGTATAGCTACTGATTGGATTGGCATCCGTAAGGCATTAATAAATAACTTTGCTGACCAAAGGGATGAGACCGCTCTTTATAGCGATTTATCTCTTTTAACACAGGGCTCTAACACTCCGCAAGAGTTCTATGAGCGTTGCCAGAACCTTTTTAGTACAATTATGACATATGTTTCCTTACACGACTCCTTAAAAACTACTATAGATGCTAAAAGGGATTTATATAAGAAATTAACGCTCCAGGCGTTCACGCGCGGATTAAAAGATCCTAGAGGATCACGCGTGCGTTGTATGCGCCCTCAGAACATAGATAGTTTGTCTAAAGAACTTGACAAATTACAACATTTATTAGCATTTATTAGAGCTAGAAGTATTCATAATTCTGTATTGAACTATGCTATGTTTAAGGACAAGATGAATAGATTAGGTATTTTATATAATAAGGATCAATTTCTAGATATTAGTTTAAGAGAATATTTTGACATAATTAGACTAGGATATTATTACAATGGGAATAAAATACTGATAGTTACAAAATTTCCGGCACTTTACCCTACTAACTTTATCCTATATAAATTATCCCTGGCTCCTAACTATGATAATAAGGTCCTGATTCCAACTTATCCTTTCATAGCGGTTCACGAAAAAGATCTATTGTACATGGAGACAGAATGTCTGAAGTATAGCCAAGGTCAACTTTGCGAGGATAATTTAACTCACCACCATGGCAAACAATCAGACTGTATCCAGCAGCTTATACTACACCAGAAAATTAATGAATCCTGCCAATTTACATCAGTCATCCTGTTTTCTGAAGCTATGGAGCAACTAGACCACCAACACTTCATTCTGAGCTTTCCTAAACCTTCGAAAGTTCGTTTAACCTGTTCTGAAGATAATTATAGAATGCTGAAAGGGAGCTACTTATCCATCATACCCAAAGGCTGCGCGCTGAGAACTACAGCATTTACTGCAAGCAATCGTCATGATCAAACTAAGGGAAAGTTATTGAAAATTATGGACTTACCGATTATAAAGAAGAATTTGTATAACTTACCAATGAAAACGATAAAACTAGATACCATTGACCTTGGCAGTTTGCATTCAAGTAACTCTGAAATCGTTCTACAAGAACCTGTAACGCTACAGTCGTCGAACACTGAAGCTATATACCACACTACTATACCGGTATACATTCTACTATCCGGTGCAAGTGTTCTCATTATCATCATTATACTTCGTCGTCGTAGATTGAAGCAGCTACATAAAGCCACTGATGGAATCGATATTAAGACTAAGGATAAGGAGACCTGCGACACCGAGATTGATCCAGCTTCGCCATCGACACTATTTTTGACTAGAGTTTTCAAATAGTTGCCGATCTCGTGGAGGGAGATGTTATGTCGCCACTTGCGAAACCCTAAATTCTTAAGACAATGACTAACACCGCATTGCGCTCTGTACCGTGAGATTCGCCTTCTCAGCAATTCGATGGCGTGGGACCAAAGATTGCGCAATAGCAGTGATGAATATTGATTTAGTGTATTAGTGATTCACTCTTGTTTCTCACATAGAGCAATTGTCGCGCTTCTTAATTTTACCGATCTAAATGTAATAATTACTTTAATTAAATTAATTTAGTAAATTATATCGGTTTTATTTGCATCCTCGACTGCAGCCGTACGTAATTAGTACATAAAATATTTAAATTGTGTGCGAGCAAGTAAAAACAATTTAAGAAACCCCCAAAATATCATAATTTATCTAAAAGTAGACACGCTTCGATCGACAATCTATCTATCGAAAACGTAATTACGACACGATATCTTGCAAAAATACCCTGATTCAAACAGGAAAACGCCCATAACTTTTGAACCGATTTCCATCAAAAATAGCTAAGAACAAGTTCTCAATAAAGAGCTACAAGCAGCTTTTAACCAAAAATAGATTAAAAATCGGTTTATCCGTTTAGGAACTATTATGCAACAGATAGATACACAAACAAACAGGTACACACGTCAAAACTATAATACCCCTCTTTTTCCGTCGGGGGTTAAAAGTGTGCGTCTTGGACACGCTTGTTTTTCATACAGATGGAGTGACTTATGTTATCTATGTAGTTAGATTTATGCTTTGATTATATAGTAATTAAAGGATTTATGTCTGTGAACCTAGTAATGATTTGATGAGTACATGGTATTATAAATGAAACTTTGCAGACATGATGGGTATAAAAAATTAAGACAATTTCTAAACTTTTAATTTCAATTAGGTTACTACAGATTTGAATTTAAGGGTCGGAACCTTCGAACTGTTGGTAGCAACTCTTCTCAAAGTATTTGCAACAGAAGATTGTGAAAAGTTTTCTTAACGAAAATCGATAGCAAATTTTGTAGAAATATTTTTATCAAATCTTTAGGTTATCACTTTTCTGCCTAAGTTAAGTTCATAAGTAAGTTTAGATTTAAGGTTCCCGTAAGCTAGTGCAACCATTAGATGTAGGTCACTTTTGCATTGAAATATTTATGCAAATGTTCTACAGATCAATTCCAATGTAAACACGGTGTCACATAATTGTTACGTTATTGCCCGCGTCTTAAATTCATCATTCTGCATAAACTTGATAAAGGTCACATTTATCAACGCAATTAAATATATTTTCTTCTTTCCAGATATCCCTAGTCCCCCACTTCTTGCTCAACAAAAGGAACATTTTCAACGTAGAAATAATCCTCCACATTCTCGCCGGTATATCTTCAGGAGGCCTATTCACCATCTTACCAATCTACATAAGAGAGATCACTACTTTGAGGGGATTCTCCGTCCCTCTTCTGATGGTGATGACGACAGCTGGGTACATGACAAAAATGATTGCTGTGGAAGTGAGGTTGTATTTGATGGTAGCTCTTGTGATGGTGCAGTTCCTGTCAATGATGGTGATGGTTGAAAGTCCCAGTTACTTGGTGATGATGAAGAAATATGAGGTGAGTGTAGTTTCATGATTTATTAGTTAAGAGTTGATTTAAGTCTCTTTTATATTACATGAATGTGCGCACTATAGTGTCTCCCCGATCGATAACCAGTCTCTGCTAAAACTGGTCATCAAGATCAAAATAGGGTAGTTGACAAAAAATATCTATTTAGTCCATCAGTTAGATAACCTATAAATATTGGACACGTATTTTTTCTTTTGCCACGTTAACAAAAAGTTACGACGATACAGTGCGTTGAAATATCGTGTAACTTCACGGTGTGCTACACTTAATACTGAAAAAGTGACGTCACAAGCCCCCACTCCTGAACTTTGATGCGCTTTATCTTTGTATTTTTTTATTTATTTGATAAAGCAAAATATAGGTGTCCAATATTATTTGATAATCTCACTGACGGACTAAATAGAATTATCATGTTTCTACCTATTCAGTCAGGCAGACTATTTATTATATATTTTACCAACAAGCAGAAAGAAAGATTTACTTTATTTTGGTACCAATGTTAGGACAAGTACGAACGAGAGTATTGACCGTGGGGTCCTGGGTCGCGCAAACTATTACTCTAGAAACTTAAACATAAACGGCGAATTTTAAAAACTGAATACTTAAAGTATTCCAGAGAAAAATAGACGAGATTTGAAGTCTAATGTTTGGTTTATATTAGACAGGTTATGAATATCTGGAAATAATAAATTATGTTTAACAGGCGGATGAGTGACCGCAGTTTGTTGTTACATGAAGACAGACAGGAACATGCGTTTCCCAGATTAAATATATATAAACCATGACGCATCTTTTACGACATCCTCACGGAATATGTGGTTTAACTATGAGCTCATGATTATTATGAGATTAAAACATCGCTTTTATTATAAAATATATTCCTCAGAAAGCATTAAATCATATAATTACAATACAACATATAGTTACAATTTGGTCATACATAGGTCGATGCGAACTCGCAACGCGGTCGGTAATTATCTTCGTGAGCGCTCGTATACGCTGCGTTTCTTGTATGGTGAACGCGTATATGTAAACGTTCGGCTGTATCTTTTGAAAGAGTTGAGTAAAGTATGCTAGCATAGGTAACGGGTAAATGAGCCCACAATGTTTCTACTGCTGGAAGACAAGCCCCCTCTCTGTGAGAGAGAATGATCTGCAATTCACCACGCAAATTTATAGTTCTAGGACATACCACTTGTCTCCTGATGTTTTGCGTAATATTTTTATTGCGATGATATTTTGCGTAGTAGAGGAGAGCCGGTGATTCTATGTAAGTATGATATATTGCACAAAAAAACGAAAACTAATACAAATAAAATCTCACAGCTATATAAATAAATATTGTTTGACATTAGTCTTAAGGCTATAACTATAGGGTAACGACTTACCACTTAGCGTTTAAGCTCTAAACTAATTATTTCACACACTCTTGTGATATAGAGGAATAGTATTTTAGTACCAGGAAAATTACTTTAGAACTGTCAATAGTTTTCTAAAAATATCTTGCAAAGAATGACCGATAATAACTTTTTAAACTAGCTGGATAAATATTTGTCTTTAAGATCATGTCGTGTGAAAGTCATGCGCGTTTAAATCGTTAATCCAAATGGTAATTGATACAAATAATACAGTTAATTTACAGTTGATAATCTTTCGCTAAATTAATAAATAGGTAAAAATGTTTATTTCAAAGGCTAGGTAGTCTCTGGATGTATCTAGTAATGTAATTACAAGAAAATCATTCATTTATATACCGAGTCCTATTAGATACATATGCTTTATGTTTGAACAGGCGGAAATCACGGGCGGAGTGAGTTTACGTTTATCGGCAAACAATATTTTGTTATAACTTGCTGATAGACATAACATAACAGGAAATTAATTTGTAAACAGTTAAAGAACCAACATAATAAAATGGAATACATTTCAATAAGAAACAAGAATTCATTGCAACAAAACATCAAAACAACCTCAAACTAAAAACAATAATAAAAACTATTACAATTCCAATGATTCAGTCGTATTGAAACTGGAGAATTCTTGGCAGACTATTAGTATTTATTTATTTACGAGTATTTATATATGCTTTATTGGAAGTACACCAAGTTAAATAATAGAAAAGGAAACCTAAAACTTAAATACAAACAAAGGGCGGCCTTATCGCATACCGCGATCTCTTCCAGGCAACCTGGAAGAGACCTTAGTACGTGTTCAGAATAAGACTGCACTCGCTGGAGCCACGACTTTGTTGCTCAGTTCACGGTATAGTATTGCATTGATTATAAATAGACATATTGTGAAGATGTCAATGGGTATGTTGAATAAGATAGAAGTGGATCAGAATTTTGAATTTGATTTTTTTTTCTGAAATTTTGTGTGGAAATCGATTGTGCACGGTTCAGGCAAGGTGTGATACGGAGTAATGAGAATCATCGTGCGGAAAGTTTTACGTGTAAACTTTGATGGCATTTAAAAAAAAAACTTTTTTTTTCGGAAGTCGATGTACCTATATTTTTTTTTTCGTTTTTGACACGGACTTCCGAAAATAAAGTATTTTTTCACTTTGTAGTGTTTTGTTTTGGAAGGCCGTTTACTTATTGTGTTAAATAGTTAATTTTCTCATTTATTTTTGGTAATTATATTACCATGAAAATACGCATTATTAAGGATAATTAGAAAAAGAATCATCAAAATCGGTTCATAATTGGCGGAGTAATCGCGTAAAAACATATATATATTTAAAGGGTCTGAATAATTAGATGATGACGAGTAATAAAAAAAGGCATAGGCAGAGACGAATACGTCATGTTTTAATAACTTACAATAAATCGGGATAAATTCAAGACAATGAGGAAGAGATATTGATCCGCGAAAAGCAAAAAAAAAAAAAAAAAGGTCGTAGTTTTTAGGTTTCCGTACCTGAAGGGTCCAAAGCAAGCCCTATTGCTGTCACTCTCGTGTCCATCGTCTGTCACACAGGTTTTATAGCCAAACGTCTGGAGCTGCAGTCTTCAAATTTTCACAGTAGAAGTATCTTGCGACCCAACGCCATACAAATTGTCAAAAAAACGATTTTAAAAATCGTTTTTTTGACAATTGTTTGTTCGCCCCCTTGGCGCAAAAAAACAATTTAGACCTACTCCATAGAGTGCGGTTTCGTTGTTTAAAGCTTGTTAAGCAGATAAATACTATATTTTTGTTATAATAAATATTGGAATACAAAGGAATGAGAAGCCACCAAAGTCAGCTTTTCATACAAAATTTTGTTTCGAATATTTTTTTAGTTTATCATTGACTTGTGGCAATTTGGTGATAATGTTTATTCAAAGTCAAATATATCATAATAATAGTATTTTGAACGTCGTACACAAATTATAATTAAAATTTACAGTAAAAGTTTATTCTACCTTGCAATCGGAAAAGTGGCTTGTTATGGAGAAGAATGCACAAGAAACTCCATACTAACTCTTTAAAAAAAAAATGTGTCTTACAATATTTACATAAGTATATACATTAATAAATTCATATATGTGAGGACCATGCTCCCGGAAAAGCACTACACACTATACAACGTACAGGTACAAAGTATTAAAATCATTTACAGGTAAATTCATTAATTTTATAAATAGGAACATGTATTAGTGCGTACATTTTATAAAAAAAAAACAATATTATAAACCTATTTAATATATTTTAATACCTATTAAAACTAACTTGTTTTTCCGGTTTGGTACGGAACCCTAATGTGCGAAGTCCGACACGCACTTGGCCGGTTTTTTTAGTGTTAACAGATTACAATTACTAACTACAAAATTGTAATACCCAAATTCAGATTAACTAAAACTAGCAAGTCTTTTCTTATAAACAGTATACGCTTTTATAACAAGTTGCCAAAGCCAGTTATAGAACTGACCGATGGAAAGTTCAAAAATCACATCAAACGTGTCCTTATTAAAAAAGCATATTATAAAATCAAGGACTACGTTGAAGATAAAAAATTTGGCTTTAGCTCCTGCGCATGCGGCTTCCCTGGTAACTCATAAACGGCACAAATATGTGGATGTCTCTAACTATTCTCAATCTCATTTTACACAAATAAGTGGATGTCTCTAACTATTCTCAATCTCATTTTTTTTGTTTTTCTTCTTTTAATTAGACTTTTTACAATGTTTCTCAATCATCTTTATAGCCCTTTGCTAAGAATAGTTACAGCACTGATAACAACATTTGTGGCACATGTTAAATTAAGTCTTGTTATAATTTTTATTTTTTATTTTTACCTTTGTATAGATTCTTTTACCGATTGTTTAGTGAATGTGTGAACATTGTAGGCCTTCTATATGCTAGTTAATATTTGTTAACTTTTTTATATATTATAAAAGTTTTTTTTTTAGTTTCTTACGACTTATAGTCGGGCCTACGTTGTCCCCCCATAGTACTAATGCTGTAACGTCGAAATATTGTAAAACCTAACCATTTTTTAAAAGAGTAACCATGGAGTTTCTTGCCGGTTCTTCTCCATAGGAAACGACCAACTCGAACCGTGCACATTTTGTCGAAGTTTTATAAGTGCCCAAGTAGGCCTATGTGAAATAAAAAAGTTTGATTTTGGTACTTACTTATTCATAAGGCTGGTAGAATATGCTAGAAGCCAAGCCAAAGCACGGATGTTTGCAGTTTAGCTTATTTGTAATACTAGAGCAGCAAGAATGTAATTACTTCTAGGTACTAAAATCCATCGTAAACATCTTAATGAAACGGAAAAAGAGCACATTACTCTAAATAGCTATTTTATATGCTTGTTCCTCTGTTAGGTACTATTTATATAATTGATAGAAGGACCGATATAAAAATATATATTTTTGGTGAAGTTTAATATAATTTCTGCATAACATACTCGTATGTTTTTTTTAATACTTTAAGCAAATAAACGCATAGAGGCGGATTTAATGCCTTAGGCATTTTCTACCAGTCAACCTTTGGGTGATGGAGATACAAATAGTGGTAGGTGTAATTACGATTGTAAAATGGATTTGAATACAAGGCCTAAATATAAGCTATAAATAAATACAATTTAGTTATACAATAAATACTAAAACAAATAAACTAAATACAGATTCTACTTAACAATTAGTTGAAATAGACAATGGCGAAAAAAAATAGCGCTGTGACGATACTACTGCCAACTTCTTACGAATGTGTTCACGAAATTTGACTTTGAAGGTTAATCGGTTGGTTGCCATCCTGATTTTCTGGGTTCTTTCTTCATTCCGTATATTTCACACAAGAGAAATATACTGAATGAAGAAAGAACAGTGAATGAAGTCAATGCGGTGAGTAGGACAATGAAGAAGGCGGTTATTTGATGATCGTAGAATTTTATTGTGGTTGTCGCAGATGTATTGAAAGTAAGGGGTCAGATAACTAGGGGAATTTGGAGAGTCAAGAAATGAATACAATGTAGTTAGTGCCCTTTGCTCTCTGCGCTGGCGTATGCGAAACCACTTTAGAAGCGACCGATACGCAGAGACATGATCATATTTACGTAAATTGAAAACAAATCGAATGCAGTAATTTGGAAGACGGTCAAGTTTGTTGAGGAGATTTGCATTCAGGAACTCACTCGTAACAACACATCTGCATTTCCTGAAGAGTTAGGCAGAGGTTTACAGCCACATTTTGGCAGTCATGTTTAAGTTTACAAATATATTTTTCCCGACCCCGGAGTTATACCTAGGACCTAACGGTAACGATTGCATCACTTGACTACCAAGGCAGTATTTAATGTCAAAGCCCAGGTTAGTGCGAGATCCGATATAAGAAATATATACCCTCATGTTATTTAATGATCATAAGGATTATATAGTAGACTAGCACTTCGCCCGCGACTTCGTCCGCGTGATTTGTTTTCCTATAAATTACTCTCTTTTGTGCAGTTAGTGAAGGCGAACAGAAACAAGTTATTATTAAATCAATAAAAAATGGGGTATCGTAGATATACAGGGTTTATTGGGTTGGGACGATTCGTTATTTGACTTAAAGAATAATTAATTTTAGGTTACCGCCACAAAGTAAAATCCTTCTCTAAAAACTTAATAACCCCATTTTGCCCCGTTGAGGGTCGAGTTTTGAACAACCCAAACATGTTATTCACTTTTCTTCTCTTTTTTATTTTTCGTTTATGTTAGTAAGATTCCGCAGTAAGATTCCTCAAAAAAACTTTTGGGGTAGTTTTAAAAACGTTTTATGTAAATTTCGATTATTTTCTTTATCCCCAAGGAAATAGATTTTTCATACAAACAAATTTTGTCCCTTTTCACCCCCTTAAAGGTTGAATTGCCGAAAATTCCTGCTAAGTGCTCCCCTAGAACCCTACGTCAAAAACGAAAACCTGTCCAGTATGATTCTTAGCTTAGCTTTAATCACGCGCCTAAGGGGGCGGCCCCTTAGGCGCGTGATTTAGCGATTTAGCTAGGCAATCTATTTGCTTATCAATGTATATAATTATCTATCATACAATCTTCATCATAATTAATAACATTATGAGGGTAAATATTTCTTATACTGGATTTTAGACCAGGTGTTAGTAGTTATTTATATAATAGGTTCTTAACGTAAAACTACAATTTACTCAACGTAGCCTTTCCTAGTCTGTTTTGCTAAAATTATATTGCTGTGCAGTTATAAGCAAAATACAGACATACGTGTTTCTTCGTCTGAAACAAATTGCTGTGGCGAGTGCCTGGTTATGAAACAAAGCGGCGAAGTGGCAACTGTCAGACTTATGAGGGCCTTTGGGAAATCATATTACAATTTTATTGTTTAGTAGAGGAAATACTAAATGTAAGTTGCCGAAATAATACAGTTGGTAATAAATACTCTTTAACATTTGTTTTGGGCGATGTGTTCCCCAAGCGACAAGGTTCTTTAATCATATAGAAATAAATATTTTTTTCGTATAAAAAACAAAATTACATAACTTCCCGCACGTATTATTCAAAGGGTCAATGTTAATGGTTGGAACCTTCAATACCGCTGCGTTTGTAGGTTCCTATAATATCATTAATTCAACTGAAAAACTTCCACAGCTGGACATGGATCTCCCCCAAGCGTCATCATCTCGATGAGTCCTGTAATTAATTTTAAATGTAATAAAGGAATATCTATACAATCACTTGTAACAATCTTAGATGCTTGATAACAATTAGAGATCTTCTAATGGCCAAAATGGATATCAGATCTTATTGAATTAATATACATATATTGCCCGCAGTTTCGCATGTGTAGTATATTGATAAAGTGTAAATAGTCTTTCTTTCTTTTCTACAATATAAGACGCAGGTTATAGTGGTGGGCAGTTATAGAATAGTATCAAGAATCGACTTGACTACTCTTGCCCAATTTTTTTTTTTTTTCTATAACTCTGTTATTCTTTTCTGCGATAAAGTTAAAAACTTGGATATTCATTGAAAGGAACTTCACTTGAACTACCCAACTGTAGGAGGTTAGCCCCAAGATATTTCCATCTGCTGCATCTTTGAGGAGACTTCGTAATTTTCTTCCAACTGCCACCAGGATTGCGCTTACACAATCTCTTCTTCTTCCCATACTTGACTATACTGATGCCAGCTATCTTCACATTAATCAAGAACAACTTGATAAAGTGGAGCGGCTTCAAAACTTTCGTATATGGTTCATATTAGGCTTGCGTAAATATGACCATGTTGCCGAATTCCGTGTGAAGCTCAAGTGGTTACCATTTCGTCTTCGCCGGAATGCTCATATTCTTTCTCTTTTATATAATGTGCTCTTTACTCTTTCTACCCCGTTTATCTTAAAAAACGCTCACTTTCAGTTTCTCCGTTATTCCCATACGAAATTTCTTAGGTCTTCAGATAACGTACAACTTCAATCAAATGCAATGCATGACTTTTATGGATAAATGCTTTAATGTATAGGCTACTCGTCTGTGGAATGCATTGCCAGATCAAATCAAACTTGCTCAATCGTTGCCTGAATTCAAAGGCTTGTAAAGGTATATTACCTGTCGCTGTCTAATTATTTATCGTCATTTATTTTGATTGCCATTATATTTCGTTTTTATGTATTTATGTATCTATTAGATAGCATATGTTTTGATCAGTGTATCTATTCCAATATAGCATTTTAACACCATGACACATGATGTTATTGTTACACCATGACAGGCAATTCGCACTTCATGTCCAGGCAATTACTGTCGTGTACTAGTTTTAAGTTTCTTTTTACTAATGTATATTATGGTGTACAATAAAGCATGTAATAAATAAATATAATACTACATTTAACTATGTAAATTTCATTAAAATCGGCGGCGGCTTAGGCTTGAAAACGTAACAAACGAACCAACAGACTGTGTAACTTTTGCATTTTTAATATTAGTTTGGTTATAAACTACAAACATACTCTACAGTAGTAAACAACAGCGTACTATCATTTCATCTGCATATACTAAGAACGTTTCGCATCCACCGGAATCCCGCAGTTTTGACCAGGTCACCGTACCACGTAAAAGGAAGCCTTCCAACACTGCGTCTTCCGTTACGCGGTCACCACTCCAGAACTTTTCGGCCCCAACGGCCATACGTTATGCGAAACGCACAGGACTGATCAGTGTGGCAAAGCTTGGGGGAGGCCTATGTCCAGCTGTGGACATCTTTCAGCTGAAATGATGATGATGATACGAAGAACCTCTATTGTTATAAATCTGTAATCCATTTATCCAATAAAACCCATAACAAAACAATTTGTATCTTTTTCAGAGAGCTCGAACAAATCTATCAAAGCTCACCCGCTTGCCAGAGGATGATCCTTATATATCAAAAGAAATCTCCAATTTCAAAGATGAAAGTGATAAAGCGAAAGCGAGTGGAAGACTTAGTGTTTGTACCATCTGTGAGTATTCCTGATTGAGAATAATAAGTTTATATTAATTTATGTATGTATGTTTTAATACACGTTAAACAGTCCGAAGTCGCTTAGGGTAAAGACAAAGATATTTTATTTCAACTAGGCCACCAAGCGGCACTTTTGAACGTTAGATACATTAAAATTTACAAGGAATAAAAATTGATTCTACCGTGCATTCAGAAAGTAGCTTGTTATGGAGAAGAACGCACAAGAAACTCCATACTTACTATTTAAAAAAATATATAGTTTTTTTCAATATTTAGGTACATAAGTTTCTCATTCACATTAATAATTTCATATGTGTGAGGACAGTGCACCCACAATCACTACACACTATACTACGTACAGGTACAAAGTATTAAAAGTACTCACACATGTACTTCAGGTTCAGTCGTCAGCTGTTGGGTGGGTTACCGGTTCCTTGACACAAACTTTTGTATAACTCGATATTTTTCCAGTAAAACAATAATCCTGAGTATCTATAGCGTTTTTTACTTATAATTAAACCCTAAATACACATTTTAAAATACGGAGCACAAATTTGACATGTCACTCGGGCAGTGTTACCAACTTTTTTTTTTCAAAAGAAGCTTAAACTTAAAGGCAGTCAAACGAAGCATGAACTTAATTTTCTTAAAACATTTTAACAAAAAAAATTACCGACGAAATAACGAATTAACAAACAAAAAATCTTTTAGTTTAGCATTTTGAGTTGGCGCTAAACAAACAAACATGCAAATTAGAATGATTGTAGCAATTTTTTTGCATTTTAGTTTGTTATTTCGTTGGTATTTTTTTTGTTAGAAAGGTTTTTTTCGCTTTTTAGTTTACTTAATTTAAATAGAATCGGTTCACAATTGAAAATTCAGTGGGGAAATTATCAATAAATCCTTTTTTCTACTTAAAGCGGTGGATATTATTTTTGAAATTTAAATTTGACCAATTTTGAGGTACCTATACTTCAAAATAAAATAAAAAAATATGTGCATGTCGAATTGAAAATCTCCTCCTTTGTTTTCGTCGGTTAAAAAAATTATTATATTATATTTATTTTTCTTAGAATAATTACTTTGAAAACATCTCTCTACAACTTCGTCGCTTATTACGTCACAACTGTCTGTGGGAGTCTTTATAAGGCAAGCCTATTTTTAGCAACGAATCACAGGAATAAAACCATCTTCATTTGTTTCACCACCATGTTTCATCGAAAAGATTTCCAAAACAATATCCAGGATATTAAAGCATTACCAACAGAACCCATTTCAAGCATTTTTGGCATTTTTGTCTGTTAAGTTGTGCACGCATTACGTAAAATGTACGAAACCAATGTAGATAACTTTTATATATAAATTTTTTGTGTTAATCGAAGTATTACTTAGTTTTTGTTTTATCGTAATCGGTTCACTCTATCTAATGAGGAGCTCGTGGCTAAATAATAACAGCCGCACGGGTCGATCTTCAAGGTTAAGCAACGCTTGACGAGGTCGGTCCGTGGATGGGTGACCATTTCAACATACCGAGTTTCCTCCGTGCCTCGGAAAGCACGTTAAGCCGTTGGTCCCGGCTGTCATTTGAAGATCTTTGACAGTCGTTACGAGTAGTCAGAAGCTTGTGATCTGACACCAGTCTATCCAAGGGGTACCGTTGTTACCCAGTTACTGGGTTGTGGAGGTCAGATAGGCAGACGCTCCATGTAAAACACTGGTACTCAGCTGAATCCGGTTAGACTGGAAGCCGACCCCAATATAGTTGGGAAAAAGGCTAGGCAGATGATGGTTCACTCTATGTAATGTTATATGAAGTTAAAGCGTTCAAGAAATAAAATAGCACAACACACGCAATTTAGATACTCGGACAGTTGAATATTCGATATCGGTATTTGGTCGGATATTTGATAGATGGCGTTGTGCATTTGACGTCATATTCTAAATGGCGGTGTTAAGATTCTCCGCGGCAGAAAGACGCTAGAAAAAAAAAGTTACGTATGTAAGATAGATATGTAGGGTAGGATGATAGGGTAGGCAGTTCACGGCAGCGACGCCGCGGGTATAGCTAGTTTCGAATAATTTTACAGGCAATTGAGATGGTACGAGACCCGAAATGCCTAGATAAAGTGACATTCTAGTATCAGCGACAACGATTCTATAACAGTAAAAATAAAACATTTTTTTTGGAAGTCGGTGTCTTTGGTAGGTACCAATTTGTTGCGTCATGGACACAGACTTCCAAAAAAGAAAGTTATTTTTCAGTTTGTAGTTTTTTTTTTAATTAGCAAATCGGTAGTATTTTTTTAAAAGATTATTTATTTTTCACTATTTTGTTGTACTGACCTAATAGGCAAGTTTTTTAGTAAGGTACCTATAATTTCAGAATAGATTACCCGAATATCATCAAACTTGAACATAACCGGTGAAATGAGAGTGTACCAAGGTGAACTGTACACATATGCGTACTCCTTTAGAGCGTACTTGCGTGATGTTATGTTATGAAATGGTATAAACAATAAACAGACATGCGATTGCAGCAATCCCGAGAGATTTTGCATTATTTATTGAAGAGTTCTGTTGTATATCTCCAAAGTTCTTCATCAGATCTTTACCAAATTAAAATGGGACCAATTTCGAAATATACTCTTTAAAATAAGTGAATTTTATAATCAGTTCACAATTGACGGAGATATCGGTGAACATACAAAACAACAAACATAAAGTCGAACATAGAACCTCCTCCTTTTTTGTAAGTCGGTTAAAAACACACATTGCAAAACAATTCATTAAACTTTTATTTTCCTTTCAGGGCGAAACAAAATCTGGTTAGACGGCACAAAGATAGGCATCACTTTGTACACTCTAACAGCAATATGCGGGAGCATCCTGTTCTTAGACCAGCAGAAGACTCTGATGCAGCTGAGAGTGTCTGTAGACCCTGAGAATACGCTGGTTCTGTACACGCTGTTAGCGGGCAGTGCCTTCTGCTGGGTTTGCTGCTCCGTTGTGGATAGAAAGGTTGGTTAGACGAGGAAATGCGGTCGCAAACATCCGACTGAATATCCTAAGTCATCATCAACATCATTACAGCTGAAAGACGTCCACTGCTGGACATAGGCGTCACCACATTGACCAATACCGTGCGTCTCGCATCCAGCGCCTTCCCGCAACTTTAACTAGGGCTTCGATCCACCTAGTAGGAGGCCTTAAAACGCATCGTCTTCCGGTTCACGGTCACCATTTCAGAACGTTTCGGCTCCATCGGCCATCCGTTCTACGAGCAATGTGCCCTGCCCACTGCCATTTAAGTTTCGAAATTCTTCGGGCTATGTCGGTATCTTTGGTTGCGGTTTGCGGATATCCTCATTTCTGACGTGATCATGCAAGAAAACTCCGAGCATAGTTCTCTCCATTGCCCTAATCTCCTAAGTAAAAAGTCATAATTCGAGGCTTGGTTCTCGCCTATTTCCTCCTCCAATATTGGACGTATTTAAAAGATATTGCAAAAACTGAACTTTTCATTTTTGTTTGTTATTTTTAGAAACACCAGCCACCCTAAACAATGACCAAAATTGCACTGTCTACAGAGGCCTAGTTTACAAATTGACAACAAGACAGACTATAACATAGAAGTACAACATATATCTTTTTTATTCAATTTATGGCATATCTTTTAAATTTGTCCGATACTTCAGTATAACAGGCGAGAGCCTTGAAACATTGAATTATGACTTTTTACTAAGGAAACTCAGTCGGCGTTCTCTGCCCGCATTTCCTCTTAATATTTGATATACCTTAATTTGTTTAGTACGGCTGGGCAAAGTTCTTACTCCTTCTAATCCTCTTGGTCCTGCGCAATCTCTGACCAAGTATGAACCCCAAAGGTGATCAGCGGCTCAAGACAAGAGACATTCTATCGACGAAATCGTCGCGAGAGCGAATGGTACAATCTTAAAAATGTCTGGGATTGTCAAGCGCTATCCAAAGGTGACGTAATAAATCCCTTACATTTGGGCATTACAATCATCGCCATCGATGACAGAATAACACTTTTTATAATGCCTCTGAGGCTCATCAACGCCTTACCACCGTCTTTGCCTCGGTCGACCTCGACGATGACAATCTCCTTCGTCCAATGAGTGACTATCTTCAGCCAGCTCTCTGTTTATTAATAGCTAGCTGTCCCCCGTGGCTTTGCTCCCGTCAACTGGCTAACTACCCACTTACCTGACCTACCCAACCTACCTACCTACCCACCCTACCCTCCCTATCCTACCTGGCTTCCCTAGCTACCTACCTACCTACTCTACCTGCTCTACCTACTCTACCTACTCTACCTACTCTACCTACTCTACCTACTCTACCTACTCTACCTACTCTACCTACTCTACTTACTCTACTTACTCTACCTACTCTACCTACTCTACCTACTCTACCTACTCTACCTACTCTACCTACTCTACCTACTCTACCTACTCTACCTACTCTACCTACTCTACCTACTCTACCTACTCTACCTACTCTACCTACTCTACCTACTCTACCTACTCTACCTACTCTACCTACTCTACCTACTCTACCTACTCTACCTACTCTACCTACTCTACCTACTCTACCTACTCTACCTACTCTACCTACTCTACCTACTCTACCTACTCTACCTACTCTACCTACTCTACCTACTCTACCTACTCTACCTACTCTACCTACTCTACCTACTCTACCTACTCTACCTACTCTACTTACTCTACTTACTCTACCTACTCTACCTACTCTACCTACTCTACCTACTCTACCTACTCTACCTACTCTACCTACTCTACCTACTCTACCTACTCTACCTACTCTACCTACTCTACCTACTCTACCTACTCTACCTACTCTACCTACTCTACCTACTCTACCTACTCTACCTACTCTACCTACTCTACCTACTCTACCTACTCTACCTACTCTACCTACTCTACCTACTCTACATACTCTACCTACTCTACCTACTCTACCTACTCTACCTACTCTACCTACTCTACCTACTCTACCTACTCTACCTACTCTACCTACTCTACCTACTCTACCTACTCTACCTACTCTACCTACTCTACCTACTCTACCTACTCTACCTACTCTACCTACTCTACCTACTCTACCTACTCTACCTACTCTACCTACTCTACCTACTCTACTTACTCTACTTACTCTACTTACTCTACCTACTCTACCTACTCTACCTACTCTACCTACTCTACCTACTCTACCTACTCTACCTACTCTACCTACTCTACCTACTCTACCTACTCTACCTACTCTACCTACTCTACCTACTCTACCTACTCTACCTACTCTACCTACTCTACCTACTCTACCTACTCTACCTACTCTACCTACTCTACCTACTCTACCTACTCTACTCTATCTATTTATTTTTGATTTAACCTTCCCTGTATTCTAGCGAAGAAACAAAAAAAGAGTTATTCAAATCGGTCCAACCGTTTTTGAGTTCTAGCGAGACTAATGATGATGATGATGATGATGATGAAGATGATGTTATTTTTTCAACATAAGCCTCTTCCATTTTATTTTTAGCCATGAGTTTAAAATGAAATGTAAGCTTAGTAATAGTACATTACTGCAGCGGCCAGCAAAAGAGGCATTGATGGACGAACGTGTAAATGTGGGCCGAGGCGAAGCCGAGGCACACATACGTAAGTCCATCAATGCCTAGTTGTGGCCAAGGCTTGTATAGTACTTTTCTCAAATATGCGCGGAAATTTAAACTAAGTATTACCTAGAACTCATTTTGTCAAAATCAATGACGAACAACAATAATTGTTCCCGCATTAGTGTTCATTTGTTTTTTTTTTCAATAAACAGCGTTCTATTTGCAAGCCAGTTCGAAATTTAAATGAAACCTTTGTTAAGTTACCTCCTTGGTGGTCATGCTTCGGCGAAAAAGATCGTTCCATTTTTTAATTACACGACAGATATGAGTTTACTATGGAATTTATTTGGCCGCTACACACGACAGATATGGATTTTCATACAACTTTTGCCGGCCGCTGCGCGCATGTATTTGGCCAGTACAGCAATTGCGATTTATCTCGAAGAAGGTTGTCAAAATAATGCTCACATTTCCAAGCATGTTTGAGAAAAATAAATTTTAATCTGAAAATAACAATAAAGGATAATGAGACAATCCCAAAGTAATGCGCTTATGGCCCACCCGCAGATGAGAAAATAAAAATGATGCAGCATTATATTTTGTTCAAAATATTTAGCTCTATAATTTTGATCTTGATCCGATCAAAAGACCAAAGCGTCCAAAGCTTATGTTTATCGCTAGGGGTAGTAAGGTTGATATTTTCAATAATATTCTCAAGAACCACTCTATTATAATCGTGGCAATCTAAGAAGTCCGATGACGTTTCTCAATTTACATGCCGCGATAACTTTGTATGAACGTCTACGAAAAATCAAATTCATGTATTGACACGTTAACCATTCTCACCAACATTTCTCTCCTTCCAGTACCTCCTAACAGCAAGCTACGTCACAATGACAGTATCAACAGGAGTACTAGCAGTGTACACTCAAGCTGACCTGACAGTGACGTCACTAAGATGGCTGCCTGTCATCGCACTTGGTATCCTGGTCTTCGCGTATGGTGTAGCGTGGGGCCTGCCTATCGTTGTTATGGTGGAAATATTTAATATGGAGGTGAGGATTAAAATTATGTCTTAAAGATCTGTTTTCAGTATCGTAATAATTGCCTAAAAATAATGAAAATCCTGCTAGTCAGTTGTGTGGTAGTAGCTGGATGAAAGTTGCCGAAAATCGAAATAAATGGTGTGTGACTGGAAATGCCTGTGTCCAGCTGCAGTGGACTACTGAAGGCTGTAGTCAGTATCAAAAAACGAAGGAACGAAAACAGGAACACCGACTTCCGAAATTGAAGTTATTTTTCATTTTGTACCAAGTGTTTTTATTTGGAAGTCTGTTGTATTTTTTTTATACCTGTTTCATTACAAGCAGCCAGGACTTTTGCTTTTTTGATTCGAAAATACTCAAGTAGTTTATTACAAACTACACAAGCACATAGGAACAACCTAACGACTTGTTCTGTACATAATGAAAAATACAATTTAAACTACGTATTAAAACGAAGAAAGCTATACAAGTACCCCATGTACGAGAATTGTGAAGAAATATAGCTCACAGGATTGTAGAAACGTTTCGAGTATTTAAATAATATGTTCCGTGGATACGGGCTACGAAGAATATGTACGTATGCAGTGGTGCATTGCCTTTTGATCGGTTAACGCTACCTTTACTCGATCAGTTTTCCTTTTCGGGCTTGGTCGAGTTTTTGTCGGGGTTGGTTGGGCTCTTGACAAAATTACATTCATCAGCGAATAGTCAACAGTCTAAAATATTTTTGATTGACCACGTAAAATTTCATTTCAGCTACGCATGCCAAACACATATTTTGTACTTTTGATAATATCTCCAAAGACTCTAGCATCTATCATTCGATATCAGCGATGGCGTTGTTCCAAATGCCAAAATGTAAGGTATTATTCAAGTGACTTTTCGATAGCGTTTAACGTTCCCTCGTCATCAATAGATTTTTCAATCGCTATTACCACGCTTTCGTTGATAAAATGTCGTTTGTCTAGGGGCTCAAGCTCTTTTGGTCAGGCCAGACTGATGCTGGATCAATTGTTCAATATTTCTTCTCCATCTGTGGACGGCTTTTCAAATATCCGGTCATATTATTCAGTTTCAACCACATTTTATTATTGTATTGTATTTTAAGGTATTGGACTTGAAATATAGTTCAAACGTTCTCCTGTATTGTTGCAACGGAAACGCATTATGTTTGCTACGTTTCAATTCTAGACGTTATATTCAACTGTGTTGTTTGTTAGTACAATATTAAATTATGAAAAAATTCTAAAGCTATGACATCGTTAAGGTCCTGTCAGTGACAGCAAATTATAAGGAAGAAGAGGGCGAAATTCGATTAGATTTCACAATACAATTTAATAAACACGTCGTTTTTAGATACTGAAAGCGTATAATCATAAGGTTGGGGGGCAGAAGAGCGTAATCCAGCGTTAAGCGACACACCGTGCAAAGCTAAAAGAATTTTACCGACTTCAAAAAACGAGGTGATCAATTTGATACGTTATCATCAGCCTCATAATGTTCCCACTGCTGGGGCACTCTCTGTGTTAGAGGGAATGGGCCGTAATCCACCACGCGGGCCCAGTGCGTGTTGGTAGATGTCACATGTCTTCGAATTTTTGGTTCTAGGACATGCCGGTTTCCTCACGTTGTTGTTCGATACTTATGTAAGTAACATTGTTGGAATTGCTTGTATTTTGAACAATTCCAACAATACTAATAAAACATCTATTATCTAAAAATGTGTGCCAAATTTCATAAGTGTATGTATGTTTGTATGTATGTTTGTCCACGCATTTCTCCGAAACTAGTTATCGGATCGGGACCATTCTTATTTTACTGAGTCAAGTATCTATCAATTTAGGGTATAGTGCAAGTTTCATCAATACCGGTTTACCAGTTTTCAAGACGCCGCACCAATGTGTAAATTGAGTTATTATGGGTATTTTGTCAATCCTTTAGGTACCTTACTATAGAACTTGCTCACTTTTTAGTGATGGAGTTAAAAGGGAGAAATGAAAACGTGTTCACAAAACAATCAACTGACTTCAAAGGCAAAACACTAAAAAGTGCAAAATAACTTTCTTTTCGGCAGTTGGTGTCATTAGTACCACTTGTTTTTATCGTTTTGCGACATCGACTTTCAAATAAACTTATTTTGTACTTTTTTTGGAGTGTCATTCTGAACTTCGACAGTTAATTATTTCGACAGAGTCTCAATTTCGAAAAGCAATAGTTCGACAACTCATTGCTTCGACAGAACATATATTCGACTAGCATTAGTTCGACAGATTATACTTCGACAACACACATCTTCGACAAACACTACTTCGACAGAACACTTCTTCGACATGCACTTGTTCGGCGGATCTCTATTTCGACGGAACATACCTTCGACATCACGTGTCGGAGTTTCGGACTAAATTGAAGTGGATTCTGATTCGGCGTCATCGAGATTCCCATATCCTATTTTTTGTCTATACTATCCTACACAATCCTAATTCTCCTCAATACTTTCGTGGACGCTTTGAGTACTTTGTCCCGAGGGTTAAACCCTGTTGCACTTCCACCTCTCTTCTCCTTCGTACCCCGCTTCACACTTCCAGCCGCTATGATGACAAGACAGACAAGACTATGCGCACAAGTTTAAACAAATTTCGCCTTGGCAATTAAATACCAGCATCTGAAATCCCCGCAGTTTTTAATCAAATCCAAGAAAAAGTTTTACTCGTTGATGCAAAACCAATTAACGACTGGTTTTCAATTTTTTTTTGTCACTGGAACATACAAAAAAAATTAACAAAAGACAAGGCCACCTAAAGTAACATATTCAAAAGTACCACCATCCTATCCACCGGAAATGTGGTCGGTTGCAGATTCCATTGAGTGTGGATTTCCTTCTACTCAAAATTCAATTGAAAGCTGGCATATGAGGTGGAATACTTTACTCAATATAAGAAAAAAGAACATTTTTAAAACTTTGGCCGAAGTGAAAAAAGAAATAAAAAGCACACAGAACGAAATACAGCGAATTTTGGCTAAAATTGAGAAACCAAAAAGAAAAAACAATTACAGCAGAACGAAAGGCTGCAAAAACATTTACTACTGAAAAATGACATGGATACCATGTCATTCCTAAGCGGGTTAGCATACACTTTCTGATTTATTACTCACATGTGTAATAAATAAACAAAAAAAAAATGAGAATTACTCTCATGTCTTTTGCCTGGCACGCGACGATGGCTAAAGACCGGACGGGATGTCTTTGTTTTCATGGAAGATGGGTAGGCCTTTAGGGTGGGACGCGACTTGCGACGATACGCTTGCGCCATCTCATGTTCCTACCTCGTCGTGCTGTGCTGGAGTTGCCACTACGGCTGCAGAGATCATCCTCAAGTGGTGGAATATAATAACCTCATCGGTAGTTATATTTTCGAGCCGTTTGGGGTTGAAACTTTTGGTCCGTGGGGTCCGAGTGCTCACCCATTATTCAAAGATCTGCGTAGACACCTAGTTGACACTTCGCGTGACCCAAAGGTTGGCTTTTACCTTGGTCAGAGGATAAGCATTGCCATATATCGTGGCGATGTTGCCAATCTTTTGGGCACAATACCATTGGACAGCGATATGAAGGAGTGTTTCGACGCCATATTTTAGACATGTTTATTTTTCGGCTTAGTTAGTTTATATTTTTTCATTTAAGTGTTATGTTATATGTAGTAATTAAGTATTTTAATACAATGTACAAAGCTAATTAAATAAAGAAGACATTTTAATTTATTATGTTACGATTTAAATCTGAAGAAAGGATTAAACTGTACAAAGATTTGTGACATTATAATTAAAAACGTTATTGATTATTATTTATGTTTTTATTTTGTACCTAAAACCTTATAGCGAAATTCAATTATTGTTCTTAATTTTTAATTATTTATTGTACACAAAAAATTACGTATACAACATGACTGATCATAAAGTTGATGTACGTGTGCGTGCTTAACTCAAAAAGAGTTTTCAACCAGCAAACCTTACAGTGATAGATTTACATCATACATAAGTAAAAAACATATATATATGTAAATACATATAATACATATACTTATATTATATCATTCCAAAAGAAAATGATCCTTGATTTTCCTCTTGAACACATTCAGAGGAGGGCTGTCGCGTAGGGAATGTGGTAGAGAGTTCCAGAGAAGCACTGCAGTAACAAAAAGGAGCCATCATAGCGGCTGGAAGTGTGAAGCTGGGTACGAAGGAGAAGAGAGGTGGAAGTGCAACAGGGTTTAACCCTCGGGACAAAGTACTCAAAGCGTCCACGAAAGTATTGAGGAGAATTAGGATTGTGTAGGATAGTATAGAGAAAAAATAGGATATGGGAATCTCGATGACGCCGAATCAAAATCCACTTCAATTTAGTCCGAAACTCCGACACGTGATGTCGAAGGTATGTTCCGTCGAAATAGAGATCCGCCGTACAAGTGCATGTCGAAGAAGGGTTCGGTCGAAGTAGTGTTTGTCGAAGATGTGTGTTGTCGAAGTATAATCTGTCGAACTAATGCTAGTCGAATATATGTTCTGTCGAAGCAATGAGTTGTCGAACTATTGCTTTTCGAAATTGAGACTCTGTCGAAATAATTAACTGTCGAAGTTCAGAATGACACTCCTTTTTTTAACCGACTTCACAAAAAAGGAGGTTCTCAATTCGACTGTATATTTTTTTTTTTTTATGTGTGTTACCTCAGAACTTGTTACTGGGTGAACCGATTTTGATGATTCTTTTTTTATTTGAAAGCTGGTGTTTGTCATGTGGTCCCATTTAAATTTAGTCAAAATCTGAAGAAGAACCTCAAAGATATACATCAGAACTCTTCAATAAATGACAGCAGATCACTCGGGATAGCTGCAATCGGATCTCTGTTTATTGTTTACATCATTTCATAACATAACATCACCCTAGCACGCTTTAAAGGGGTACGCAGGTGTGAACAGTTCACCCTTGTATACTCTAAATCCACCGTTTTTGTTTAAGTTTCATGTTTCTGGGTTAATCTATTCTGGCTTCACTTTGGAGAATTGTTCCGTTATGTACCCACAACTAAAAAGTGAAAAATAAAAACCTTTTTAACCTAAAATACAACCGACTTCCAAATAAAAACACTACAAAGTGAAAAATAACTTCAATTTCGGAAGTCGGTGTCAAAAAACGAAGATCCCAAAACAGGAACACCGACTTCCGAAATTGAAGTTTTTTTTAACCTTGTAGTGTTTTTATTTGGAAGTCGGTTGTATTTTTTGTTAAAAAGATTTTTTGCTTTTGAAGACGGTTTATTTTTTGTAAAACGTTTTTTAGCCAACGAATTAACTCAGCAAATCGCATTCCACTGCTGGAAATACACCTTCCCCTAGCCACGCTACAATATTCTTGGTGTAATTGCGTTACACATAATCAAAGAAAATGCTTTTAATTCACTAATTTCAAAAACAATAATTGCGTTCTTTAGGACTTTTCACACAGAATGAAACATTGGAATCAGGAATTACGGTAAAAATCTTTTAGATTATGACTGAAAATGTATTTCGCAAATTACGTTATAATTTCACTACTGTCAATTGCAGTTTCAGAAAATGAGTCAGCTTGTACTGCAGAATATCTATTTTTATTGACTACCAACGTGTTCCGTTTTTACCGCTAGTCTTTTCGCAAGGCGCTATTTACAAATGAGAGTTTTATTAAATGTATTATTTCTTATTTTCAGATCCGTGCAACACTAATAGGAGCAATCTACTTATACTCACAAATAATAAAGCTCATCCACGTACACACCTTCCAATACATAGAAGATTACGTCGGTGTATATACCACGTTCTATATATTTGCTTGTATAAACATGTTTGGGGTGGTGTACACCTTGTTTGCCGTACCAAATATTAGACATAAGACTGTGAGACAGATTGAGAGACAGTTGAAACGACCGGCCTTACCTGCGTAAATAAAATGTAGATTAAGTTTTTAAATCTTGTTTTAATATCCTTGGAGGTAACATAACTGCACGTCTGCATTCACCGAAGGAGTATATAGAACTGTACCTAAGTGTAGTGGGGTTACCACATCAATCGTTTGAAAGTTGCTCATATACATTAGTCGACGTTCATCGACGTAGGCCGACTGGTATGGAAACTTTGACTTTGATAATAGAAGCTGCCAATCGTCATCGACTTCATCGTTGGTTGACGATCAATCGATCAGCAAGGGTCAGCCCTCTGGACAGCACGTGGTAGAAGTGGGGACGCGCGACGGTAGGCCGCAGGGACTGTAGCGGCTAGGGCTGCGCAGGCCGCTACACCCTACACGGTGGACGGTGGAGCGCGTCCCCGGCAGCATGAGTAGGCTGCAGGGACTGTGGCGGCTAGAACTGCGCAGGGTAGGCTGCGTAGGCCGCTACATCCTACTCGGTGAACCAATAAAACACGGAGGCACACCCCGATGCAGTAAAAACACATACTCATTGCAAATTCCTTTGTACCGGACGACGCTTAGCCACGCGTCCAACATGACAGCGCTAAAACTAATATCAAATAGGTGATGGAGTCTATATTGGTCGTCCGGCACAGAGAATCAGGTACAATCATTAAACTAATCTGAAATTCACCCTGAACCGGGACACCAGAGTCGTGAGGATCGTAAGATAGATGTTCCGCTTCACCGCTGAAATTGAGATGTCAGTAGCGATGGCGTTCCGGAAAATTAGAGTTGTTCCGTGTTTTTAGGGATGTGGCTATTAACCGTGTTAACTTACTAATTTTGATATTTAGTATCATTCGACTATTTTCAGTTGTGATCCTCACAACGCTACAACACGTTGGTCCCAGCGCTCGTACCAACGTTGGTCGGCTCATTGGTGAGGCTTAACACGTTGGCTATTAATCTAGTTCTGTCTCGTCAGCAGGGCCGGATTTAAGGGAGGGCAATCGGGGCAACTGCCCGGGGCCTCCACAAGAGAGGGGCCCCCACATAAATTGTATTTATTAAAAAAAAAACTTACACAACTATAGTGGAATCTCTAACTCGAATGTCAAGGGAAATGCAAAAAACAACGAGACAAAAAGTTTTTGACTTAACAAGAACTTCGAGATACATATGATTTAACTGCTGAAATTTCGAGCGACTAAGTCGCGATTTCTAAGTATATTTTTCGATTTGTAGAGTCAAACCCAACCTAAAAATTGAATTGAACTTAGAAAATTTAATGAATGTATTCATTAATTGCACGTGTACAAGACAAAAACAATAGCTTAGAAGCCCCTAACCCGAACATTCATTTTGGATTTTATTGCAATTATTTCGGAGAATTCCAAGTAAGACGTCAGATGTCATTGTATTTTACTAAGACTTTTGGAAACTCCTTTTTGAAATTCGAGATATAGAGTATAAATATGTATTATCAATACTTCGTAGGGAAATAACATTTTGTTCGAGTTACAAAGTTTAAATAATTCGAGATACCGCGTATCTCGGGATCAGCGGAAGGAAATGGCATTTTTTTCGACTTACTGAGGATTTTGACTAAACGAGGTTCGAGTTATAGAGATTCCACTGTATTACTATTTGAAAACTTATCTAGTAATTTTTATTGTATATGATTTTAACATTATTTGTTATATCTTAATTTTACTTGCAGCAGCGTATTGTTTTACTGTGTTTGCGACGGATGGTCGATCCGTGATCTCGTCTCGTTAGAGCTATCGCTCTGGGAACACAATGCGGGGTGTTGCAGTGCGCAGGGTTCACGCCGCCCGCTTGCCTGTCTCCCCTCCCATACGATTATATATATAAATTATTGAAACACTTGCAAGAAAAATATGATTTAACCTATTTGAAAAATAATTAGGGTCCTCCACTCCCCTGTTGCCCTAGGGCCTCCACACCTCTAAATCCGGCCCTGCTCGTCAGAGCCAATGTGAAGATGTCCGATACGGAAATTGCTGTAAGCGCTTTTACAGTACTGAGTGCATATTTAAATTTATATTTGTTACTGAATAAATAGTACATTGTGTATTAAGGGCGGTAAGTAAGGAATTACGATCGAGACTCTAGTAGAAGCCCGAAGTCGAAGACTGAGGGCTTTCTGAGTCGAGGTTCGTAATTCCCGTACCGCCCGTGATACATACAATGTTTTTCATCACATTTGCGGTTGGCGAATTATTGCCCACACCACAGATTATACAGTGTTTCGTTCAGAAACTTTCAAGGGCAAATACTTACGTAGGTATACAGCCATGACGGAGTGTAAAAAGAATTAAATAATTTCGACGTTTTCATACTATAACTATTAAAATCGATTATTAAGAACATTAGTTGAGTATTTAAGTAAAATGTAGCGAGATTGCAAAGAAATTCCTGTTTAGATAACATTTTAAGACAATTTTTCAATAGCGTGTAAACTCCTTGCTTGAACTTGCATGACCTGTGTGCTGTGCCATAAATTAAAAAAAAACATTACTTACCGCCCTAGGGTTTCATGACAAAAAGAAAGCACGAGGGTTTTATATGGGGCATTACGGCCAAGTTAACCTGTATGTTTAGATACTTTTTACGTGCAAGTGTGATGAAAAAAAAAACCACGTCAAAGAAGGTGGTGGATGATGACACATCATAAAACACGGAACCAGTGAGCACGCACTCGATGTTTGTTGCAACAGGACTGAGCAAATCACCAACGTGTGGACGGATCGCGAGCGTTGGTACAGATTCCTTTGATAAAACCTACACGCGCCAGCTAACTACCAACGTTCGCCCCAATGTTGGCGCTTACGCAATATTCTGGATTCACAAGTTGGACGTGTGTCGTTGGGACCTACGTTGGGGACAACGTTTGGAGCCGGTGTTAACCAGTGGTTGTCGCACTTTTCTGATCAAGGGCCACATAGGACAATGTGAGATGGGTATGCGGGCCGCGTACTCGTGCATGGGGAAGTTGAGCTGTATATGAAAACGCGATTACACCTTTTAACTATACTCCTTTATTAATTCAGCATCTGTGAAGTTTGGCAAGAATTTTACATGCTTTGTTGTCGTGGTGGCCAATACCTCGCCTCTCATGCTTGAGATCATGGGTTCAAACCGGGCAAGTACCAATGTGACTTTTTCAAATTCATAAATACTTTTTTAGTTTATCTTGGACATCGCTGGCAACGGTGAAAGTAAACATCGTGAGGAAACCTGGACTAGTAGGTAATATAAATTTGAAATCGCCAACCCGCATTACAGCTGGTACCGCAGCTCCGTTAAAGCAATGGCATGGTGGCACTGAGCGGCTGGAAGCTGCTGGTTGCTGAAACTCAGGTTTTTATTCATGTTCCTGTCTTGCGCACTTCTTTTTATTTAACTTCATGCGCTAAATCAATTTTGATATTGTCAATCTATGGATATAATAAATCTGTATAAAAGACGTTTTTGTACATCGAAAATATTTCAAAAAAAGAATAGCCAGGCTGATAAAGGATGACCAACAGAACCCATTGCCAGCATTTTTGGAAATTTTGTCTCTTTATCTGTTAGTCTGGTCATTTGTGCATGCATAACGTAAAATGTATGAAACCAACGTAGATAAAAAAATATGCGTAACTTGAAGTATTACTTAGTTTCATCGCAATAGGTTCACTCTATCAAAAGTTAGATGAATTTAAAGAGTTCAAGAAGTAAAAATATCACTTTTTTACTTCTTGAACACTTTGAATCACAACACACGCAATTCAGATACTCCGACAGTTAAACTCCAAATTAGATAGATGGTGTTGTGCATCTGAAGTAATTTTCTGAATGGCGGTGTTAAGATTCTACCCTAGAAAAAGCTAGCTGTTTACTAAAGTTGTTATGTCGCGGGCCGCACAGATATCATTGCGGGCCGCAGTTTGACGTACATTGCCCTAAACCTTTACAGAGTTGAATAAGTCACCTGTTTCTCTGGCTGCTATTACGAAATGCACAGTCGGAAAATAACTTCAAACCTTATACCCCATGCGCCGAAACCGCGTTTTCGTCCACCAGACTAACGGGAAAATCTGACATCAATCATCATAAAAAGACGAAAGTACAGAATCGCTAATAACTTCCCCAAAAAAAGCTCCACTATTTTTTTCCTCAGAAAAAACGCCTTTCATAAAATTGTGAGCAATCTTCATTAAAAGCATTATTCCTTCCTCGTAAACTACGTACAAACGACGAAATATCAAGTTATACATTCCAGTAGAAGCTGACCTCGCATTCTATAGGCTTGCAGCGACATCGAACTCAAAGTATTTATTATAATTAAACCATTTACGGGCACTTATGTATTCTCAAGAAGTTTGTTGTCGTTCCAAATCGTAGATCTCTATAGAGAAGATCGTGCAAGAAACTCCACGGACAGTCTTTCATCTAAAGATTTATGTACTGCTACATGTGAACTACATCTATCGTCACACAATCTTGCAGAATTAACCAAATTCCAGATATAATTATAAAAAAATCCTGACAGATTGTAGCCTACCAGACACAACACCCGGCTGGGCAGAGGATTCATCCTTAGCAACGGAAAATGAGAATGTGTCCATTCAAATCCTGATATCTTTTTATTTTTATTATTATGAGACCGATCGATCTCGTCTGATGGTAGGCGATGGATAAAGTCTATGACGGAGAAAGTGAGCTAAGAAGATGCCTGGGGGGTTACCACAAGCTCTTAGAGTAAGGTTATTTTGAGTGTGTGTAAGGGACAGATGTATATGACTTGTATACATCTGTCACTTAAACGATCTCAAAATAACCTTACTCTAAGAGCTTGTGGTCACCGCCCTGTTCACTTTTACTAAAGGCTTTCCGTACAATGACATATCAGCTTATACTGGTAGATGGAAATTTCGCTTTTTGCGTTCGAGTAGGTATGTATACTGCTCCAGTACCGGTTGCCAACTTATTAACCACCTCATTTCGCCATTCACTGCAATGAGTGTCATGGAAACTTTAGTAAGTTAGTTTGGTTCCGTACATACTTTTTTTAAAGTAATGTGTGAATAATAGATGCTCCTGCTTAAGTGGTGTTTCTCGGTAAGTGGTCATCGTTTCCTGGGAAAACTCGCTATACAAAACGTCGTAGGTGCGTTGTCATTCCTGACGGAAAAACTGAACTGAACTGCTGTGTGTGTGTCACACAGCACACACAGCATCGCTGATTGATGAAACTAATAGTGGTGCACTGCCTGACTCTCCGAGAAATATAGGCGTGAAGCTATGTATATAATAGTCGTGGTGCGAATGAACTGTGCTTTAAGAGCAGTAAATTAGTTTACTAATCCAATAAATGAATGCTTTTAAAGCTCATTTTGTGACTTAGTACCACTAATTTACATTTAGTCGAAATTTCAACGCCTTAATTACACATACCAGGTCAGTCACACAACGAGGTCAGTCGTAAGGTACATTTCTCTTTCCATTCGCTGAAGTGCCTTCAGAGCATCTTGCCCTTAACGACAAAAATATCCTTAGCGCAAACACTTACTCAGCCGATTATAGATTATGCCGACGCCTGCTACCTGGATGCCACAGAGGAGCTATTGAACAAGCTTGAGCGCTTGCAAAACTTGTGTATTCGCTTTGTTTTTGGTCTACGTAAGTATGATCATGTTTCTCACCTTCGCAAGGAACTCAAGTGGCTCCCAATCCGTCTTCGTAGGAACACTCGGATTTTATGTCTCCAGTTCAACATCTTGCATAACCCCTCTTATCCTTCCTACCTGCGTGAGCGATTCTCTTACGCTCGCCCCAGAGATGCACTATGCAGATCACATCTCAAATCTCTCCTTAAATCTCATCCACATAAAACCAGTTACTATTCCTATTCCTTCACTGTCCATGCTGTAAGATTGTGGAACACACTTCCGCCTAGCATCAGAGATTTAAATACAATCTCACTATTCAAAAAACGTTTAAAAGAGCACTATCTATCCTCTCAAGTCTGATCTTTATTTATGTATGTATATACATATATATAATACATAAGTATCTATATTTTATACAATTATGTATTTATATTTGTAAATATCCACCATTACACTATTTATGTAGGTGTGCTAATTTTATAACTTACTTTAAGTCTTTCACTTTTCTTATTTTCCAGTTCTCACACACTATTGTCTACATTTCTTTTTCATTTTTCCTTTTCGCGGGTCTGCTGGCAGAAATTTCTTAAAAATAAGCAGTGCCCTTGTACTCTATTGTCTTGATGTGTTGTCTTTATGTATTATACTGTGTGTGTACATTGATTATTAAATAAATAAATAAATACCATAGTAGAAGTTAGTCTTCAAATCAAACCAAAAAGCTTTTAATAATCACGTAAACACCACATTAAGATACTTAGTAAAAGTAATTAAGAGCATTTATCTATAATTAATAGACTCGTAAAAGTCAAAATTAGGTAAAATATTGACATGTTCGCGATTAGAACAAGCCATTACTTGCAAGGCTGGTTAAACGGCTAAGTTATGAAGGTACGGAGAATACGTTAAGCTGACGGATGAGGTTGTTATGTAAATCATAAGGAACCCTGAATGAAAATGGAAGAAAGTTCAAGGTTAGTAAAAATGGAATCGAAATGAAAGGGATCAGTAAATTTATCTTAAGCGGAGTTATGAGACTTCAAGGTAAACTTCAAGGTTCTGTCTGTCTGTCACCAGGCTGTAACTCACGAACCGTGATAGCTAGACAGTTGAAATTTTTACAGATTTCTGTTGCCGCTATAACGACAAATACTAAAATCAGAATAATATATATAAGTTGGTCACCCATAAAATAAACGTGTATTTTTTGCCCTTTTTGCGATAATGGTACGGAACCTACCGAGTCGCACATGGCCGGTTTTTATAAAAAAAAGGAGCTCATCAATTTTAAAGTCGCACGCTTCTAACCGTTGTGATCCAAACACATTATTTGCCTGTGATTGAATAGAACTCAGATCGACTGGATCATGAAGTTTTTGTCGCCGTAAGTAAGCCTTTTCTTTGATACCACAAGCCTTACGAAGATTTTCTTGGCCCTTAGCATTCGTCTACCAACAAACTATTTTGGTAAATGCGTGGTTCTATTCCGGAGATATCGTACTGATGAGTGATGCTAAGAGACCTTTTTAACACCGTTATTTGTTTGTTGCCTCCTCGTGTCCTTCTGAAATTGAAAGAAAAGAAAATAAATTTAGCTAACGCTAACTTAAATGTTTTTTAGACAAACGAAACAAAAAAAAAATAAAAAAAAAGCATGAGACAAAGTGATACTTAAAACTTCCCAATTTTGAAGAAGAGAAAATAAAAAACTTTTTATAAAAAAATACAACCGACTTTCAGATAAAACACTAGAAAGAGAAAAATAACTTTAAATTCGGCAGTCAGTGTTCCTGTTTTTGTTTCTCCCTTTTTCACGTGTTTCTGTGTTTGTTTCTTCGTTTTTTTACGCCGACTTCTGAAATTGAAAAAAAAAATCACTTTCTTGTGTTTTTATTTGGAAGTGGGTTGTATTTTTTTTGTAAAAAGGTTTTTGTTTTTCACTTTTTAGTTGTTGTACATAATGAGCAAGTTCAATAGTATGGTATCTATAATGAACAAGTTATGCCGGAATAGATTTCCGATTGTCCGAAGAACATAAAATTTGAACATAACCGGTGAAATGAGAATGTACTAGGGTGAACTGTACCCCTAACCCGGTACGGTTACCTTTAGAGCGCACCGGAGTGTGGCTCTGAGACGTGGTCGCTCACGATGGGCCCCATCAAAAAGCTTACAGTCACCCAAAGGGCAATAGAGAGGGCTATGCTCGGCGTTTCCATGCGTGATAGAATCAGAAATGTAGAGATCCGCAAGAGAACCAGGGTTACCGACATAGCCCGACGTTACCAAACTTATGTGGCAGTGGGCAGGGCACATTGCTCGCAGAACAGATGGCCGATAGGGCTGGCAATACGTGAAATCACGAACCAGAAGGCGTTGCGTAGGAAGGCCTCCCACCAGGTTTACCTGTTGAAGGTTTTACGTTGAATTGAAAAAAATCACTTTCTTGTGTTTTTATTTGGAAGTGGGTTGTATTTTTTTTGTAAAAAGGTTTTTGTTTTTCACTTTTTAGTTGTTGTACATAATGAGCAAGTTCAATAGTATGGTATCTATAATGAACAAGTTATGCCGGAATAGATTTCCGATTGTCCGAAGAACATAAAATTTGAACATAACCGGTGAAATGAGAATGTACTAGGGTGAACTGTACCCCTAACCCGGTACGGTTACCTTTAGAGCGCACCGGAGTGATGTTATGTTATGAAATGGCGTATACAATACACTACAGCAGCAGTTGCGCGGTATCTTCTCGTTTAACTTACCAGAGTCTCAAGACGAAAGTCTATGACCAGTTTGTGTTGCCAGTGATGACAAATTGGCTCTGAGACGTGGTCGCTCACGATGGGCCCCATCAAAAAGCTTACAGTCACCCAAAGGGCAATAGAGAGGGCTATGATCGGCGTTTCCATGCGTGATAGAATCAGAAATGTAGAGATCCGCAAGAGAACCAGGGTTACCGACATAGCCCGACGTTACCAAACTTATGTGGCAGTGGGCAGGGCACATTGCTCGCAGAACAGATGGCCGATAGGGCTGGCAATACGTGAAATCACGAACCAGAAGGCGTTGCGTAGGAAGGCCTCCCACCAGGTTTACCTGGTGAAGGTTGCGGGTATCCGCTGGATGCGGGACGCATGGGACCAGTCAATGTGGCGACGCTTGGGGTAGGCCTATGTCCAGCAGTGGAAGTCTTTCGGCTGATATGATGATGATGATGATACAATAAACAGACATGCGATTGCAATCTCGAGAGATTTGTCGTTGTTTATAGAAGAGTTCTGTTATATATCTCCGAAGTTCTTCATCAGATCTTAACCAAATTTTAATGGGATCACATGAAAAGCACCAGCTTTCAAAATAAAAAACAATATTAAAATCGATTCAATTACATATTTAGTAAAAATATTTGAGGGAATCCTCACCCTTTAAAAACTTAAAAAAAAACATCGAATAGAGAACCTCCTTTTTGAAGTCGGTTAAAAATAGGAGGCAACGTACAATAATTTAAAGCCTTTCCCTACGGAACGCCAAAAACCTTTCCCCTATTCGGTCGGATTACCGAACCCAGTGCTATACAACCAGTATTAAAGCTTATCAGTACAAGCAGTGATATTGAAAAACTCATATTTCGGGCAAGTAACAACACCGCAATCTACATATATCTATATTACAGCATTTTTCAAGAGCCACTTAAGTACTTGTAAACACAATGTTTATTAAAAAATGCAATACGTGGGTGGAATATATTGCATTTTTTGTAAAGTTTATATCAAAGGGAATTTTTGATGCGGTGCGATTGATCTCCGAAGTTAAGCCGCGTTTGATCCTGGCGGACATTTTTGTTATGCATTCCGTTGGTACAGTTCACGTTATTCCGTTGGTACAGTTTGAGAGTCTGATTCAGCTAAGAATGTTGGGTTTTGAATAGACAAGTTGAAAATATATATCACAATGCCGACAGCTTTATGAACAGTGTTGTGTGGTTTTTAGTTTTTTTATTTTTTATTTAGGTTTTTCCATATTCTTCTCAGCAAATCCTTTCATTTCATACCCCCTAAGTAACAAAAACTAGTTGTATAATAAGCCATAGAACGTTTTTGGCAACACTGTTTTTGGTCCTATAAAACCCCAAAGAAGGTGTATTTTATTCCAAAGTGGCGCATTTATTTCTCTATTCAGTGTTAAAACTAACTAATAGCAATGTGACACATGACAAATCAGTCATATACTCGCTATGTAGGAGTGCACGGGTCACAACATAGTGATGTACTGGTTAATAAACACCTTTAAGGGTACACAAGTCAAAAATTCTTCCATACAAACGTAGTCTAGAGATTACTCCACTGTTTGACGATGTACTTTCAAAATAAAAAAAGATATCAATTTGTCTCATCATTATCTAGCCCTGTATGGAACCGAAAAAATAAATTATTTGAAAGTTATGAGCGTCGAAAGTCCCATATTTCAACACTAATTTTAACGTATCTTTGGGCCCAAATAAATACCATAAGAAGAAGGAAAATTAAAAAACAGCCTCCATACAGGGATAGATTAGTAATTCAACAATCCAAATAATTTTATTTTGATCAGATACATTCAGTAGTTTTTTCATGAAATCTAGACTCCCAAAGGTCTGTTTATAAAATTTCGCGCGCTCGTTTTCGTCCTAAATCATCATCCATTTCGATAAAAGATTGCAGAAGTGCTAATTCGTACGCGAACTAGCTTCTTACTTCTCATCACAGCATCTATATATTTCGCACGTGTTGTGGGATGAGATAGCATGCATTTTAACCTCGCGCACAAAATAGTTCGTGCCGTTGACTAGTTTAACCTTAAGGATCTCTTATAGTACTTTTTCATACCATATTAGAGTTTATGTTTCCTTTACCACACATTATTAAATCACCATTTATTCTTCTAAATATGAGAGTGTAAAGACTTAACAAAATATATTTATTTAATACTAGCTGACCCTCGGGGCTTCGCTCCCGTCAACTGGCTACCTACCCTGGCTACCCTGCCTACCCTGCCTACCTTGCCTATCCTGCCTACCATGCCTACACTGCCTACCCTGCCTGGCCTGCCCCTACCCTTCCTTCCCTGCCTACCCTGGCTACCCTGCCAACCCTGCCTGCCCTGCCTACCCTGCCTAACCTGCCTACCCTGCCTACCCTTCCTACCCTTCCTACCCCTGGCTACCCTGCCTACCCTGCCCCTACCCTGGTTACCCTGCCTACCCTGACCTTCCTGCCTATCCTGCCTACCCTGCCTACCCTGCCTTTCCTGCCTACTCTGCCTACCCAGCCTACTCTGCTTACCATGCCTACCCTGCCTACCCTGCCTACCCAGCCTACCCTGCCTACCCTGCCTTTCCTGCCTATCCTGCCTATCCTGCCTACCCTGCCTACCCTGCCTACCCTGCCTACCCTGCCTACCCTGCCTACCCTGCCTTTCCTGCCTATCTTGCCTACCCTGCCTAGTCTGCTTATCCTGCCTACCCAGCCTACCCTGCCCACCCTACCTATCCTGCCTACCCTGCCTTTCCTGCCTACCCTGACTATCCTGCCTACCCTGCCTACCCTGCCTTTCCTGCCTACCCTGCCTTTTCTGCCTACCCTCCCTTTCCTGCCTACCCTGCCTATCTTGCCTACCCTACCTACCCAGCCTACTCTGCTTACCCTGCCTACCCTGCCTACCCGGCGTACCCTGCCTACCCAGCCTTTCCTACCTACCCTGCCTATCCTGCCTACCCTGCCTACCCTGCCTACCCTGCCTACCCTGTCTTTCCTGCCTAACCTGCCTATCTTGCCTACCCTGCCTACCCCGCCTACTCTGCTTACCCTGCCTGCCCTGCCTACCCTGCCTAACCTGCCTTTCCTGCCTACCCTGCCTATCCTGCCTACCCTGCCTATCCTGCCTACCCTGCCTACCCTGCCTACCCTGCCTACTCTGCATACCATGTCTACCCTGCCTACCCTGCCTTTCCTGCCTACCCTGCCTTTCCTGCCTACCCTGCCTCTCCTGCCTACCCTGCCTATCTTGCCTACCCTGCCTACCCTGCCTACTCTGCTTACCCTGCCTACCCTGCCTACCCGGCCTACCCTGCCTACCCAGCCTATCCTGCCTACCCTGCCTACCCTGTCTTTCCTGCCTACCCTGCCTATCTTGCCTACCCTGCCTACCCTGCCTACCCTGCCTACTCTGCTTACCCTGCCTATCCTGCCTAACCAGCCTTTCCTGCCTACCCTGCCTATCCTGCCTACCCTGCCTACCCTGCCTACCCCGCCTATCCTGCCTACCTTGCCTACCCTGCCTACCCTGCCTCTCCTGCCTGCCCTGCCTATCTTGCCTACCCTGCCTACCCTGCCTACTCTGCTTACCCTGCCTATCCTGCCTAACCAGCCTTTCCTGCCATCCTGCCTATCCTGCCTACCCTGCCTATCCTGCCTACCCTGCCTACCCTGCCTACCCTGCCTACTCTGCTTACCATGTCTACCCTGCCTACCCTGCCTACCCAGCCTACCCTGCCTACTCTGCTTACCCTGCCTGCTCTGCTTACCCTGCCTACTCTGCCTACCCTGCCTAACCTGCCTATCCTACCTACCCTACCTACTAATTTGTATCTATCATCAATAGTTTTCTCAGCGCACGCCAAATAATGTATTTTACAGACAACATTTTGCTACCTTGGGTTACATTATTGCAATTTTCATAAGGATCTCTATTTTTTTGAAAATATTTTATAGCCTATGACACTCAGGAATAATGTAGCTTTCTACCGGTGCAAGAATTTTCAAAATCGGTTCAGTAGATCCAGAGATTACCCCTTACAACGTCACAAACTCACAAACTCACAAACTCACAAACTCACAAACTCACAAACTCACAAACTCACAAACTCACAAACTCACAAACTCACAAACTCACAAACTCACAAACTCACAAACTCACAAACTCACAAACTCACAAACTCACAAACTCACAAACTCACAAACTCACAAACTCACAAACTCACAAACTCACAAACTCACAAACTCACAAACTCACAAACTCACAAACTCACAAACTCACAAACTCACAAACTTTACCTCTTTATAATATTAGTATAGATTTATAAAGGGATTGAAGCAATTTGTGTTGAATATAAATTTTATTTTAACATTATATTTGTATATAGAGTGTGAAATGATGTGTGACCGCAATTTTACGGATAAAATATGGTTAGGTTTACCATAAATTTTACGTTGAATTGTTGAGTTTTCACAAAGAAATATTTTCCAATTAAAGGGACTTCGAGATTTAAGCGCCGATGTAGCATTATAGCACATAGTAAAAGTGAAATAAAAAAATCTTTTTCAGAACATAATTGTCATCTGTCATAGCATATAACTATGACTATTTAAAATAAAACCAGTGTATCGAATAATTTCTGTGATTTCATTTGCACGATTGTACCCAACGACCTGCCCCCACACGATGTCTTAACCTAAGGGAATAAATACATCCTGACTTCCCGATAGTTTGCATCTATCGGCCAGCCTTGATGCGACATCAGAATTGGGATTCAGTCGTGCTAGTGAGATCACACGTAAAAACAATGTTAGTGAAAATGGTGGTTACATTCTTGCAAAAATATTGCGGTGTCAGTTGAAGTGAATTCTATTGTTTCGTTTCTGCGACTACCCTCAGTCTTGAATAATGAAAAACTAGTCTGGAATGGAGCAGTAAGAAGGCTAGCAACAACTAAGGAGCTGGACAGGTCAAGGAGGCGCGTGTGGACGTGTGGACACGGTGAGTCGTTTTCGTTTTCGTTTTGTTTTGACTATCGCCAAGAGTGTTCATTATTTAAAATTCTGGTTTCGTTTACGGTCCATAATCTCATGTAAGTTATCGCTGGTCAGGTTTTAGTGTTGCTGAAAAGTTATTATTCTACTATCACTGGCAATAACCCTTGGTTGGCCTTCGCTGACTAATTATTGTTTGGAAGTTAGTGATATGGTGACAGTGACGTACCTACCTTACAATTCAGTCTGAAAATTATGATAATTAAAAAAGAAATGTTTTGATTAGTTTTGTAGTGTGATAGTTTTATGTAGTGCGAGTTAACTAAGTTTGAGAAGAAGCATAGTATTCTTCTTTTGTAGTCGGAGGGACAAACTATCTCAAAAGTGGTAAACCCTACCAGGCCTCGTTAATTGCGACTTAAAATGCTATGGCATTAATTTGATTCTCTTAAGCTCGTGGCTAAATAATAACAGCCGCATTGGTCGATCATCAAGGTTAAGCAACGCTTGACAAGATCGGTCCGTAAATGGGTGACCATTTCAACGGTTTCCTCCGTGCCTCGGAAAGCACGTTAAGCCGTTGGTCTCGGCTGTCATTTGAAGATCTTTGACAGTCTTTACGGGTAGCCAGAGGCCTGAGATCTGACACCAGTCTTGCCAAGGGGTTCCGTGTTGCCCAGTTGCTGGGTTTTGGAGGTCATATAGGCAGTCCCTCCGTGTGGAACGCTGGTGCTCAGCTGAATCCGGTAGGACTGTAAGCCGACCCCAATGTAGTTGGGAAAAGGCTAGGCTGATTGATTGGTTTAGATTACTACACCGGTGCATCGGTTAATTTCCATCAAAGCTGTGTATGGTTAAGATAACCGTGTGAACATATACTCTCGTAATGTTTTTCATGTTTGAGGTACCATATTGTGTCGCAGCCTGAAGCCTCTGCTGCAGGCTAGCGGACCGGATGCTGCATGCGAAGGCTGACGTGTCAAAACCTGAGAGGTCAAGAGGAACGGCAGGCTAGCAGTTCGCAAATGGTAGCCGAACGTTATGACAACAGCTGTGGTGACAACAGCTTGTGGGGTCATAAGCTCGCAAGTTTGGAATGGAATACTCGGTGAGTCACTTCCATTTTATTTCGATAGTGAGTTCGGATGTTCTCTAGTGAAGAGATGCTATTTCGAGTTCTAAGAGTGTTCATGTTTGATCACTGAATTGGTAGTGGTTATACCTAGCACTATCACTAGGTAATAAAGTCACACTTACTAAAAGGCAAGCAATTAGTGAGTTTCCTATTGGCGGTTTAGCTTCAACATTTGGTTCAGTACGAACTTTAGGATGAGATATCCCATAAGAAGGAAATAAGATATCCAAAATTACTGCACAACTAGTGATTTTCAGTGGCAAAGCAAGTTAGTAATGTCGTAGGGCCATCGCAATTGTATCGTGTTAGGTACTGGTCATTTACGTGTATTCAGAACAGATCTTAAGTTGCGTAACGATTTACAACGGCGTCTTCAGATCTGAATTCACTTGTTTACTTTCAAAGTAGTATTATGATAGCAGTAGATTTCGCAATCTTTTTTCTTACATGAAAATTGAGTTGTTGAGCGATAGTAAATGGATACTGTTGATCTTAAAGATTGTACTGTTGATTTTAAAGATATTGACCCGAGTTAATTCGTGAAGCTCCTTCCCACGAGGTATAAAGAAGCAAAGATTATCAGGTTTAATTGTTCCCCTCATATTAACAGTCGGTATATTCCGAGATCTTTGAGTAGAAAGCGCGAATCTTGTGAGAAGGATCCCCGATCACCAAGTTCCTTGAGAATTAGACGTCATAGTTGATGACAGTGGTAGTGAGACCAAATCAGATTAAGAATGGCCTGTACACTCATACTCGAAACTTTAGACCGCACCTCGTGAGTAATATGTGGCGATGGGTCTACAAGGAATCGTTGGTGCGATTTTTGTCTGTGTTGGTGCACAGAGCCCCTCATGTGTGGCGTAGCATATGTGGCGGCAGATTTGTAAAGAATTGTTGGTAGATACGATTCTGGTCTGTGTTGGTGCACAGAGCCCCTCATGTGTGGTGTAGCATATGTGGCGGCAGATTTGTAAAGAATCGTTGGTAGATAAGATTCTGGTCTGTGTTGGTGCACAGACCACAATGAAAGTTTCAAAGAGTTGAGTATGCATTGCCTTTGGATATTATGGTAAAAAGTAACAGAATTATTACAGTTACTTTGTTTGGTTGTTGAACTTTTTGATCGTCGGACCTTTTTCTAATGAATAGTGTTGAGTGGGAAATTTTAGTATGAAAACTAAATAAGCCCTGTATTAAGTCCGCGATAGGTGATGATGACAGGATGGTGATCGTTATACACCGAAAGCTTTAAATAGGTAAGCTGAGAACCTACAAGTATGCAAACGGTAGGTTAAGGAAGATGCCAGCGGGTCATGTACCAGTCGATGTTGATGTTAAAAGAATTTTAATGATGATGAGCAAGCTTAAGATGGCGAGTAATTGAGTCTATCAGCCGTATTATGTTTGACCGTACCAGTGGATTCTGGCGGAGTTCAGGATCCAGAGAGACCATTGTATGAGAACAATATAATTGCTGGTCGGCTATAGAGCCGTGGCGTTAGAGGTTTTACTCGAAGGTTTCTGTAAGCCTGGCAGTTTTTGCTGCAGAATAAGTTTTAAAGTTTGTTTGGAGCGACTAGTGGTACATGGCCCAGGGTAATGATTTGGTTAAAGAGTAGAGTTCTAAAATTTCCTTATTTTCACGAACCCAATAAACTAGTTTGGTCAGGACTAGTCGAGCGTTGTGTTGTTGGCCTGTGTGGCTACTGTTGGTCTTTATGGCAACTGTAGGCCTGTGTGGCAATTGGAGGTCTTTGTTGCAACTGTGGGCCTGTAGGGCACCTGTAAGTCGGTGTAAAAACATGTTTGTGGAAGGAACCTTACAAAAAAATCCTATTGTGTTATGAGGTAAACGAAAGTAAACTCACATAGTCACACGCGTGGTGAGGTCACCATGTTAATGTTGTTGATGAAGTTCGAATCGTCAAGCCCTCATTAAGAAAATTGAAATAACGTGGTTTTCTAATTTTGATTACTGTGCGTAGATCGTGTTAGTAAGACACACAAAGCTCAAGTTCCAATATTTTTGAGATAGTAGATGAAGTAGTTAATGAATTGACTTACCATAGGACAGACTAAATCTCTGTGTGAACAGGTTCTGAGTTCAGAGAGTTGAGTTGACTCAACATCATGAGGATGTGCGAGTAGAGCAAATGTGATTGCAAAGATAGCTAGGAGATAGCTAATGGAGCAGTGAGATAGCCAGGAGAGCTATGTGATGGCTTAAGATCGTGAATAAGACACCTGGTGTTTTATTTCTTTTGTTTCATTTAATGTAACATTAACGACTATCAGTGGTACTTGGACTTTGTAATCACGAAGATTAGGTGCTTTTAGGTACCAAATCGATGATAAATTTGCTATTTTCTTTAAATTGGAAATAGAATAACTCGTTCCTTTTAATAGTGAACAGAGAGATTTAAATGATCATGTTTGATTGATTCAAAATGTTTCCTCACTCACCTAGAGTATGAGTCAGGATTGGACGAGCGAATACTGTTTGGAAGTTTTGTATGTTTCAGAAAAACATCCCTTGTATGATGGGAGATTACCAGGATGGAGTGGACTAAGACGATGTGTGGTGTAACACGAGGTGACCATGAGATGGCATGGAGCAAGGACAATTAGTTAATGCCTGCGGGTGATAGGTTTGGGGATCTGTCACCTGAGAGAGGCACGAGAAGGCGACGTGATGTGTTCCACGCTCGCCTCTCAAGAGGAACTACGGCCTAGAGAACACCATGTGGTTTTAGTCAGTAGGACTCTGACAGACCCCTCAGCTTTCCCCAAGGGCTGAAGACATCCATGAGGATTTCCACATGATTCGATACACTGTTAAAACCTGACAATGCGGAACAGACGAGGACGCCTGTCTCGCAGGATGGCCGTGTCGGGTTTAGTCAATAGTACGGACGTCAAAACAAATCGCAAGCACGCCATCTGGCGGCAAAGCAAGAACAACTACGCATTGGCGCGCTTTTACTAAGCGCTTGCGCGGTGGGGACTGTGGAATAGAGCAGTCGAGTACAGACAGCCTTAGAGCGAAGACGTCGTAGAATCAGTGTCGATCCGTAATATTAGTAAGCAAGACTGTGACTATTTAAAATAAAACCAGTGTATCGAATAATTTCTGTGATTTCATTTGCACGATTGTATCCAACGACCTGCCCACACACGATGTCTTAACCTAAGGGAATACATCCTGACTTCCCGATGGTTTGCATCTATCGGCCAGCCTTGATGCGACACATACATTGCAAGTTAAATAAAAGCTTGTAATAAATCTCTACTTCTAAAGCCGTTTGCAAACCAAGATCTAAGCTAGATAAAGTTTTAATAACTGAGGTAACTTTTCATACTACTCATAACTCTGTGCTTACCGCAAGCTACATAGTGTACACATGTACTAAGCTGTGTATGAAAACTTACATATGTGAAATAGCTCGCATGCTAAGCTAAACTAACTTAGCTTATCCCTTAGAGTCCCTATCAGAGTAGTATCGTGGCGTTATTTATTATATTTTAACCCTTGATAACTAAACCTTCGCTCGCTTGACTACGCGTCTCTCTGCAAAAGTCAAATTTGCAAACTGCCCGGTATCCTAAGTGGTACCGGTGTTTCTTTCTCGGTCTTCCTAATTTTAAATCAATAAATTACTATCTCATAGTTTACCATCGGGTGAGACAGTGGTCAAGCGTGAGCCTATCTATAATTGTTGAATGTATTTTACCTATGTTAGCAATATTTGTAAGTATGTGAGAACCATGTTCCTATTTATCAAATTAATGAATTTACCCGTTAATGCTTTTAATACTTTTATCTACTTCGGTTTCGTTATATTCAAATTATAAAATTGACAGCGGTTTCATTATGATACCCATAACGACATCGGGTTGCATTATGCGAATCGTCATAAATTATAAAACACAAGCAAAGACATTCTGAACATACAGCCAGGTCCCTATAATATTACTTCGAAATCGAAACAATGTAAATGATGTTTTTAAAAATGGAACAAGTTTAGAACAAAAGTATCGTATACTATTTGGCTGTTGCGGCTACAAGATCTTTGCCTTATAACTAATAAAGACTAAATAAAAAAAAATAAAAAAAATGGTAACGGGAAAAATTTTCTGAGTGAAATTGTATTCCAAATTTTATTAAAAATGTCTTCAACATCAAGTTATATTGAAAATACACCACCAGATATAACAAATAGAGCAGTTGCGGCTACAAATAACTTACTACCAGAAAAATCAAGACATGTATATAAGAAATGAAATACTTAAACACACTTCCTGAAATACTTATTTGACTATATCTGTGTTTTATTCCTTCCTTCGTAGATAAAATCTTGTATGCAACTGTACGTTATTGGTCTTTTAATAACTCGTGCCCACCTATTTCGGTACGCGCTACGCTTGTACCGAAAAATGGCACTCATATTAAAAGACCGTCCATAACGTAACAGTTGCATAAATAGCTATAAACCTATACATAGTATAGTACATAGTGCTATTCTGGGTGCACCGTCCTCACATATATGAAATTATTAATGTATGTAGGTACTTATGTAAATATTGTGAACCACTTATTATTTAAAAAAAGTAAGTATACAGTTTCTTGTGCGTTTTTCTCCATAAAAAGCTACTTTTCCGAATGCACGGAAGAATCAATTTTTATTACGTGTTGATTTTAATTGTTGACATCCAAAAGTGCCGTTTAATGGCCTTATTGAAATAAATATTTTTGACTTCTGATTATGAAAAAAAATATGATGAAAAACCTACCCTGTAAAGATATTTTGATAATTAATGTTAATTGACACGAAATATATCGCTAAATTGATGTCCCTCTCTTAGAGTTTACGAAGAAAATGGTCACTCTTTTATTAAAACAGAAAAGATAAAATCGTCGCCTTATTTTCGACTACTTCATTGCTTACCATCAGGTGAGATAGTGGTCAAACGCGAGTTTACCAATAATAATAAAAAAACCGGCCAAGTGCGAGTCGGACTCGCGCACGAAGGGTTCCGTACCATTATCGCAAAAAACTGCAAAAAAAACACGTTTGTTGTATGGGAGCCCCCCTTAAATATTTATTTTATTCTGTTTTTAGTATTTGTTGTTATAGCGGCAATAGAAATACATCATCTGTGAAAATTTCAACTGTCTAGCTATCACGGTTCATGAGATACAGCCTGGTGACAGACAGACAGACAGACGGACCGCGGAGTCTTAGTAATAGGGTCCCGTTTTTACCCTTTGGGTACGGAACCCTAAAAAGAAGAACTGTACATATATCAACGAATAAAAAATATTTTATTCAATTTTCCCGTTACTCTCAATATAATGGCTTTGTGTGCCCTGTGACTAATTACAATAATAGGGGTATGAAAATAAAGGGTTTTAAGAGGTGATTTCAAAAAACTATAACACATATATTGAAATGTACCTGATTACAATTACCTAATTATTGTTCAGTCGGAGGATACATCTGGTTTTGGTCAGCCAGCTCGCGAATATGTATCCTCCGACTGCACAGCATGATTTTCTTCTTGTTTAGGTATTTTCAGTTCGCTTCATAAGCAGACGGGCTTTTTGAATAAACCTTTTTTTTCTTTTTTTGGACGTAGTTGAGTAGGTGAATGTTTAATTACTACGTAACTCCAAAATATAATTTAGTTATCTAGGTTAAATATTGCTGCATATGATGATAACCTTTTTGGTCTTTCACGGGGAGTTTTTAAATTTTTCTCTGTAAAATTGAATTTCTGTATTTTTTTTTGTCTTGTCCCCCTGAGCGAGTTACTTATAAAATATGTATTATTATATTTTTTTCCAACCGGCTTAAGGGACAAATCAGCCCTGGCAATCAATGGATAAAACTAACTTGGAGAAACATGAAATAACACTCACTTTATTGTCTCACACATACGACATTTCTTTCTTTCTTTTGCATCTCCTTCCATTTGGCAATTGGCAATTCAAGATGTAAGAAACTGATGGTATGTTTTTCCTCAATAGTGATCTTGGTCAGATTGATAGCCGACCCAAATGTCTAAGGGAAATGGCGTCAGATGTATAGAATAAAGATGATGTATAGTAGTTTCGGGCAGAGTGACGAACATAAAAGGAAATTGGATTACTGTCCGGGCTGTGAATGAACCGCGTCGTGGCGCTTCCTGCGTGTATGAAAGTTGATTACGACTTAAGATGGTACTGTCTTTTTTCCTGTGTCCCACGGCTTACTCTACAAGAATCTCTTTTTCTATGTAATTTTAAATGTTTGTTAATGCTCCCACGATACAGCAGAAATTACTAATGAAACCCTCATGAACATTAAAAAAAAGGAAACAAAAATCGCGCATTTTGCCGGCATACATTTGACGGCGTAAGCGGTAAGCGCCGGTATAGGCTCCATGATGCAGGGGCTCACTCGAGCAACCAGTAATACTCAGATTGAAGCACAACACAGTCACGTATATTCGTTGATAGTTTACAATGAAAAATCAAAGGATAAAGGTTAATATGTCTTTGTCCGTTGATTCTAGTCGCACAATCTATTGATAATCCCATGCATTTCTATTTACGAAGTTGCTAGGTTTGTGAGGTCCAATCTTGATATATTTGAACAGAAAAATAACACAAATAAAAGGAAACCTTATACATTTAGATTTTGAAATGCCCGTTCCAAAGCTGGAACTTTTTTGGCGGGGCTGAGTTTACATGGCTCCCCTAATTTACAATGCTTTACCTGGGTCAATTACTCAACTACTCTTCAATAAGTTTTGTGTTGCGTTGCGGAAGTGGTTGTTACAAGAGTGTTTTTATTCGATAGATGAGTTCTTTCAAAAGTTTCCCTGTAAATTCTATACAATAAAGCACAGATATATTTAACTTTTCAGTAGACACATTATTTGACATAATGTAGTTACCCAATTAATATCTTATGGTGTTGCCGTGGCTTAATTCTTGGCCAAACACAATATTTATATTTCTTTACATTGGCTGAGGCCTCATTAGCGTGTTGCTTTGTGTCGTCACAACGAATCAACGCATTGTATACCACACCTGCGTGGCGACGACGCATGACTTTGCAAAGCAAAAGGACGACGCACGCGTCGCCGCAGATTCGACAATGGATCGGAACAAACACTCTCCGTCGTCGCACCGGAGCTCCAACAGCTCAGCGTATCACCCTCTCATCGCTTTGTCTCTCTTCCGTCGATTCGTTGAAAAGTCGCGTGCGACGACGCAACGCATAATGTGACATGTCACTAAAAATATATTTAAAACGATGCAGCCTTGACGCTGCGACAACGCAATGGTACTACGTGAGGCCTCAGTATATTGACCAGTTTCTGATGAGGATTTGTCAAATTATACTTTAGCATGAAAACCTGTCAAAATTTGACACTAAAGTATGATTTGACACGTTCTTAATTGCAAATACTTATATCAGAAACCGGCCATTAGTCAAACCAATCTATTTTGTACTCAAAGAAAATCATCTTCGCTGGCAAAATATAACCTTGTGGCTAGGCCTTCAAATAAACAAGTAGGTATGTAAATATATATGAAGCAACTGTTGTGTGCATGTAATTTATCAAGATTTATGACAAGTCTAAATTGGCTTATTCTCCTAATAGCTCCACAAATAAACTCATATTTTCATTATAAATCTAATTCTGAATGTCTTTCTTTAACAAAATTACTAAATTATTGCCCTATTAGGTATCCAATTTTTATGAGCAAATATATTCTTGGTGACATTATTATTAGTTACTGTTTGATAAACTATCCCGAGGGTAAATATTAAAAGCAAACGAAATAAAACCTTATTGCAAATAAGTTTATTTGTTTTCAAGAGTACTTTTTGGTGAATCAACTTTGGTTTACACCTTCATTCGCTTTAGAAAAGAAAAATAAATGTTCTGTACTTGTAGAATTCAATATGAAATATAAATTGAAATCGTGTTAATATAAATTCTTGATGGCAACACAAAGTTATTTTATTTTAGTTTTTAGTCTGTTACAATATATGATCTGTGTAAGGAACTGACATACGCCTCATCTCTATATCCAATATCCTGTCGGCTGTGAACGACACGATTCATGTGAGTTATAGTAAAATATTAATAAAACAAGCAAATTGTATCAATTACCTGCCTACATCATCTACAGTCCAAAAGAAAACAAAATAATTAAAAGGCAATCCATTCTGATGGATGTTGGTGATGGTCATTTTGGCTGAAAGACCACTGCCGGGCATAGCCCTTTCTCAAGCATCGCTACAATCCAGTCCCGTGATTCTCGCATTCAGTGGAATACTTCATCAGGTCATCTATATTGTATAGTCAGTTTTTATGATATAATGAAATATAATAAAGCAGTTATTCTGTTAATAACACACCAATTTTTTTCGATATTCGGCCATCAACTCAGCCAATCGCCTTCCATTGCTGGACACAGGCTTATCCAAAGTTGCACTAAAATACCCAGTTGTCCGCCTTCAGCATACATCCGGTCCTTTCTAGTTCCTAGCTATCTTAAGCATATATACCTGTTATGTATAAGTATGCAATTTATATAAACCGAACCCAAGAATCTTTGAAAGCTTTGAACCTAATCATCGATACAAAAATGTCAACTATGACTGTTTGTGTGTCACGTTTTCAATCGATCTTAACACAGAAATAGCCTACGATCTGGAGAAGTAAAAAGGTGCGGGCAGAAACAGGTATTACTATATGGAAAAACAATAAAAACGATGTCAGCAAATTGCCATCAAAATACGAGTAGTAGCAAAAGAAACATTTTCACAATAACAGAATGGACACCGAATTTATCTACCGAGTCTGTTTTGGACCTTTTTTGTTGTAGAGGTAACAATTTTCAGCGTGTCACTCAAATACAACGACTGTTTTCACCACCGGTTTAGTTTCATATAGCACGTCTTCGTCAAGATATATAATATGTTTTTCAACCACCTGCCCCAAAAGCTTGAATATGCTTTTCAATTGTAGGTACAATCACGAGCAGATACATAGATCACTTACGCAAAATTTATAGGAGATTTTCACATAAAATAATGATTGCAACATTTTGAAAAGTTATTTCATAGTGATTTCATTTTCATATCGATGGTAATCTAATTCACTGCTCGCCATTAACTGGTCATGTTTATTACAACTTCAAAAGCATTGTTCTGATCATCAAATATTTGTAAAATTACAATATTTAAACAAGTTATATTTAAAAACCCCCGACTCATTTTTATTTCATGCTATACAATTTATCTAGTAGTAGACATGCTTCGATCGACAATCTATTGAACACGTAATTATGGTACGATATCTTGCGAAAACCGCCCGATTCAAACGCCCATAACTTTTGAACGGCTCAACCGTTTTTCATTAAACATAGCTAAAACACTCTTGATAAAGTCACCGTTTAAGCAATAAATCAAATTCGGATCATCAGTTAGGAGCTATGATGCCACGATAGATACACAGGTACACACGTCAAACTATAACACTCCACTTTTTCCGACGGGGGTTAAAAAGGTGCCTTTTTATTAAACATGAAAACTCTAGAAGATCTTCGTACTTAATAAAATTCTTAAACCCATTCACGGACAGACAATGCATTCCTAGCCTAAGCCGTGGGATCTCGAGGCATGAAATCGTACAAGAGTTCAGGCTGAAATTTTAATGGTTGTTTTCGCGCATTGAAATTATTTCGACTGGATAAAACAATCGATTTATAAAATAAATAAACATTAAAATCAAGAAATGGTGACGTCAAACCAACTGTAACCCGCGATAGTTAAGGGCCTACATACGCTTTAGTGCCGTAAAACGGTAACTTTCTAAAGCATACTCCTTAGAAACGGCTAGGTTAAAAGGTTTGAAAAAAATAGATATTTATTATTGATTCATGTACATAATTTTGAACACAAGATTTTTTCGTGTTACTAATAGTTTTGCTTTAAAAAAATAATTAACAACACGACATTTTTTCGCAACTTTTGGAAACTCCTCCAAAACGACTTGGATGTTTGAAAATAATTTTATAAAGAAAAATTGATGGCTGGAATTACTTCATACCTAACATAGCATATGTAAATCAAATAATATTTTGCAAACAAAACTGTTCAAAAGGAGGTTCAATTTTGATATTTTGGCACCGAGCGGGCGCACGGCCAGTACTGCGTTACATTGGGGCGTATATATCACCTTAACAGGCGAACCAATAGAAGCGCGAGCTGGCCGGGCCGACGCGACGGGCCGCGCTTTCTTTGACGTCGCTGGATTTACTATTATGGGTTCTGACGTTTTCAAGTTGATGATTTTTTTGAAATCAAAAACATGTTTACCGGGATTTAAAGTATACTTTGTGATATTCGTGACTAGAGTCTATCTCTGTGCCAACAGGGTCTGCCCTACAGGGTCCATAATAGTTTATTTAATTTTCTACACACTTGCTCATAAAGTGGCTCTAATTTCAACGCAATTAGGCGCATAATGACACGTGTAATCAAAGTGTGACTTTTTCATTGCTTTTATTCACAAGTGAGTTATAGAGATTTATTTTTTATTTAATTGTTTGAGTTGCTTTGTTCTTAAAAAAGTTTCAATAGATAAAAGATCGTGCTCAAAAGTACAAATAAACTAATGTACCTATTGCTTGCCCATTTCATGCAACTTGTGTTTAATAAATAAAACTTTCACTCAAATATAACTTTTGTTTTCTCTGTAATAAAGAAAACTTGAAATTTTGTACATCATGTACGTGGCTAAAACGCTATCAGCGAAAAGCCAAAAAAGAAAAGAAACCTCATTCTTTTAGTACGGCCGATCGCCATTTTGAAATGCGCGGGCATAGGAAAACTGATAAATTTTTCCCGCCATTGCGAAAAAAGTTTCACAACTCGTTTTCACTATTGAAATTACAGTTATTTATTAATTAAAATGTCTTAAAGTACTACTTATGAAGAAAATTATTTATGTTGTACACCGCCCGATATAAGATTTGAAGCCTTTAATGATACGGAAAGTTTACTACCTGAAAACTCCAAGGAAAAATATCTATTAGCGTACCAAAATTTCATACAATGGCAAAACAACAAGAATACGCAGTCTTTTTCAGAAAGTGTGTTCATGGCGTACTTTAAAGAATTATCTTCTAAGTACAAACCTAGCTCTTTGTGGTGCATATACTCAATGTTAAAAAGTACAGTCCGAACAAAGAATGGAGTGGACTTAAAAACATACTCTTAAGTGTCAGCTTATCTAAAGAGACTATCCGATGGATTTAGAAGCAAGAAATCAAAGGTTTTATCGTTTAAATCTAATTCTGAATGTCTTTCTTTAACAAAATTACTAAATTATTGCCCTATTAGGTATCCAATTTTTATGAGCAAATATATTCTTGGTGACATTATTATTAGTTACTGTTTGATAAACTATCCCGAGGGTAAATATTAAAAGCAAACGAAATAAAACCTTATTGCAAATAAGTTTATTTGTTTTAAGAGTACTTTTTGGTGAATCAACTTTGGTTTACACCTTCATTCGCTTTAGAAAAGAAAAATAAATGTTCTGTATTCGTAAAGTTCAATATGAAATATAAATTGAAATCGTGTTAATATAAATTCTTGATGGCAACACAAAGTTATTTTGTTTTAGTTTTTAGTCTGTTACAATATATGATCTGTGTAAGGAACTGACATAGGCCTCATCTCTATATCCAATATCCTGTCGGCTGTGAACGACACGATTCATGTGAGTTATAGTAAAATATTAATAAAACAAGCAAATTGTATCAATTACCTGCCTACATCATCTACAGTCCAAAAGAAAACAAAATAATTAAAAGGCTATCCATTCTGATGGATGTTGGTGATGGTCATTTTGGCTGACAGACCACTGCCGGGCATAGCCCTTTCTCAAGCATCGCTACAATCCAGTCCCGTGATTCTCGCATTCAGTGGAATACTTCATCAGGTCATCTATCTTGTATAGTCAGTTTTTATGATGTAATGAAATATAATAAAGCAGTTATTCTGTTAATAACACACCAATTTTTTTCGATATTCGGCCATCAACTCAGCCAATCGCCTTCCAATGCTGGACACAGGCTCATCCAAAGTTGCACTAAAATACCCAGTTGTCCGCCTTCAGCATACATCCGGTCCTTTCTAGTTATCTTAAGCATATATCCTGTTATGTATAAGTATGCAATTTATATAAACCGAACCCAAGAATTTTTGAAAGCTTTGAACCTAATCATCGATACAAAAATGTCAACTATGACTGTTTGTGTGTCACGTTTTCAATCGATCTTTACACAGAAATAGCCTACGATCTGGAGAAGTAAAAAGGTGCGGGCAGAAACAGGTATTACTATTTGGAAAAAAACAATAAAAACGATGTCAGCAAATTGCCATCAAAATAGTAGCAAAAAAAACAGTTTCACAATAACTGAATGGACACCGAATTTATCTACTGAGTCTGTTTTGGACCTTTTTTGTTGTAGAGGTAACAATTTTCAGCGTGTCACTCAAATACAACGACTGTTTTCACCACCGGTTTAGTTTCATATAGCACGTCTTCGTCAAGATATATAATATGTTTTTCAACCACCTGCCCCAAAAGTGTGAATATGCTTTTCAATTGTAGGTACAATCACGAGCAGATACATAGATCACTTACGCAAAATTTATAGGAGATTTTCACATAAAATAATGATTGCAACATTTTGAAAAGTTATTTCATAGTGATTTCATTTTCATATCGATGGTAATCTAATTCACTGCTCGCCATTAACTGGTCATGTTTATTACAACTTCAAAAGCATTGTTCTGATCATCAAATATTCGTAAAATTACAATATTTAAACAAGTTATATTTAAAAACCCCCGACTCATTTTTATTTCATGCTATACAATTTATCTAGTAGTAGACATGCTTCGATCGACAATCTATTGAACACGTAATTATGGTACGATATCTTGCGAAAACCGCCCGATTCAAACTCCCATAACTTTTGAACGGCTCAACCGTTTTTCATTAAACATAGCTAAAACACTCTTGATAAAGTCACCGTTTAAGCAAAAAATCAAATTCGGATCATCAGTTAGGAGCTATGATGCCACGATAGATACACAGGTACACACGTCAAACTATAACACTCCACTTTTTCCGACGGGGGTTAAAAAGGTGCCTTTTTATTAAACTTGAAAACTCTAGAAGATCTTCGTACTTAATAAAATTCTTAAACCCATTCACGGACAGACAATGCATTCCTAGCCTAAGCCGTGGGATCTCGAGGCATGAAATCGTACAAGAGTTCAGGCTGAAATTTTAATGGTTGTTTTCGCGCATTGAAATTATTTCGACTGGATAAAACAATCGATTTATAAAATAAATAAACATTAAAATCAAGAAATGGTGACGGCAAACCAACTGTAACCCGCGATAGTTAAGGGCCTACATACGCTTTAGTGCCGTAAAACGGTAACTTTCTAAAGCATACTCCTTAGAAACGGCTAGGTTAAAAGGTTTGAAAAAAAAATATATTTATTATTGATTCATGTACATAATTTTGAACACAAGATTTTTTCGTGTTACTAATAGTTTTGCTTTAAAAAAATAATTAACAACACGACATTTTTTCGCAACTTTTGGAAACTCCTCCAAAACGACTTGGATGTTTGAAAATAATTTTATAAAGAAAAATTGATGGCTGGAATTACTTCATACCTAACATAGCATATGTAAATCAAATAATATTTTGCAAACAAAACTGTTCAAAAGGAGGTTCAATTTTGATATTTTGGCACCGAGCGGGCGCACGGCCAGTACTGCGTTACATTGGGGCGTATATATCACCTTAACAGGCGAACCAATAGAAGCGCGGGCTGGCCGGGCCGACGCGACGGGCCGCGCTTTCTTTTACGTCGCTGGATTTACTATTATGGGTTCTCACGTTTTCAAGTTGATGATTTTTTTGAAATCAAAAACATGTTTACCGGGATTTAAAGTATACTTTGTGATATTCGTAACTAGAGTCTATCTCTGTGCCAACAGGGTCTGCCCTACAGGGTCCATAATAGTTTATTTAATTTTCAACACACTTGCTCATAAAGTGGCTCTAATTTCAACGCAATTAGGCGCATAATGACACCTGTAATCAAAGTGTGACTTTTTCATTGCTTTTATTCACAAGTGAGTTATAGAGATGTATTTTTTATTTAATTGTTTGAGTTGGTTTGTTCTTAAAAAAGTTTCAATAGATAAAAGATCGTGCTCAAAAGTACAAATAAATTAATGTACCTATTGCTTGCCCATTTCATGCAACTTGTGTTTAATAAATAAAACTTTCACTCAAATATAACTTTTGTTTTCTCTGTAATAAAGAAAACATGAAAATCCCCATTTTGTTCGTGGCTAAAACGCTATCCGCGAAAAGCCAAAAAAGAAAAGAAACCTCATTCTTTTAGTCTACGGCCGATCGCCATTTTTAGATGCGCGGGCATAGTAAAACTGATAAATTTTTCCCGCCATTGCGAAATAAGTTTCACAACTCGTTTTCACTATTGAAATTACAGTTATTTATTAATTAAAATGTCTAAAAGTACTACTTATGAAGAAAATTATTTATGTTGTACACCGCCCGATATAAGATTTGAAGCCCTTAACGTTACGGAAAGTTTACTACCTGAAAACTCCAAGGAAAAATATCTATTAGCGTACCAAAATTTCATACAATGGCAAAACAACAAGAATACGCAGTCTTTTTCAGAAAGTGTGTTCATGGCGTACTTTAAAGAATTATCTTCTAAGTACAAACCTAGCTCATTGTGGTGTATATACTCAATGTTAAAAAGTACAGTCCGGACAAAGAATGGAGTGGACTTAAAAACTTACTCTAAAGTGTCAGCTTATCTAAAGAGACTATCCGATGGATTTAGAAGCAAGAAATTAAAGATTTTATCGTCTGACGATATTGAAAAATTCATAAAACGATGCTCCAGATAACCAATATCTGGCTACTAAGGTTAGTTCAAATTATTTTAAATATCTATGCGGCTTCAGCCTGTGTTGTGTGTTACTGTTATAAGATATATGAACTTAATTATTGTTTCTTTTTTCCAGGTTGGTTTAATATTTGGTGTAACTGGTGCTTGTAGGATACAAGAATTAACAAATATAACTGTAACAGACGTAGAGAACCATGGCCAGATGCTTTTAGTGAAGATACACCTATCACGCAAAATAAAATGCCGAGGTCATTCACTATACACGATCCATTCTATGAAATTGTTAAGAAGTATGTAAGTTTCCGTTCACCAAAAGCAAAAAAATACCGTTTCTTTCTAAATTAACAGAATGGTAAATGTACCTGTCAGCATATAAGTATAAACAAATTTGGTTCTATTCCTAAAGAAATCTCTAAGTTTTTAGGTTTAGCAGACGCTGAGAGCTACACTGGACACAGTTTCAGAAGAACTTCAGCTACATTGCTGGCTGAATCAGGAGCTGATATAATGACTGAATCTTCATGGTGGGTGGCAATCTAATAATGTAGCAGAATCATACGTAGAAGATTCCATACTTAACAAGAAGGAAATTTGTGCATAACGCACAAATAGAATTAGACTTGATTCTGAGGCGCGTCCGACTGGCGAAACACCAAGTACATCGAATGATTGGATTTCACCTACCTACACGAATAGAACATGAATGTATTTCAGTAAATAATCTATCTGATGAGACCGCTATGCTACCAAACACAGTTAATTATAATTTTACTAACTGCACATTTACTAATTGTTTCTCTAAATAAAGATTTTATCTATTAAATAAAATTATTTTTAGTATAATTTTCTTCACAAGTGTGTTGAAAAACGTCGTATGATACACGTGTGTATTTATGATTACCGTCCTCGGCTCTCTTAAGACCCCCACCTAACGGCCACGGCCACGGTAATCACCAACATTACACACTTGTACCATAATGTACTATTATATATACCGCCTTTATTTACATTAAGGATGTCATAAAGATTTATTTTATTTTATTTTATTTATTAGGTCTACCAACAATTGCTTACACTAATCTACAAACAAAAATAAAACATGCGTATAAACTCTACACAGTGCAACAATTACTTATAGGTAAACACCACATGAACAAAAAATAATAATAAGTAATTATGTTAGCTGTTAGCTACATATTCTACAAGTAAACTTAGTAATATAACAATAATAGTTACATATGCGATATATTTAAAGCATAATTGCCTCAAAAAGTTACGTACACACAGTGCAAAAACTTTTACAACAAATCTGTTCACAGTTCAGAAATTTAAATTTTTGCTTATTGAGAGAATCAAAGTGAAAATCAACCATATCACTACAACTATTCAAAATCCTACAAAACCTAGCACATGGAGAATTAGATCCCAACACTGTTCTTCTTATTGGAGGACTAAGTGGAGTAATATACTTGACTGGTAGACAGATATATTATTAGATAGATAGGTGGATAGATTTGACTTAAATGATTAATTCTTTTCCATAAAGACACGTTAAAATCTATAAAGATTACAACATTATATTCATCACTCCTTCGTGGGTGACTTATAATTGCACTGGCAAAATCTGTCACATAGATTACTAGTCCAGCTAAAAACACTTCTGGAAAACATGAAGAGTATTTAAAATGGAGAAAAAAACTATGTTCAGACCGCAAAAGTCACATTCTGCTAGCAAAATGGCCGCAATACCTAGCGATATAATAATGTCAAAAAAATAGATAGAATGACACTTGTCAAAATGGCCCAGTGGTGGGAACACTGGTGGCCCAGTGGTAGGAACAGTAGTGGTCCAGTGGTAGCGAACCCGATTTAAGTGTCGTGGGTTTGAACCCAGGCAGGCGCTATACTGTAAATTATTTCATCTCCACTAATCTAAAAACGGTGAAGAAAAACATCGTGAGGAAACCGGCATGTCATAAAAGCAAAAATTCAAAGACATTACATGTGACATCAACCAACCAGCACTGGGCTTGCGTGGTGGGTTAAGGCCCATTCCCTCTCTCACAAAGGCTTGTATCTCAGCAGTGGGCACATAAGAAAATGCTGATAATGATGAAAAAACGTCTTGTTGAGAGCCTCTTGCCACGTTACTCTTTTTTTTAAACCTATTTCTCAAGCTACAAAATTCTACAACGGAACCATATCATCTTCATTTAACAACTTTTTTAATTTCCCTTGCCTCAAAGCAAGCCTAATTTCTGAAGAACTTTTCGGCGCTTTCCGTAATTTTAATGTTCCTACGCTTTGAGCTTTTTAAGGCCAGCTTCAGATTAAAACCACAGACTCTAGAGGAAAATCTTGAAGGTTGTTAGTGCTACTTCGTGCATTTAGTTCTGCTGTTACCTTTATTACGTTTATGCGCAGTTTTTTGAATAATTTCCGAATTTTAGTCAGCCACATTTTATAATGGGCAATGAATCTTCTGCCAATTATGTTGAGGTTGGCTTCCAGTGTAACCGGATTCACCTGCACCTGAGTTCTTGTACTTTACGTGGACCAACTGCCTGTCTGACTTCCAGAATCCAGTAACTGGGTAACACAGACTTGGTGGTATACTAATTACAATTTTGTAACAAAATTAATATCTTATTGTCTTCCTGTATTTCTGTTTTGCTGTTGGTTACTCAGACTTCACAAGTACCCCATAGAGGTACTTGGAGAATTAACAACATTATGTGTGACCAAGAAAAGGCATAGCCAGTCAATATATTATGTAATATCTCGCATAACGCCTATGTTAGTCTAAGAATTGGACAGAGGGGCACCTACAGTATCATAATATTTCTGTTATCATTCCATTTACCAAGTATGTTCATTACGACACTATTCCCTCAAGACACAATCCTGCCAACACAAGCCTAGCTAAGTTACAGACACACTACAAAAACTCAACCCACATCCTACAGCCTTAACAAAAAAAAAAAAACAACTAGCAATAAAAAAAACATGTTATCCGCAAATATTGACAAACTTCCTCGCCAATATTCAGTTACAAACCCAATATTCACTACACGACATCTTGTTTGAGAATCCATCATTTTTATTAGCCCTTAACTTCGAGGGAAGGGTCTTGGCCATCAAACTTCAAGTTAGTAATAAAAGAAAATTGAAAATGGCGGATTCATTCTTGTCGTATTCTTGTAGGGTGTATGTTCTTGGAGATTTGAAGATCATGAGTGCTTTGTTTTAAGGGTTTTTTTAAGTTTTATTACTAGGTTTTGTTTAGAAATGTGTGTTATTTTTAGAAATATAATTTGATAGTGGTCAAACGCGAGCCTACAATTTTATAAAAAATATATAAAACGTACCACGTGGTTTGTTTTAGTGATAAGACTGATCATTGTTGCATCCTATTTAATTAAGTCTCTAACTATTATTTGTAATTACTGTAAAAGCCCAAATTACGGTAGAACCTAGGAGTTTTTATTTAAACCTAGATTTTACCGTACAGCCTAGGATTTACAGTAGCTTAGCATTTTTCAGTAACCTTTATAAAAAAATACAATTTTATAATTTATTGTGAAAAAAATATCTTTATGAAAAAAATACGTGAAGTGCTTTTGTAAGAACAATAAACACAGAAAAGCCTAAGAATAAAAAAACAAGTTCCAATATAAATGTTAAACTATCAAGTTATAGGTAACACTTGGCCGAAACCTTTTCCATTCGTAGACATCGCTTTCAGAATATTATAATATTTAGCCTAAACTAGGACACTATTTCAAAGATTTCAATTGGACGTAGTTACACAAAAATGATCCAACCCACAAAATGTCGCTTTTGAGATAATGATGTTTGAAATTTAAGTTGTATTTGCTCTTTGATATTCTATTTTGTGATTTTGTTGATTTGGGATAAAGTTGTAAAAATTGTTGTCCTTTTTATTTAAATGAGTTTTATTGGGAATAAATAAATATTTCTAGAGATATTTAAGTAAATATGTGGTTGGATCGTTTTAGCTAAAAGCCATTTCAATTATACAAAGCTCTTATTGGATTTCGCAGTAACGATCCAAAATGGCAATTTACTATGTAATTATGGCTTTTTATATAATAAAGAGGTACATTTTCTTTAAAGAATGTATATTATTATTATTTATATTTAATTTATTTATAGAGTATTTATCTTCTTTGCAGCGAAATAACTATCGCCTTACTAGTAAAAAAATCCTGTTTACTGTATTTTTTTATATTTTCTTACCGCATAAAAAGTCATTACCTATTTTCCATTATTTTAACTTGCATTGAATTCTTTTTCTTGCTACTTTTAATGATATTAATATAGTTAGTAGATTTTTTTTTATTTAAAATCGTATTTTTCATTTAGTTTTTATAATAATATTTTGAAAGATATAACATTAATCTTTTATAATATTATTATATATAATATTATTTTATAGTTTATTATTTAATTATTGTTTTATATTGGATACTTATGATATTATTATTTTAATATTTTCTAAAAATGGTTCTATTTAGTCATTTTAATCCAATGTGATAAAATTAACTATAGATATATCAAAAACGATTCACGTACTTTGGGTCGTTTTTCTTATTTTATTAGGTACTAATCACATCAAAAATCAATTAAGCAAGAAGGAAATAACTTGGATCATTTTTGTGAATTAACATAATGTATTTTATTAAAACCCAACCAACTGGACCGTTTGTCCCAGGTAGACATAATGGTCTACAACTTCGAGTGTAGAGTCTCCGACCTTGATAGGAGTGGGTGTTACATGGGCATTCACCATGATCTTGGTTTTGTCCATGTTCATTTTAAGACCCACTCTTTCGGAAGCTCTACTGAGGTCATCGAGCATTTTACTGATGCTCTCCATGGTCTCAGCCATGACCACTATGTCGTCGGCAAACCGAAGGTGAGTAATGTACTCGCCATTAACGTTGATGCCCAGCCCCCTCCAGTCCAGAACCTTGAAGACATCCTCCAGCGCAGCAGTGAACAGTTTCGGAGAAATGACGTCTCCCTGTCTCACGCCGCGCTGGAGAAGAATTGATTTCGAGGTCTGATCCTGAAGACGGACTGACATGGTGGCGTTTTTGTACAAACACTTCAACACCTCAATGTACCGGTAGTCGATCTGGCACCGTTGGAGAGACTGCAGTACAGCCCAAGTCTCGATCGAATCGAAGGCTTTCTCGTAGTCCACAAACGCTAAACATAGAGGCAGGTTATACTTTTCGGTCTTCTGTATAACCTGCCGCAGCGTATGTATGTGGTCTACGGTGCTAAAGCCTTTTCGGAATCCGGCTTGTTCGGGGGGCTGGAAATCGTCAAACCTGCGCGCGAGACTTTAATACGCTCGGTATTGAATCGGCGGAGGTCTCTTTTCAAGGATTTAGAGATCTGTCTATTGAGCTGCCGGTATTTGCACGCCTCATCTGAAGACTGCAGGATCATCTCACGCCTCTCCTTCATAAGCTTGAGGGTATGATCAGAGAGCTTTTTGTTCCTATCTGTACGACGGGTCTTGAAAAACTTAGACCCGACCGTATGGACAGCTATCACGAACCCGTTGCTGTATTCATCCACGGAGCTCCCTAGGCATTCGAAACGATTCTGGAGTTCGAGCTGAAAGCTCTCGGGGTTTTGGACCTGGATCTGCGCTGGCCGGAGCGTGGACTTCATCAGTCGAGACCTTTCAAGCTTAATATTAATGTTCAATGTGCCTCTTACCATGCGGTGATCGCTCCCGGTTTTTACCGAATTGATCACAGAGACATCATTGAACATTTGCTTCTTGGTTGACATGATGAAGTCGATCTCATTTTTTGTTGCACCATCGGGGCTCTGCCAGGTCCACTTCCTGTGTTCACGCTTTTTGAAGAAGGAGTTCATCATATAGAGGCCCTCCTTCTCCATAAAACTGGCCAGCAGGTGACTCCGGTGGTTCCGTTGTCCAACTCCAAATTGCCCCACTTGCAGCTCATCCTCGTCTCGTTTGCCCAGTTTCGCGTTGAAGTCCCCCATGACAACGGTGAAGTGAGTTTTGAAACCATGCATGGCTCTGGAGATATCCTCAGACATGGTCTCTACCTCATCGTCGGGGTGTGCCGAGGTTGGGGCGTAGACCTGTATGACCTTCAGCGAATATCTTGAGGATATTCTGAGTATAAGGTACGCCACCCTGGTCGACACACTCTCGATCTTCACCACGTTGTTCACAAGGGACTTGTGGACGATAAACCCGACACCACCCTGGAACTGCCGGTCACCCTCTCGGAAATAGAGCAGGTTACCGGATTTGAGGATTATCGAGTCCTCCCCCTCTCTTCGGATATCAGGTAACCCTACTCCATCGCAACCTGCTCAATTCTTCCTCGAGTTCGGTGACCTTCTCGTCGGTCCGAAGTGTGCGCGTGTTGTACGTTGCCAGGTCCAGTCGTCGGTGATTGTTGGGGTAGCCGGATCTCGTCCGGAGATTCTTAGCACCCCTTGCCATGCCGTAGCCTCGACCGCTACCGTAGTCGAGGGTAGGCAAGCTGCCGGGTACTAGGGGCCATTTTTTATTTGTGCTATTCATTGGGGGGTTTTGCCATAATCGCCACGCTTGGCAGGCGGGTTGGCGATCGCAGTATGGTTGTTATAGAAGCACAGAGAACGCTGCCGCCCATTCTCTGGTTTGTCCCTTAGTCGCCTCTTACGACACCCACGGGAAGACATGGGATGGTGAAATTCTTTACGTCCGGCACTATACGGAACATTGATACTAAAAAAATATTGTTACTAAACAATATTTTAACAACACAATTAAAGCAGTTGCCCTTGCTCGAAGTTGGTCAGCAATCTGCACAGACATAACGCTGCCTATAAACTAAAGTGCCACAAATCGAAATTAAGATTTTTTCAGGAGAGCTAATTTAAAAAAATCATTTCTTTTATTGTTAGTTTTTTTTTCACTCTTACTTTCAAGGCTTTTGTATCATATATCCTTCGATGTGTATTTGAATTGCCTAACTCTTGTTTATTTTAACTCTGTGGTAGCTATAACCCAAAGAGGACTAGAAGCACATAAGTCCCTTTAGCATATAAAATATTTCTCACAAGTACATTCATATTTTGAATAAAAGGCCACAAGAAGAAAAATAAAAGTGTTTTATTTAAATTTTTCATCACAACCTTGTTGAATGAAGACAATCTTATAACTAAAAAAGAACATTAAAAGCCCTTCCTTTGCACATTGCAATTTGTTGAATAAATCAAAAACTTAATTTTTTTGAAACAGAAATGTCAGCAAGCCCAAATTGTATCAAAGCCTATATTTTATCTTAAAAGAAAATATTACAAACACAAAAATTTTTTGAGCAAAACAGACGTATCACAAAAAAAAATCTTAAGCTTATAACAATAATAACATATTAGGGATTTTTTAATTGCTAAACGAACACTTTCTTTTAGAAACCTTTGGTACCTTTGTCTTAAAAATAATTGTGTATTTACTTGTTTTTTTATAAGCGATACGGATGCATTCCCAAATGTGGCCCTGTTGCCCAAAAGATTCACTCACAACAAGGTAACTTTTCGCGTTGTGGCAACGGTCGCAACTCAAAAGATGGCCGCTTTTCTCGGAACTTAGTCATCAATGCGTGAAAATGCCAAAAGAGCGCATGCATAAATTTGTGATTAAGGGGCTGATTTTTACAGGTGTCTTCGTGAAATATGAAAAAAGGATGATTTTGGACACATTTTTTTATTAAAAGTGACTTTGGATAATTTGGATTTGTGGCACTTTAGTTAATCTAACTATGACAATGATAACGCACGTCCCTCCGTCCGCATGATAATCAAGCGTGCCAGTTTTTTAACCGACTGCCCAAAAAGGAGGAGGTTCTTCACACACTATTTAAGAGCAAAAAAGTTTTTACAAAAAATTACAACCTACTTTCAAATAAAAACACTACAAAGTGATAAATAACTTCTTTTTTGGAAGTCGGTAAACCCGTTTTCTTTACTTCGTTTTTTGACAGAATTGCTGTAATTTTGTGAAGAGTTATGTTATATATATCCGAAGTTTTTCTTCAGATCTTCATCAAATTGAATTGGGTCCATTTTGGAAACATCCTCTATCAAACAAAAATATTTTTTTTTAAATCGGTCTACAATTGACGGAGAAACCGGTTAACCACCACAAAAAATAAAACAAAGTACTCTTCCTTTTTGGAAAGTCGGTTAAAAACTTACTGCTTTTGCAGGATAAAAAATTGAATATTTGAAAAGTTCATAATTTCAAATCTCGATGTTTTGTAATAATAACGGGCTTTTATTCCATTCGCATAATAATTTTGAGGTATCAGACCCATGTTTAGTTTTAGTGTATTCCGAATACGATGCAAACCTATCTGAGCCTCAACTCCACCTAAAACTTTCCCCATACATTTTGACGACAGCGATTTCAATTTCAAAGTTATTTCTCAAATGGTATGTAGGATAGGTATTCAAATGTTTGTCACGCTTCAAAAGAGATCCTGGAATTTGATAATGTTTCTGGATACAGATTTAAATAGGCCTTTAGATGGCTTTACAGGCATTTGTTAACAATTGTTTTCGCTTCTTAATAGCAGCTCGGATTTTGATTTTCGGCGCGATTGTTTGCAATAGGATCACCCCTATTAAACGGGACGTAAATTTGGCACGGGACGTTTGGCGAAATTTTTGTTCACTCTATAGATACAATCTGTAGATATACTATCTTGCAAGACATGGTGACTGTGATGAATGAAGCTTTTAAGTTATAAGGTATGAGTATAAATGTGAACAAGACTAAGGTAATGGTGTTTGAAAGAGAAGACGATGTATCGGAGTGTGAAGTGAAAATAAATGATAAGATTGTGGAGCAAGTGAACGAGATTGTATATCTGGGAGGTATGTTCACAAGGGATGGAAAGATTGAAGAGGATGTGGAAAGGAGAGTGAATGCAGGGAATAAAGTGAATGGTGCTATACATGCGGTTGTGACCAGCAAATCGATGTCTCCAGAAGCTCGACTCGCCGTTCACAACAGCGTGCTGGTGCCTACACTTATGTATGGAAGTGAAGGGTGGGTATGGCAAAAAAGACATGAAAGTAGGATTAATGCAGTAGAAATGCGCTACTTGCGAACTATGTGTAGGGTAACTTGTTGAATGTTGACCTTCTTTGTGCAGTCACTGTTTGATTCATGGTTCTTTATTCTATACTTCTGTCATAGGTTTTGAATGGAGAATGACTTTTGTATTCGCTAATGTGATCGCCTGATGGCTGCGCTCATGTATTTTCTATGTGATTTTATTTTACAATATATCCGGTGTACAAGTTCTTCAATTCTTTGATTGCATTCGCGGAAAACCCTCTACGAGAAGTTAACAAGGGTTATGGGCCCAGAACGCTTAAAGAAGAAGAATTGTATTAAGATACAATGAGCGAACGAGAGATGGTATCCATGTCTGCAGCAGGCGGAAGCGTGAGTGGTTTTTCTATAGAGCGATTGAAAGGGCGAGAGAATTATCTCCTCTGGAAGTTTAATATGAGAAACCTGCTTATCCATGACGACCTTTGGTGTTCGATCGACGGGTATCTGGAGAACGATAAGTCCAGTCCAGAACTGAAACGGCGTATGGACGAAAGGGCGTTGGCTAAGATCTGCCTGTCAGTGGACGCTTCGTGCGTGTCCCACGTGATGACTGCAAAGACGAGTAAGGATGCCTGGCTGAGCCTAGAGAAAGCGTACGACGATAAGGGCATAGGCAGAAGATTAAAACTTTTGCGGATGCTGTGTTCCGTAAAGTTGGACGACTTAGGTGGCGATATGGATAAATATGTTAGCGAATGTTTGTCGCTGTCGCAACAGTTGGCGGCTGTAAATAAACCGATTGACGATGAGTTCCTGGCGGCGATTATTCTTCAGGGATTACCTTCTAGGTTTGATCCAATGATCATGGCCTTGGAGAGTAGTGTGAGCAACCTGACCAGTGATTTTGTGAAGGCTAAATTGCTTCAGGATACAAAGTGGTCTGACAATTGCAAAGGTGGAGATTGCCTGATTGCTGATAAGTCGGCGAATAAGTCTGGTAAGAGACGCCAAGACAAGAAGCCGAGGTGTTGGAACTGTGGAAAGTCTGGTCACGTTAAGAAGGAGTGTACCCAGAAAGCGGCGGCAATGGTCGCGTCTCGGTTCTTGGCTGACACGTGGTACGTAGACTCGGGTGCATCGAGTCACATGACGGGACAGCGAGACTGGTTACATGATTTTACTACAAAAAGTGTAGAAGTAAATGTGGCGAGTGGACAGACTTTGAAATGCGTGGGTATCGGTAACGTGTGTTTAAAACTCAGCAATTATGATTTGACTCTTAAAGAAGTGATGTACGTTCCGGGACTGAGTGTAAATTTACTTTCTGTGAATTGTTTAACGGTTAAAGGGTTTAGAGTGGAATTTATTGAGTCTACTTGTAAGATTTTTAAAAATAAATCTTGTATAGCTAGTGTTAGGTCTGTTGGCGGGGTATATAAACTGCATACTAACGCGGTAGCTTTAAGTAGTGTAAATAAAGAGGTTTCAAAGGAGTCTTGGCACCATAGATTGGGTCATTTAAGTTATGACAGCTTGAAGTCACTGTCACACGTTATTGATTTTCAGAAAACAGAAATTGCAAATAATTGCGATATTTGCATTCTTGGAAAACAAATAAGGTTTCCGTTCAAGAAATCTGGGCGTGATGTAGCGGCTAAGTGCTTGGATCTGGTGCACACGGACTTGTGTTCGATTCCTGTTGCGTCCCACTCAGGTAAGCAGTACATTTTAACGTTTCTAGATGACCACTCGCGGAAAGTATTCTTGTACTTCTTGAAGAATAAGAGCGAAGTAGCTAGTGTCACCAAAGACTTTGTTAGGCTCGTGGAAAATCAATGTGAATCCAAGGTAAAGGCTATACGCAGTGATAACGGTACGGAGTACGTAAACAAAGAGCTGAGCGCATTCTTCAGACAGAAGGGTATTGTGCATCAGGTCACTGTTCCGTATTCGCCCCAAATGAATGGTGCGGCGGAGAGGTTAAACAGAACTCTTTTGGAACGGGTACGTTGTATGTTATATCACGCGGGTTTGGATCACAAGTTGTGGGCTGAGGCGGCTAACACTGCCGGGTACCTTATTAATCGGTCGCCGTCTAGTAAATTAGGTGGCAAGACGCCCGAGGAGGTTTGGTCGGGTAATAGGGTAAAGTATGACCACTTGCGGGTTTTCGGTTGCGAGGCCTATGTACATATTGATGACTTTAAGCGGAATAAGTTACAACCTAAGAGTAAGAAGTATATATTTGTCGGTTATGAAGACAATGGGAGATCTTACAGGTTGTATGACTCTAAGACACATGCTATAAAGAGAAGCCGTGATGTCATATTTTATGAAAGTGTGTTCCCAGCCAAAGAGCTAGGAACTGGACACGGATCAGCTTCTATAGAAATCTTTCTTTCAGGGGAAGAAGCTGATGATTCCACTAGTGAGAGGAAGTCAAGCTTGCCTGAGAGTGAGGTGGTTGGTGATGCAGCTCGGGGGCCTGTCACTGATGAGCCGGTAACGGTGAATGTTGAGCCGGTTGTGTCAGCGAGCGGTGATGATGGCGGCGATGACACTTTTTTTTTTGAAGATAGCGTTGAGGAGGTGATGGAGCCTCCGGAACCGAGGTACAATCTTAGATCTAGACAACCTAAGGGTTTGTACACACAAGATGCGATCCCAGCTGAACCGCGCACTGTTAAGGAAGCTCTGTGTTCTGGGCAGAGCGACTTGTGGCGGCAAGCTATGCAGGAAGAGATTGACTCATTCAATCAACATCAGGCTTGGGAGTTGGTGGATCCGCCTTTTGAAAAAAATGTGGTACGGAATAAATGGATCTTCAAAATTAAGTGTGACGCCGAGGGGAAGATAGCCCGGTATAAGGCCAGGTTAGTAGCCAAGGGGTTCACCCAAAAGTATGGTGAAGATTATTTTGAAACGTTTTCACCGGTAGTACGGTACAGTTCAATGCGACTGTTGATGGCGATCTCTGTAGATATGGATCTACATATAGACCACCTAGACGTACAGACGGCGCTCCTCAATGGTAATTTAGATGAGGAGATATTTATGTATCAACCGGAGGGGTTCATTTCACCTGGTGGAGAAAATAAAGTCTACAGATTGAAAAAGGCAGTCTACGGACTGAAACAAGCTTCGCGAGCTTGGTATCAGAGGGTGAAGGACGTGCTTCTGTCGATAGATTTTGTTCAATGCCAACTTGAACAATGTATCTTCTACAAACGAAATGGTAAGTCGGTTATTTACATTGCTTTGTACGTGGACGATTTCATTGTCTGTTACAATGATGCACGCATGGCTGAAGAGCTGAAAGAGAGTTTGCGAAAACTGTTTAAGATTAAACATTTGGGTGCGGTGCGGCATATTCTCGGGGTCGCGGTAGAGCGTGACAGGACGAATAAAACTCTTAAGCTTTGTCAAGCGCGGTATGTTGAGCGCTTGCTCGACAGTTTCGGTATGTCGGAATGCAAACCAGTCCAGACTCCTTTGGACCCAAATGTTAAGTTTACTGATACGATTGTGTTAGACGAAGGTACTGTTCCATATAGGGAATTGATAGGTTCTCTTATGTATCTGAGTGTATTTACACGGCCGGACATTACGTATGCAGTTTCGTACTTAAGCCAGTTTAATACGTGTCATACTATGGAACACTGGAGGACAGCGAAACGTTTATTGAGATATCTTAAGGGGACTCAAAGCGTTAGCCTTGTGTTTAGTAGGTCGGGTCATGCTAAGGTTGAGGGGTTTGTAGACGCGGACTGGGGTGGTGACGTACGAGACCGAAAGTCATTTTCGGGGTTTGTTTTCAAGTATGGGGGAAACACCATCTCCTGGGAATGCAGAAAACAAACATGTGTTAGTTTATCAAGTACTGAGGCTGAGTATGTTGCTCTTAGTGAGTCTGCTAAGGAGGCACGTTGGCTTAGGGACTTGGTGACTGAATTGACTGGTATTTCTGGGTTAGTGGTTGATTTGTACAATGACAATCAGTCTGCTCAAAAACTAAGTGTCAATCCAGTGTTTCATAGGAGGACTAAGCACATAGATATCAGGTACCACTATGTTAGGGAGGCTGTGAATAATCATGTAATTACGTTGAGTTATTTGTCTACTCAAGAAATGGTGGCTGATGTATTAACGAAATCTTTGTGTGCTCCTAAACATAAGTTCTGTGTTGTGAACTTGGGCTTAGGTTTTTAAGCCAGTTGAGCCAGCGGTGATGTCTGAGTTCAAACAGCGATTGAGGGGAAGTGTTGAATGTTGACCTTCTTTGTGCAGTCACTGTTTGATTCATGGTTCTTTATTCTATACTTCTGTCATAGGTTTTGAATGGAGAATGACTTTTGTATTCGCTAATGTGATCGCCTGATGGCTGCGCTCATGTATTTTCTATGTGATTTTATTTTACAATATATCCGGTGTACAAGTTCTTCAATTCTTTGATTGCATTCGCGGAAAACCCTCTACGAGAAGTTAACATAACTTTAAATGATAGGTTGAGGAATGAGGTAATAAGACAACGTTGTGGTCTAAAAGAAGATGTAGTGACTAAAATTGAAAAGAGTATGTTAAGATGGTTTGGCCATGTTGAGAGGATGAATGAAAGGCGACTAACGAAATGTATTTACAAGGCAGACGTGAATGGAAACGCCGGGAGGGGACGCCCTAGAAAGACATACATAGACCTTATAGGTGATGTTCTTCAAAAAGGCCAGGTGCGCAGTACTCATAACCGGCGTGTGTGTATGACTAGATGCATGAATGTGAGTGAAGCAAATAAAGTATGTAAGGATCGTAGCAGGTGGCGTTCTGTAGTTTCTGCCTACCCCCATGGAAAAAAGGCGTGCGTTTATGTATGTGTGTATGTATGTACTATCTTCGCTTCAGTAATATTTTTCAGCTTGGCGTTTTCATATCTAACATTGCCCTGTCCTTATATTAACGACTTATGACCTACAATATTTCTGGATATATTGAACTGCCCCGAACCCATGTCAAAACTATCATAGTTCGACTGTGAAAAAGGCACAGATGTATACAAGTAATATATATAATTTTATCTCAAAAAACGCTTTCAGTTCCTCTGTGACACCCATTCTAGATCCTTGAGATCATCGGAAAATCTAAAATGAAGTATTCGTATGCATTCCACTTCCTTCTTTGACAAATTCTTCACGTTTCAAGCAGCTAAGTTGTGGAAGAAGTGAGATGTGTTCAAACACAGCCAACGTTCAAGAAAATGGCAAAGGAGCATTACCTTTCACTATAACTTTTATTCTTCTCCTTTCTCTGTTATTTAATTGATATGTATTAGTATATAATGCAATATTGTATGAATGTATTGTATGTTATTAAGTCTAAGTATTTTTGATATTTTGTATCTACTGACAGCCCTAAATTCTTCTCCTATCTTTCAGTCCATCCAAAGGTTGTCTGTAAGAGATTGCCTAGTGCACTAGGCAATCTCTTATTAAATATTAATAATACTGGAGATAATTTTTTTCTTGACCAAACATCTATACATCTTGCACCAATACATTGCTTCTCAATAATAATTACTTCCGATATTTCCGGAACTATTGAACAGGCCTTTCTAGATTCGCGACGTATAAAAATATTTCTGGAAATATGAATCCCATAATATCATTATTTTATCCCATACAGGAATAAAAAGTAGCTTATGTCACCCGGGGATAGTATAGATTCCCAACGGTGAAAGAATTTTTGAAATCTGTCCAGTAGTTTTTAAGTTTATTCGTTACATACAAAAGTACAAATCTTTCCCCTTTATAATACTAGTATAGATTATTAGTATTAGTATCAAGAACCTCAGTAATGAAGAACACGACGCGAGGAGAAGGGGGGAATTAGTATCAGTATCATTATCAGTATTAGTATAGAAATTTTTAATCAGCTTTGGTTGTTTCTAAAACATTTGTGTATGTATGCTCATTATTAAACTTTAACAAATATTATAAACATGAATCAAATGTATCTGTCGTGTCTATGAGATTATTAATTCAAGTAATGATATAAGATTATCTAACCTTAATGGTATCAACTATATCTCTATTATTATATTATCTGTGACTTTACTTAGAAGCTTTGATTTTGCAGTCTTATCTAAACCAAATAAGACTTCCAGTATTTCTTTTTTAGTATTTATTTATTTAATTTCAAATAAATCATCCATAAAATAAGCTTACCAATCCTTATCAATATTTACCACAGGGTTTGAAAATAATCTTTGCGTGCTCAGACACGTAAAAAATACATCCAACAATAATAAGCTCGAAAGTAAAACTATTGGTAATAGGAACATTGCGTGGGGAGAAACTTTTTCGAAAATGGTTTTGACAAGCTTGGATAAAAGAGGATTGGATATGACATTCTAAATAATAGGGGTTAAAGTATGAAATTGTTGTTTTATTGTAATAGGTACTTCGAATTGACATAGAACCTTCATGGTTTGAGATTTTTGAGTGAAACTTTTTTCACATGGTACTTATTAAGTTCTTCTTTAAAAACATGTGTAACATTTAATTATCAACTTTCAGTTGAATTTTGTATTCAGCTTAGACAAGAAAGATGGATACTTCGAAAATTCGAGTGATTTTTTAATACGAGTTCTGACGCGGAACTAACGCGGCAGAAACAGCTCGCAATATCAACGTTGAGTTTGGAGAGGGGACTGCTAATGAACGCCTCGTGCGATTTTGGTTTAAATGCTTTCATCATGGAAACTTTCATTCGAAGAACGAACCACGTGGAAGACCGCCCACACAGGTGAATAACAATGAATTGAAAGAGATGGTGGAAGCCTATCCGAGCCAAACTACCCAAGAATTAGCGGCATGGTTTAACGTTACCTTAACAACAATATTGACTCATTTACGTTAAATCAATAAAATAAAAAAAATATGAAAAACGGGTGCCTCATGATTTCACTGATCTGCAGAAAGAAACGCGTGTTGAAACTTGTGTTGCCTTGTTGAATCGATACAGAAATAAAGAAATATTGGATCGACATTTGATGAAAAGTGGATTCTTTACGATAACCGTAAGCGAAAAATGCAATGACGACAAACGCCGCAACAGTGTCCTATAAGCAAAGCTTACCAATAAAAAGGTAATGGTAACTGTTTGGTAGTTTCAGCATGATCTTATTCACTATAGCTTTCTCCGATCTGGTCAAGCAATAACGGAAGATGTCTACCGTGCCGAACTCCGAACAATGATAGCAAAACTAGTAGTGAAACAGCACCGACTCATGAATCGATCTTCACCATTATTGCTCCATGATAACGCGAGACCTCATATAGCACGAGAAACCGTTCTAACTCTACAGGAACTGCAATTAGAAACCATTTATCACCCTCCGTATTCGCCAGACCTTACTCTAACGGACTACCATTTTTTTTCGTGATTTGGACAATTTTCTACGTGATAAAAAGTTTTCTTCTCAGGAGGCAGTACAAAATGCTTTCACATAGTTTGTCGAATCTAATTCACCAGAGTTCTATCGCAAAGGCATAAATAACCTTCATATTAGATGGCAGCAATGTATAGATAATAATGGTAATTATTATGATTAAATAATATGTTAAATTAAAAAAAAAACTAATTTAAAATTTTCAGTACAAATCGGCAATTTCACCCCTAATATTAATTTAGTCAAGTTTTCTGAAAAATAGATTCGAAGAAAACCAATGATAAGGACAGAACTATTATTTTTGTTTAAATCGGATAGCACAATTGCATAAGAGGAAATGTGGTTGCAGACATCCAACTGAATTTTCTAAGTAAAAAGTCATAATTCGAGGTTTGGCTCTCGTCTATTTCCTCCTCCAATATTGAACCAATTTCAAAGATATTCCATAAACTGAAAGAGAAAGATATATACTGTACCCCTATGTTTTACTTGTTGATGATAAATTATCTTTAGAAGCACTAGAACCTTTAAATATGCTCAAAATTGCGCAGTCATCAGAGGCCTGGTGTACACATTTTACAACTATAAATGAAATTAAAAAAGAAAAGACACAGTATTTATCTTTCATTTTCAATTGAAGAGTTATAGTATTGTAAATTGAAATATATTATGATTAGGTAATTTTGGCATCACAAAACGTTTCTGATTTTCCTTTGTTTTGCTAAGTTGGTCAGCTGGATATGATTTTTTATTTGTTTCTGTAAAAGTTGATTGTATGGTTGCATATCCATTGTCTTCTTATCTAAGGGTGCGACCACAGTTCGACTAGTAGAATTACATCGTTAGTGTAAAGTTCTGTTTTTTATTGATGATATTAACTAAATACATTTAGCAATCGGGCCCACTTATTTCTTTATCAACGTATTACTACGATATCACATTAATGTTTTTATTTTTATTCTGTAGGAACCATACGGTAAGGTAAAGTTGGAAAATAATTTAGCACTTTTGAAAACAATTACCTGTAAACTGAAACTTCAATCGTGTATAAACTACCAACTGCCTCACAAACACATTTGTGACCATCATTCTGTTCTTCCTCCACACTTTTTAATGGGGTAGCCCCCATCGCGTGAATTGCCGCTAGGGGCGCTGGTGTAGCGTGAGGTCTTCAAAATGTAAAATTTCATAGTTTTTTTACTTTTTGCGCGAGTTTATTTACAATTTTTTTATGTTTTTAGTATTTGCCCAATATGGCAGATTAAGATAGGTACGGGTTTTAAAAACACTGCTCTAATGTTGTGAGTGTTATGTTTTGAAATATTATATCTTACTTCTACGGCATTAGAAAATATTTTAATTAAAACTTTGCATCCGTGCGCGAAATAACAACGTTTTACTATTGTTTTATATTTAAGGCCGTACCCTGACCAAAAAATCAGCATGAGATATGAGCATTCCTATTGGCCTAGCGGCACTGGTGGCGCATGAATTACAGTAGTGAATACGCCCAGATTTTAGAATAAAATCTTTATTAAATCAAATATAGGTCTTTTCAAAAAAATAAAACTTACAAAATGTTCGTTATCAAATTGTCTATCCATTAGTGTTAGTACAAAAAAATATTAATGAACACTTTACGAGGAGATGCATGCTGTCAATCATTATTTCTCCTTTTTATGGTTTTGTTGGAAGGAGATTAGTGAAACATATAATTCATAAAAAAAAATTACAATTTTGGAATCAATAATATGTAGAAATTTTAAGTATTTTTATTAGTTGATATTTCATTTTAAATAACGAGTAGATAGCTCCTAAATACTGCACGAAAAATGGCTAGCGCGGCCTTTTGCTCGGGGTAGCGCCTTAAGGAACTTATTCACCAGTGGCGCCAACTGTTGAGCACAAAAAAGGAAGCCCCCATTGATCGTCATTTCTTATTTTTAGACTTAGACTTTCATCAAAAATGTCGTCACGACATTTTCCTTAGTCTACGTGATCGACATATGTAAAGAAGAACTGACAGTAGGTACCTTATTTCACTATCCCAGATTTATATTCGCCGAGTCCCAAAGAAATTTTTCACTTCAAACACTGAATACCTGAAATTTTGTCTGTTGAAAAGAATTCGATTAATCTTATAAAGAATTTCTGTAAAATACGATTCTCTTTTACAAATGTATTTTAATTTAATTTCAATAAAATCATTTAAGCGCTACACGAAAAGTGACTATTTTGATGGCAGATTAGATAATCTGCAAAGTGTGTAACCGGGCACAAATGTAGGCGGTATAAAAATTAACAACTCGATATTGTTTCGCTTCTTATGTATGCGCCTCCAAAACGACTTGGGTGTTTAAAACTATTTTTACACAGAAAATATCATGGCTAGAATTTTTTCATGACTGAAATAAGCATATGTAAATCAAAGAATATTTTGTAAATTAAGTTCTATATTGTTAGTCTGGCTTAGAGAGTGTGCACGGCCAGTACTGCGTTAACATTGGGGAATATATATATAAATATACGCCTAAAGCACTTTTTTCCTAAATCTGACTACGCTTGAACCCAAAATCCTCAATATCCCACTACAAAGTTAGTTCCTAGCTCCACCAGCAACACACCTTGAATTAACCGCCTCACTTCAAGGATAGTTCGGCACACTACGAAGTACTTACAACGATACCTTGCATGCTTGCACCAAGTGGCGGTGAGTGTAAGGCACCGTTCTCACTGTGTCGTGAGGTTTATCGTTGGAGGGCTGGCTGTTTTAGCTGTTACATAATATGCTGTAACAAGCCTTACGAGAGAAAAGTGACAATCGGTCTGTAAATCAGTCACCGACAACAGTACTAAACACTAGTATAGTATCGCGTTGTCGCGAACTTCGGCAATGTCCATCAATTTTCTTTTATCTTATATTTTTTTTTTTTTTTTTTTTTTAAATACGTTGCCCCACACTAGGAATTTCTTCCTGTATCGTGGGTGCGTTTACAAACATATAAACTCACATACACAACACCCAGAGCCGGAAACCACAAGATACCACTAGATAGACTGTTCTTCACCTATCTCTGTTCTATATTTGATATTTATTAGTATATAATTTTATTTATATGTATGCATTTTATGTAATATCTAAGTAATATTATTTAAGATAGTTTTTGTACAGTGAAAGTACTATGTCTATCTCCTCTCGTTCAGTCCATCCAAAGGTTGTCTGTAAGAGATTGCCCTGTGCGATAAGACCGCCCATTGTACACTTATCGTCATAAATGTTTTGTCCTGTAATTATTTAAGTGTTGTACAATAAAGTATAAAATAAATAAATAATAATAATTTCCAGCATTTGATGTTGGCGTAACTAATTAAAATGGAGCTTTAATTTTGTAAAAGGGCTCTGTACTGGGTCTGTCCCAGTAAAGGCTGGTGGAGGTCAAGCATTCTTTTTTTTTATTTTAGAACACTGTATAGTTTCATCTGGGTCTTTGCTATGTATGATTTTTAACCGACTTACCAAAAAGGAGGAGGTTCTATGTTCGACTTCGAGTATGTTTTTTTTTTTATGTATGTTCACCGATATCTCCGTCAATTGTGAACCAATTTTGAAAATTCTTTTTTTATTTGAATGATTATGTTCTGAAATTGGTCATTTTAATTTGGTGAAGATATGATGAAGAACTTCGAAGATTTAGAGCAGAACTCTTCAACAAATAAGGGCAAATCTCTCGGGATTGCTGCAATCATATGTATGTTTATTGTTTATACCATTTCATAGCACAACATCACGCTACTACGCTCTTAAGGGGTAAGAAGATCTCACAATTCACTGGTTATGTTCAAGTTTCATGATATTTGGGTAATATATTCTGGCATTATAGTTACTTTACTAAAAAACTTGCCCATTAGGTAGGTACAACTAAAAAACGAAAATAAAAAAACTTTTTTGCATGCTTTCTTGCAGGTCCATAACGCAAAAATTGGTACCTACGAAAGACACCGACTAATAAAAATAAAGTTATTTTTCACTTTGTAGTTTCTTATTTGGAATTCGGTAGTATTTTTTTGCTAAAATGTTTTTTTAGAGCTCATTATTACCACTGATTCGAACCAGCAATACAACCAGGAGGACATTACTAATGTACTAATCAGTTGCAGATCTTGGCCTTATTTAAGAAGTTTACATAGCTTAGCTCGCATACGTGAGGAAGGTATTCTCATCATGTGCAGACCGCAAACCATTTAAAATCGCATATCTTAATGGGCTTAATTTTTTTAAATTGAGCTAGGCCTTTAGGCCTAATTTATTAAATTAACTTATCTCGTTATCTGCAAACCTGTTTGTATCACTGTTAAGTACGTTAAACAATATCACACTGATCCCTGATTCAAATAAAAACTAGCACATTTTGAACAAGACCCATATCCGTCTTACACAGTGCAAACACTCGCTAAGATGTAATCGAATCTTATGTGCGGGGCACAATACGCGTTGATTGCGAGAAGTAGACGTAGCTGGGTGTAGATAAACTTGACTTAGATAGAGGGTACCTGTGCACTGTGCAGTGTGGAGTGTGGAGGTTTGTGTGTGTGACGGTGTGTGGTCCTGTATATGGCTCGAGTTTTGGTGTATTTAGCATTTTAACAGACTTCCCAAAAAAGGAGGCGGTTTCCTCCAAAAATTAAGGACTTTCACATAAACTTGCGAGAGCCCTTAGACCCCTAAATCCGGCTCTGTCACAAAATCCGTTCTTAGCGGACGTCTACTAACTATAAACTACCTCCCTGCCAAATTTTAAGTTTGTAACTCCAAAAATTAAGGATTTTCATATAAAATTGCGAGAGCCCTTAGACCCCTTAAATCCAGCCCTGTCGTAAAATCCTTTTTTAGCGGACGTCTACTAACTATAAACTACCTCCCTGCCAAATTTCATCTTTATACGTCAAGCGGTTTTCGATATTTCGTGATACGCGAATGAGTGACCTTTCGCTTTTATATATATAGATATATATTTTATGTGTTCGCGGATAATTTCGTCGTTTATGAATTGATTTTGATAATTATTTTTTGTTGAAAAGGAGATATCCCATGGGTGGTACCATAATAAGGAAACCAGGATCAGATGATGGGATCCTAGAGAAATCGAGGGAACTCCTCAAATATTATAGACATACATATAGCGATTTTGGTATTTTCGTCAATAATGCAATCATTTGCACATAAAAAGTATCATTTAGTGTAATGGATGATGAAGAAGATCACAATGGCCACTGGAACTCCGAAATAAAACAATGTATCCTAGTCGTGTTTCGGTTTATTGGAATCGTCATGAGATGTACTTTGGTTATATATAGATTTCGATGTTAATTGGAGGTACCTACCAAAACTAAAAAGTGGAAAATAAAAAACTTTTTAGCAAAACATCAAACCGACTTCCAAAACAAAACACTAAAAAGCGAAAAATAACTTTCTTTTCCGAAGTCGGTGTCTAATAACGGAAAAAAATGGGTTTAAAAGATTTTTTGGTAAAAAGTTTTTTAAGAACATCTAATCACCCCCGAAACCTCCTGCATACTAAATTTCATGAAAGTCGTTGGGCCGTTTCCGAGATTCAGATTATATATATATATATATATATATGTGCTAAGCTGTCGATCACATTATCAGTTACTATCAGGAGAGATAGAAGTCAAACATGACCGTCTTTGGAGGGAGGAGGGGCATTAATTGAGTGTGCAAATCATCCCTTGCCGTTTTATAGCCGTGTAGATCAACAGTGGTCAGGTAGGGGCCAATAGTCCATCTAAAACTACAGATATATATCAGGTTTAAAGATATTTATTTCCCATAACAACTTATAAATAACAGTTCACTTATAATGAGATACAGAGTTACTTAATCTAAATAATAATATAATATTTGCCTCTGCGGCGTTGGCGACGTTATAGGGTACATACATGTTTTTTTAGTTTACTCTTAAATATGTTAATATTATCACATCTCTTTATATCTTCCGGTAAATCATTGAAAAGCTGTGTTCCTTCCACTAATACTGTTTTTTTTGCCATAATTAGTCCGTGCACATGCAGTTGCTAGTTGGAATTTGTTTTTACTTCTTGTGTTGTATGTTTTGTTCTTTTAAGTTATTGTATGTTTGATTTTACGGAATTCGTGGCGATTTTTTTATGAGAAAGCAGGTATAATATAATTATGTAAAGTTGTGTGAGATTTAGCAGGTTAGTTTTTTCGTATATATATTTTTTTTATATATATATGGTAATGAAATAATACTTTAATAATTTTGTTAATAAGTTTTATGTAATCGATCCACGAAACCTCCCAAACCCATAGCCCAATGTGTTTTGTCTCCATATTTTGCAATAGTCTGGTCAGTGGGTTGTCTTAGGAGCCGGGGTTTGTCCTTGGATGCACTTGCGTAGTGGATACAGGGATAATTGTAGGTTGGTGTCACATTGCTTGCTACATGTCTAACAAGGCTTCGGCCCCTGGTACGCCTTTCAAAGGTCCGGGACCGTAGGGTCCAAAGATCTCAAAGACATATAAAATAATAAATACATTACTTTCTAAGACAATTTTAAGTGCAAATTGTTGAATTGCACCGCACTGCGTCCATGTGATTGGAAAAAAACGGTTTTCCAATATGATATAAATCGAATAGCGACTAGCCCACAGATAGTTCGATTAAACGCAACAAAAAACACTTTCACAAAAAATAAACCTTGATATTCTGGCACCGAGCAGGCGCACGGCCAATACCGTGTTAACATTGGGAAAAATATACGCCTTAATAAGCTTTCGTGAATGTTTAACATTTAAGTTCCTTTGCAGTACTTAGTTTGCTTTTATCACCCTGGTAATCAATTCACAGTTGTATCAGTTATTTCCAAGATTAGTTCGGCGCAATTTCATTCACAATTTACATGGAGAGCCTCAGTACAATCAACCGTAGAATCTGACTCGGCTGGGCGGCGTTCGGGAAGTTGCGCGGTATCTTCTCGTCCAATTTACCGCAGTGTTTCAAGACAAAACTCTATGACCAGTGTGTATTGCCGATCACCTATGGGACCAAGACGTGGTCGCTAACAATGGGCCTTATCAGAAAGCTGAAAGTCACCCAAAGGGCAATGGAGAGGGCTATGCTTGGAGTTTCCTTGCGTTATCGCATCAGAAATGAGGATATCCTCAGGAAAACCAAAGTTACCGAAATAGCCCGAAGAATTGCGAAACTTAAATGACAGTGGGCAGGGCACATTGCTCACAGAACGGATGGCTGATGGGGCCGAAAATGTTCGGGATGGCGACCGCGAACCGGAAGACGATGCGTTAGAAGGCCTCTCACTAGTTGGACCGATGACCTGGTTAAGGTTGCGGGAAGGCGCTCGATGAGATATGCACGGGATTGGTCAATGTCGTGACGCCTGGGGGAGGCCTATGTCCAGAAGTGGACGTCTTTGGCTGAAATGATGATGATGATTTTCATTCACAGTTAAAGAAAATGTAGATGAGGCATACATTTTTTGTAGTTAACAGATCGATACGTGAAGTTGGAAGTGATATGAAAGAAAAAGGAGTCAGTGAATAGCATGACGGTTGACATAACGACATGTCGGTTGACGGAGTGGAAGGAGAAAAAATAATGGGCCGTTCCCAACTAACTTCGGACAAAGGCAGGCAGATGAGTTAATAATCTCGCTTTTGACAACTTTTTTTTATATATGTTCGCGCTTGACCTCTATCTCACCTGATGGTAAGCCATGATATGGTTGACGGCGTAGCACGCTTGCCTAGAAGAAATTTATTCACTCGTGACTTAAAGACCCCCAAGTTGCTTTCATAAAACAGAGACTCAGGCATGAAATTCCACTCCTTAGTTGTACACATACTGAAAGTATTTCCAAAACGTTTAGTGCGTATGCGTCCCACGCATACGCGCTAAACGTTTTGGAAATACCATGTACCGATGGCATATCGCCGTACTTCTTGTAGTCCGATGATGAAACGGGCTAAGCGGAATTAGATCATATAATTCCATCGCATATTTCCCGAAATAAAACCGATATAAAAAACACAACAAATACATCATTATTGTGTTGACGTTTTTTGTAACAAGTCAATAACTTTTATTTATTTATTTTCTCCTTGATTCTAACTTTTTGCTTAGAAGCAACCTATTTACAATTTTCTTCTTTATCTGCCTGTGTAAAATAGATAAAGGAAAAAAAAACTTTTTGCAAAAAAATACTACCGACTTCCAAATACAAAACTACAAAGTGAGAAATAACTAAATTTTTTAAAGTCGGTGTCCATAACGCATCCAAAAAAATTTTGTTATTTCTCACTTTGTAGTTTTGTATTTGGAAGTCGGTAGTATTTTTTTGCAAAATGTTTTTTTATTTTTCACTTTTTAGTTGTACGTAGCTAATAGGCAAGTTAGTAAGGGAACTATTTCGCCAGAATAGATTTCATGAAACTTGAACATAACCTGTGAAATGAGAGATCTGCTTACCCCTTAAGAGCGAACTGGCGTGATGTTATGCTATGAAATGTTATAAACAACAAACAGACATGTGATTGCAGCAATCCCGAGAGATTTGCCGTTATTTATTGAAGAGTTCTGTTGTATATCTCCGAAGTTCTTCATCAGATCTTCACCAAATTAAAATGGGACCAATTTCGGAACATACTTTTTCAAACAAAAAAAGTATTTTCAAAATCGGTCGACACACACAATTGACGGAGTAATCGGTGAACATACACAAAAAAAAAAAAAAAAAAAACAAACATGAAGTCGAACATAGAACCTCCTCCTTTTTGGGAAGTCGGTTAAAAATCAGTTATGCAGGATTATGAATTTACTCGAAAAGGTCAATACAATATTCTTACGTATGCTACTTATTGTAGCATATCTATATTTTATGAATCTTTAATTTCCTTTGAAATATTGTTACATTTCAACCATTGCAACCTTCAGTTTGATTTCAAATAATATATTTAACTGTATTCTATTAATTACTACGAATTTATTTGCAAAAGGTATTCACATGAACTTGTAAAAGGAATGAATTTATACAAGTCGTATATCATTAGAGAGCCATAGTAAGGAAGAAGGATAAACGCAATACAACATTTAAAGCTGCATAAGTTATAACTTACAATTGAAATCCAAGGGTATATCTTCACATGGTGACTAGAAGTATTAGTGTGAAGTAAATAACCTATGATTCGATAGGTTCATCAGTGAACCTGCACCAAGAATAGGTATTTTTTGTATCCCAGTCACTGCTACAAACGTCAAAGAGGAAAGACCTTACACATATCTTTCACGAATCAGTACATAGAAACCAAAATATAAAAGAACATAAAACCACCTCTCATAATGTTATGCATGTATTCACACAATAAAATTTATGAGGCTCACAACACACCATATGAAACCGAACCCAATTTGACGGAAAGGGTAAAATAACAATACAATTTGCATACTTTTCTGTGTTGGGCTTCGAAAACTAGGTTATTTTAATATTCATTTAATACATATTTGTTGTTGCTTTTTACCATCATTCCTGTTTTGTCATTGTTGTAGCCATGTCCAAAAAAACAGGAATAGAAAGTGTTTAAAAATAAAATTAAATTACCGATACAAAATGCACAGTTCATATTGAATAGGCTACAAGAGTTAAGCTGCGGGCAAAATCTAGTGACTACATGAACTAATAACGAAATATCAGTAAATATTGCATTATACAAGGTGTTAAAAAATTAACTCTAAGAATTTCTTGAGGATACTCGATATCGGTAAACTAAACGATTACAAAGAAAAAAAAACGACTTTAAGACTTCACAAAAATAACCTACCTACGAACTCTACCTACGTATGCAACTATGCACGCAGTAGGTACTGCCTACTGCGTTCTGTGGCGGGGTTTGCTGACGGCCAGACCAGTTGAATGCCTGAGCTTTATATGTTGCGCAAATTCACTAATTTACACGTAATACAAATAATTGCATATTTTTGGAACGGTTGAATGTTTTTTAAATTATTCTTCGTGATTATTTTTTAAATATTATATTTCACAACTTCTTAAATTTCTTAGCGCTAATTTACTAACTTCTTTTATACAAACGACAAAGGGAAGGTATCAACTTCCATAATCAGCCGAAAGATTTCCACTGCTAAGCAGATGTCCACAAAATCCCTGCACGTTAATGCTAACTTCGTTAGTAAAGTTAAAGGAAATGACTCATCATCATTCCAGGCAAAGGACGTTACCTTCTCAATATAAGCCTGTACATGTCCTCTACTTCTAGCACAAGCAAGAAAAAAGAAAACTTAGGCCCGTATTCCAGATGCTCATACTCGACTCAAACTCAAAATTGGCCACACCTATCAATCAACTGCCAACCAATCACAAATCTCGAATTTGGCATAATAATTATTCAGCTTGAAATATATGTACTCAATAGAACAAGAGCCCAGAAGCCCCATGCGTTACTGAATCCTTTCTACACACAATGTGTGTAAATGAAAATGAAAGTCCAAGTTAGCGTATACTACACTATGTTCATATGTGCTATCACTACTCAATTCCACTGACTATCTTTTAAAACATTTCGGTAACGTTTGAGGCTCCTAGGATCTTGGACTTGAGCTCGTTATTGTCAAAAACTAAAACCCGACTACTGAAAAATATATGATGCTCTAAAAAGTATAAAACAAGAAAATAGTCCCGTAAATTTACAGTGGTCGTATGCTACTTTGCAGAAAAAAATGTTTTGTTACGGTAGGCAGCATACGACCACGGACAATTTTTGAACTTAGGTTTTAGTTTTTGAACTTATTTTTTGTTTCAAATATTTTGGGGTTTTTGCAGAGCCTGAATTGACAAATAAACATAATTACGTACCGATCAACCAACCCTTTACGACGCCGTAGTCGGGTAAAAAAATTGTTCTCATCACTTTGACGGGATATTTCTCGCTAACGGTACACTTGATATGTGAAACTTGCATATGTGAAATAGCTCGCATGCTAAGCTAAACTAACTTAGCTTATCCCTTAGGCCCTATCAGAGTAGTATCGTGGCGTTATTTATTATATTTTAACCCTTGATAACAAAACGTTCGTCCGCTCGTGTATGCGTCTCTCTGCAAAAGTCGAATTCGCAAACTGCCCGGTATCCTAAGTCTCAGTTCATTCTCTACCTTCCTCATCATCTGCCTAGCCTTTTCCCAACTATGTTGGGGTCGGCTTCCAGTCTTACCGGATTTAGCTGAGTACTAGTGTTTTACATGGGGCGACTGCCTATCTGACATACACAACCCAGTAACTGGGTAACACGGTGCCTCTTGGCAAGACTGGTGTCAGATCTCAAGCTTCTGACTACCTGTAACGACTGTCAAAGATCTTCAAATAACAGCCGGGACCAACGGCTTAACGTGCTTTCCGAGGCACGGAGGAAACTCGGCATGTTGAAATGCACGGACCAACAATGACAAGCGTTGCTTAACCTGGATGATCGACCAGTGCGGCTGCTGCTATTTAGCCACGAGCTAAACCAAATCATACCTTCATTTTAAAACCCCTATACAATGATACCACACAACCCCTTCAGGTTAACAAAAAAATATTATTATTCTTGACTTCGTGCCCCCTAGAGAGCGCCATATTCAATTCAATGTAACGTCACATAGCTTACAACCAGCGGACAAACAAGACGCTTCCAACGACACCATATTTGTCAAATTATAATAAGTAATTTAGAAGATATAACCCGATCAAACTACTGAGATTTTCTATAGTGGCCACCTTTACCCACCTTTCGGTATAAAAAGGCGGCACACTATACCAGGCAACCCCTTACGAGGTGTCTGGGACCATCTTCGGTAGGTCACGCCTCCGAGAGCACTCGCCCCTGGTACTCAAGAGAAAATGTGAGTCGCATCACGATTACACTACCATTTGTCCAGAATGGTACCGGAGCAATAAAGCCGCTCACCACACGCACCCCAATTTAATTTAATTAATTTAGAAGATATGATATATTTTATTTAATTTAGAAGATATGAGGGAACAGATGAACATACAAACATACATAAACATATACCGGTCAAAAACATAACCCACCCTTTTGCTATGCCGTCGCCGTTGAGTTGAGCATGAGCATCTGCAATACCGGCCACAAAATCGGTTCCTATTTTAAAACATTACATAAGCCAGTGTACAGTCACGTAGACCATGGCACATTGTTTCATCACTTGTCAAATCAACGTAGCGATTCGACTGAGAATTTCCTAGCAAAATATTTTGAAAGACATCAAAAGAAAAAAATATGAAAATCTTTGAATGTAAAAATTCGTAGTAAAGCGAAGAGAGCTGGACACTCATTTGCTGTGTTCACAAGAATCGAATACCTTTTTAAGATGCGTTTCGAATTTCATAAGTCATGTGGTTGAAAATGTATAATTTCTTTCTTCAATTTACATGAGTTTTCTTCTCAGACATTATTCGTTCCCAACACATTCAAGTTTCTTATATTTTTTTTTATTCTATCTCTCCTCTTTACGTCTATTCTTCGCAATAATTATGACATTGAAAATTAGAAACTGTTCATTCTCATCACACACTTTGTGAAACGTATTTATCGAAAACCCAAAATGTATTTATCGGTGCATCATAATCTTCTTCTGACATTTTTATTTCATTTCATTTATTCATTAATAAACAATATACATTGTGTTTGAACATATTATCATAAAATTATAATTTCTACAAATTAAATTTCTACCTCAAAACCAAATAAACATAACAACATAACAAAGTTATTAAATTTAAAGTCAATAAAAAATCAAATTAAATATAATTAAGAAGTTATATAGTTATAAATATTTCTATTTCTACCTCACAATTATCTAATACAACAAACGAAAATCACTGCATGTCAAAAAATTACTAAATTTAATGTCACATTCTGTAAAATCAAAAGGTCATTTAACAATTAAAGTAATATAATACAAAATAATAGTAATAAGGAAATAAAAATAAAAAAAATTACAATAATACACCACAAAACATTTGCTGCGGTGTCCTATCGTTCACTCCCATTTCGTTCGTCCTTTCTTGGTCTCCCTCTTCCCCTCAATTCATCATCGTAACAAATGAATATTGGAGTCTGCCATTAATCCTGTAACTTACTGTATACTCGCTGATTCTAAGGCCCTTGTCCTATTGACATGACATTTGGCATTGTTAGAAAGGTCACAGGTATGGACGTCATTCGGTGTTCAAAGCCTTGAATAGCATTATTTGTTGACCCTTGTAATTGAGTTATTGTATTAACAACGGGGTTTGGACGGTCTCGCCAATTTGGCGTGATATTTGTATAAATAACGATAGGATTAGCCCTATGTTGTATGTATTTGATTGTTATCTGACTACGGCGAAGCAAAAGGGGGGATTATGTTTTGAAAGGTATGTGTGTATGTATGTATATTCCCACATCTGTTCCCTCATAACTTCTAAACTACTTATCATAATTTAACAAATGAGGTGTCTTTGGAAGCGTCTTGTTTGTATGCTGGCTACGTGATGTCACATTAAATTGAATATGTCGACCTCAAGGGGCAATGAAGTCAAGAAAAAATATATTTTCGCCCACCCCATCGGGTGGGGCGAAAATATTTCATCAATTCCTGTTTAATGATACCACACATGATGATGTGTGATATCAGGAATTTTAAAATGAAGGCAGGGTTTGGTACATCATATTTTTGTCAAGCGTACTGTTTACGAGGTATATCCCGTCAAAGTCACAACACCAAGTGGGTAGTAAATTTTCTAAATCAACTACGTTATTGTTATACGTTAGTTAGAGTCCATTCTTGTAACTTATACTTACTTATCTAGATACATGTGAAACAACAAACACAAAACAGGAAAAAACCCGACTACTGAAAAATAACGCTCTAAAAAGAATGAAAGAAGAAATATTCTCATCTGAAATATGTATAAGTAAAGTAAACTTTATTTTATTTGCATAGATTGTCGGTACATGGAATAAGGTATTAAAAATACATTTGTGATCCTAGTACAATCTACCAGATTAGGCATACACACATGAATGAATTAAGTGAACAAACAATAGGTAATCAAAAAACTAGTGTCAAAATACAAAATTACGAATTACAGTTCAAAACGGATACAATTAAATAAGTTAGTATGTCGTTAAATTGCATAAAAAATATTATGATTGTATTAAATTAGAAATTTACATTAGAATTAATTTTAGTCATTGTCATTTAGAAAATCGTTAATCGAGTAGTAACATTTTCAATCAACAATTCTCTTTGTGTTATCTTTTATTATGTCAGGTATTTTGTTGTATATTGTACCCATACTAAACAGTTTTTTTTACACAAAGCAGTATTGTAACTCTCAACTAGTAGAAGATATTTGTACTGGCTTCTGATTGGTCTCTAATAGATAATTAGACACCAATCAGAAGCGTTTGTGATACTGTAGTAAAAAGATGCATGTTACGTTTAACAAAAATTGCCATTTCCAAAATATACATTGCCGGAAATAATGGTAATGGTCTTATGCCACATACCGTAACAAAACAATATATTCTGCAAAGTTAGCAGCAGTGGTCGTAACCACGGTTACCCTCTGATCACCACTTTCATAGTGATTTCAGATGAGAACATTTTCTTGTTTCATACATTTTTGATTTTAGAGCTTGATTTTTCAGTTTGGGTGGTTTTTTAACGTATTTTTATTTAACGTATTTTTGGGGATTTTTGCAACAAAAAGCACGAATGTGTTTATTGAGTTATTATGTCAATCCTTTGGGTAATATAGATCTTTTAGTGATGGTGTACTTACTAAAAAACTAAAAAGAAAGAAATAAAAACGTTTTCCCAAAAAATTACCCGACTTCAAAAGCGAAACACTTAAAAAGTGCAAAAAACGAATGTTGTTTTGGAAGTCGGTGTCGAAAAATGATAAACACAAGAGGTACAAGACACCGCCTTGGAAAGTAAATCCAAACTGCCAGCGAATGTCATGTTTTCAAATGTTATAAATTTTTGTAAATATTTTCCATCTGCAACCTTAATGAGTAATACTGCCAATTTATTCTTCTTTATGCTTATTTCCTCTGTCGCCCAAAAATAAATCAAATAATCCTCTCTATTGAACTTTAGTCATGGTGGTCAATCTCTACGAGATTAGCGGCGTAAGATATATTATAAGTTCACATATAGGTGTCTGTTCCTTAATGCTCATAGGCCGATGGAATTGCAATCCAAGCTAGAGAGAGCTCAGTCTCAAGACCAAAGGCATCCATTCTGAGGCATGGGGATGTCACAACACTAACTTGTTCATACACAGACAGATCCAACTGTGTAGTAGAATGTCTTATGACGAAGTAAAAGTACAAGCTAGTTGAAAAGTTGGTAGCGGAGGCTTATAACCCACAGTGCTCCGGCTATTGTGTAAAAGGTTATTTAACACACTCAATTTAAACCAATGAAAATTAATACACAACAATCAATCACCTAGGTACCTAATTAGTAGATCAAATTCCCACAAAGTAGATCACTGCTCACACACCAAACAGAATCATAAATCCCGTTCATATTAGTGTCGATAATTGATCGAGTGAAGTCATTCATACTCCATCGTACTCGCGTTCACCGAAACTCGATCGTACCGTTAATCAGCTGGACACACTTCATCAGTGGTAATTATGGCACAAAGCAGGAATAAGTGGGCGAAATTGATACGCGGAATCTGTTTATAGTCTTTTATTAAAGGAGTATGGAGCTTATTTTGTTCTGTGCCGCTAAAGAATATTTTTGAACACGTTAAGAAAAGGTTAAAGGTACACGTTTGTAGCCGACTGCAGGCGGCAGCCGCAGATGATCTGTTGCCGCGATAGTACTGGATTCTATGTATATCTAGGCAGGCGGCGCCAACGTGTCGCTAGCTGCGGAAGATATTTCATTCGGAAGGGCTTATTCGGCATTACTTACCTAATTGTCCCTCAAATTGATAAAGAATGAAATAAATAATGCAGGGGAAAAGGAACCTTTATTATCGCCCGACGATATTTAAGTTGCGTCCATAGGCGATTTCTTATAAGTATTTTGTAAAGAAATTTAAAGTGCAAATCAGTAGAATTGCGTCGCAATCATCGCATTGCGTCCACGTAAAAGTACTTGCGATTTTGCAGAGTAAAAATCGCTTGTCGGTGTGATCCATCAGGAAGGTCGCTAAGTGTAGTCTGCTGGTTGCCTCTAAACACGCTCGCAGATATTGTCTGTAGATAAAACGTTCGGTGCTATTTAAGCAAAATATTAAATTAGTAGTTTAATTTACCGAAGTGTCTCAAGGTAAAAGTCTGTGACCAGTGATCACCTATAGGTCCGAGACGTGGTCGCTCACAATGGAGAGGGCTATGCTCTTGCATGATCACGTCAGAAATGATAATATCCGCAGGAGAACCAAAGTTACCGACATAGCCCGAAGAAATGCCAAACTTAAGTGGCAGTGGGCAGGGCACATTGCTCGCAGAACGGATAGCCGATGGGGCCGAAAAGTTCTGGAATGGCGACCACGAACCGGAAGACGATACGTTGGAAGGCCTCCCACTAGGTGGACTGATGACCTGGTTAAGGTTGCGGGAAGGCGCTGGATGCAAGAAGCACGGGATCGGTCAATGTGGCGACGCCTGGGGGAGGCCTATGTCCAGCAGTGAACGTCTTTCGACTGAAATGATGATGATTACTCGTATGTAAGCTATACGTTTTAATTATCAGGGAAGGCCATATAACAATGGGTCTTTTCGGCCGTACAGTTCAAAACAAAAGAACATCTAGTACAAAGGTTAAAAAGTAGTAAACAAATTAATTATTGGAAAATAACGTAAACGACATTCCATCAAGCACGTAGATCGACGTTCACGTGCAATCGGTAACTAACACTATCACCGTATTTCCCTCTTGAAGTTATGAATGTTAATCTTTGATGTCAATTGTCGAAGGCGTCTTGTTCCCGCCATCTGACACAGCCGTTCTAAAATAAATTATGCAAGTCTATCTTATCAAAACCAATTCTTTAGAAGTGTTGTCAATTACATTTTCTCCAACAAGATGCTGCTGTATCTTAAGAAAACGTTCTCGATTCCTATTACTCGTTATTTTCGGTAAAAATCTTCAAAGTCCTTCTTGGAATTCGGTAAAAACTTTCACTGTTTTCATCAACATTTTCTGATTATGTTTTCTTTTTATTTTACTCGAACAATCCCCTATGTATAAAGATGGTAGAGAGTCGTGAAGGCGATAATGTATGTGTATGTATGGCATTATCCAAAAAAACGTATATTTACAAAATAATTAATGTTCAATGATGATCGATCATGTGGAGGGAATTTCAGACCATGCAAACATTAATAAGTTTGTTTTACACCAAAAGCTAAACTAGCTGGCTAGTTTATACCTAGTAACATAACACTATTTCTACAAACTTCTATGGAGTTTTTTTATATATCCTCTTTCACGCAATAACGGTTTGCATTGAGACGTGCATGATTCCGATATATCACACTAATATAATATTATAAAGGCGAAAGTTGGCGAAGTTTGTGAGTGTGTGTGTGTTTGTATCTTTGTTTATTCTTCACGCAAACGGCTGGAAGGATCTGGATGAAATTTGGCACAGAGATAGATTATAGCCAGGAATAGTACATAGGATACTTTTTATCCCGGGAATATGTTCCCTCGGGACAATTTTTGACTTTCACGTGGGCGAAGCCGCTGGCAAAAGCTACTTAACCTATATGTAAATCTATGTCTTTTTATCCTGGCAAATGCACAGTTCTAAACTAATATTCCACTTCTTTATTCATACAGATGAAATTGTTTCTTAACCAACCAACTGTTGGTAAATGTTTATCTCAGGAAGTACTAAGTAGAAGTAGGAAGGTTATACCTGTAATGTTTTTAATTAAAACTCGTTTAATAATTGTCACAGGTTATTATTAGTAATTAATATTTAGTACGAGTTCTTTAGTAAGTCTCTAAATGTACCAGAGTGAGTCACGCAGCGTGACTCACGATGTCGTTTCTAGGTTAAGCTTATAATGACATTGACATTTGACATTGGTTACCTTACCGCTTTCCTACCACCGATCTTTATGAAGCGTGTACTGTTCTCACTGTTCGCAATTTATTTATCCTTAACCTTGTTTTAACCACTCACTCTCAGACTCCCTACGATCCATGCAAGTTTGGCACCAAACGACGTAAACATACTGTATGTCCCTCCATACGCACAAATTGTCGTTCAGCCCAACGTAGTTTCCCTTTCCTCAGTAGCTCCGTCTATAACAAGGCTAATAAAATATTAAATATATACCCTATGTGCAGATCAAAATGTAAAAAACATTAACGACATGGCTACTAAAATTGGATTATGCAGAGACCGAAAATATACTAAGTATTTTACAATAATTTCCCCTACCGGAAATATTCACGTCCATCCTAGAGCGCGTTTCACCTTGTCACACACAGAAACGCACACACACTCTCGGGCAAGTAAGTGCTCACGCCTGGTGTTCACGGGCGCTGGGGTGAGGACTTATATTGCACTCACGGACACAACACTCTCCAAAGACACACTACATAGCACGTCCCCTTTTGTTTTTGTATAATTATCTCTTCCTCTCAATTTGATACTTTCACATTGTTGTAGTACGTAAGTGCACCATAATATTGTAATTTTAAGGGTGTGAGCCTGGAGATCTGTCATACAGGTCTTGAACCCAGTATAGACTCCAGCTCTCACAAAGGTTTGAATCTGCTGTAACCTAGATACTATTTACCGAAATGTACCTTTTTGAGAGAAATAAACTTATAACTTAACTTACTTATAACTTATTGACAGGTACGTTCTGGTTCTAACACAAACATCGCTAAGTGCAGGCTGCTTTTTATCCGAGAAAAATACGGGTTTCTTGTAAGATAGGCGGGGTTATGCGTACTTCGTCCCATTCCCACGTTCGCAGTAGGTCCCATTCGCGGTTAGTCCCATTCCGCACCTTGCTACGGGTGCCAAGACGAGGGAAAAGTTAGTTTTCAATAAAATTTTATTTGATGAAATACAGCCATGGAATCATATTAAAAAACTTTGGTTACAATCGTTAGTTACTTGTAATATTGTATTATCATTTCGAGTTTAACCCCCGACGGAAGAAGAGGGGGTGTTATAAGTTTGACGTGTGTACCTGTGTGTTTGTGTATATGAGTATTCGTGTATCTGTATGTAGCATAATATCTCCTAAACGCATGAACCGATACTGATTTCGTTGTTTTTGTTTGAAAGGTGAATATTGAGAGAGTTCTTAACTATGATTGTTCTAAAGTTATGCGTTGGTTGGTTTTACTGTTTGAATCTGGGTGTTTTCGCATGATATCGTGTCATAATTACATGTTCAATAGATTGTCGATCGAAGCGTGTCTAATACTAGATAAATTATGTAGCATGAAGTAAAAATGAGTCGCGGGTTTCTTAAATTTTAAAATTTTACTTGTTATCTAGTCGATAGGCTCAGCAAAAAAGGCCGTTAGACTCATATTTCGACATTATTTCGGGATGGCCGTTTTTTCCGATCGATGTAACTTTTTATTTACGACTTCCCCCGGTCCATTTCAAGATCCATAAATCAATAAATAGATGGCTTGGAAAGTCTCGAACGGTCATTTCGATTACATTATTTATCACCGATTTCAACAAAAAGAGTTATGAAATCAGCGAGATCTGTTAGTATGTAAACTATTTTACCCGTGGTTGTTGTGTCTGTTTATTTATAATTTGTGTGTGTTTTCATTTCATTTGCTTGCCATCATCCCGCTAATTTTAACCCGACTGCCGAAGGAGGGTAATCTGTTTATCAGTATATGTATGTATGTGTGTATTAATGTTTGTTCCTATGTGGCGTTCTACTTACATCAATCGATTCGCATTAACCCTGCGAGTGTAACTAGCTACATTCAAATTGGAAAATAGAAAAATGGCGGCTTTTGGGGCCCAAATCGTGGGGACCCAATTTTGTTTTTACTGTGCAGTCGGAGGGATAAATCTAGTTTTGATCAGACAGCTCGTGAATATGTATCCTCCGATTCCTGATGATATCCTGCACAGCATGATTTTCGTCTTGTTTACGTCTTTTTATTAATAACGTTGCTTGAGATTTTTTGAGTTGTGTTTAATTCGATTCTTAGTTGTTGATGATACTGTAGTGGACACATAGTAAGTTTCAGGTGTAGGTTGCTCTTTTTTAGAAGTTTTTTGTTATTTCAGTTTTGGTTAACTAGTTCGTGTAATATGTGGGTGTGTGCCTCCTTTGTAACAATAAATACTGGCGTGGGTAGAGGGTAAATTGTTATTTATCGTGTTTTTCCATTAAAATATCTCAATACTAAGACGAAGCCTGTAATTGGGTATATTTATTATCAAATCGCCTACTATTACATAAAAATATGTAGGTCTACCTACATATCTGCCTAGTTATTAGGCGAATGTAGGCGTGATGTTATTTCGAAACAAAATTGAAGTTAATTATGAAATCGATGGTTATAATTGAAGTAAAATAACTACTTTCCAGGGAAATATGCAAGTCTGGTTCGCGAATAAATTTGAAAGAGAGTTATCGCAGCCCAGGCATAAGCATTTCACGCAAAAATCGTACAGCGCCCTTCGCGTTCAGTATAATAATGCCTTCAGGGTGCTGATGCGGCTGCCTCGCTTCTGTAGCGCATCAGGGATTTTTGCGGAAATGCGCGTTGATTGCTTTTATGCAATGATGCGTAAAAGATGTGCATCCTTGGTGCGCAGGGTGCGGGCCAGCTCCAACGGCATCATTGCTGACAGGCTGGACTGTGTTCAAATGAATCGTTGCTCCAGTATTGCAGCTGGAATGCTGAAGCAATGATCATTAAATCTTTGTGAAATTGTAATAGTTGTTAAAATTGCTACTAACATAGGCATAAGTTTGTATTGTTACTAACACCATTCTTATGTATGTTTAGGATTAAGTTATTTTATATGGGCCCTGTAGCCTGAAATAAATGGATTAATAATAATAAGCAACTGAAGGAACACTGGTGGGTATTAACACGCCCTCCCGCTTCACCCAGAGCGGGCAAAGTCATTGGAAGATTTTCAGGTCAAAAAAAGGGAGGTATGCGAAGGAGTGGTACCGATGTTAGTTAGCGATGAGCTACCACACAAAAATCAAACCGACTTCCAAAACAAAACGCTACACAGTGAAAAATTACTTTCTTTTCCGAAGTCTGTGTCTTTGGTACCTTGGTTTTCGACACGAATTTTTTTGTTAAAAAAAATTTTTATTTATATTTTTTTAGTTTTGGTAGGTACCTCCAAATACCATGAAAATCATTTATAGCTAAAGGAAATCATCAAAAATCTATTGTTTTATTTCGGAGTTCCAGTGCCTACCTTTCAGTTTCATCATCAGATCAGTTCCATGTTACCATTTTCATCAGTACCATTTATGTATAAGTATTTGCTTCATCATAGTCGGTTAGCTATTCGATATATCTTATACCCGTGACATACTTAGTATTAAGGAGTTCCAGTGGCCATCTGTGGTCTTCTTCATCAGTTCCATTTCACCAAATGTTACTTTCTGAGTGTAAATAATTGGACTGTTGATGAAAATACCAAAATCACTGTATGCCTGTAATATTTGAGGAGTCCTCTCGATTTCTCTGGGATGTCATCATCAGATCCTGGTTTACTTATCATGGTACCACCCTTGGGATCTCCTTTCCAACAAAAAAATAATCATCAAAATCGGTTCATAAACGACGAAGTTATCCGCGAACACACAAATATCTCAGTCTGCACCGTTTTGCCAACAGTCGATTGGCCCATAAACCTTTGGTCAACAGAATCTTTAATAAATTAACTTTTCATCCAAAAAACTCTTCATTCACGAACGTTTCGCCAACATAACTTTACTTCAGTGAATACATAACCAACAGAATGTTTTGCCCAATAACTTTTCACCCAACGAACGAATGGCCAACAGACACCGGGACAGGTGAAACGACGGAGCTCCGCTACGCGGGGCTCCTATTTCTGTCTGCAGGGTCTAAAGTAACCTAACATGAAGGAGAGGACGGGAGCTGAAGTGAGCGAACGAACTCAAACCTAACCTATCCGTATCGGGGTGCCCTAATCTCCCGAACTTGTTTCGCTCGCTCTTGGACTAATTCATTACACTTTCACCTGTCTCAGTGTCTGTTGGCCAGTCGTTCGTCGGGTGAAAAGTTATTGGGCAAAACATTTTGTTGGTTAAACATTCACTGACGTAAAGTTATGTTGGCGAAACGTTCGTGGGTGAAGAGTTCTTTGGATGAAAAGTTAATGGATTAAATATTCTGTTGATCAACGATTCATGGGCCAATCGACTGCTGGCAAAACGTTTTAGAGCCTAAATATCTATCTATATACGGTCTAATTGAGAAACTTTCTTCTTTTTTGAAGTCGGTTAAAAAAATAGCATCCAATAGCATAGCTTTTCGTACATCCCCTGCCTAAACTAATCTATTAGCCGGATTGGGTCATTGGAGCCAAATAAAGGTCATTAATAACGACGTATGATAAAACAAACATAATAATATTATTTATATTGATAGCTATAGCAACGCATCATGTGAGGAACTTCGGAAGCTTTCAAGGGATTATAGAAGATAGATTGCCGAAAGCAGTAAACATATTCTGAAGGTTGTAATTTAGCGAATTAGAATTTATTTTCCATACAGAATAATATTATGTTATTTTCTATTTAGATAAAATGACGGACATAAAGAGACTAGTCGATATAATAATATGAATTTATAGCCATGTATTTCTACTGGTGGTCAATATTGAGGACAAAACGCATGTGCCGATTTTTTTTTAAATATAAATTGGTTTAAATTGCCATTATAGGCCGTTGATTTTCAGCGTGGGCTTTGGGAATGATGTACTACCCCCGTTGTACCATACTACCACTCGGAGCCCCATGGTTATGGAGATATCCGTGGTTAAAGTTTTCAGGTTAGAATAAAACTTACCGTAAATACCATCGTTTTAAGGGGCGGGGAGGGAGGGAGGGAGGGAAAGGGGTGGTAGAGGACTATCCCACCGCACCATCCCACCCCACGGAACACCATGTTTATGGAGATATCCTTGGTTAAAGTTTTTACTTACTTTACTTAAGATCCTCTTTTCCTTAGCTGGGGCAGAGGGCTTCCACAGTAGTCCTCCATCGAGACCGATCTTGAGCTTAGCGCTTCACCTTGCTCCACGACATTCCGATGCTCGTCGCTTTAACTAATACGGTACGTTGCCAGGATTGACGGGGACGGCATCGCTTCCTTTTTCCTTGAGGATTCCATTCCAAGGCCTGTTAGGAATGTGATCGGGATCCCTCCGGAGCGTGTGACCAATCCAACTCCATTTAAGCCGCTTGATCTGGCGGTTGATCGGGGTCTCGTTGCATCTCTCCAACAGCTCCAGCATTAGAGATGATCTCCTGCCAGTAAATTCCAAGGATGCGACGAAGACATCGGTTGACGAAGACCTGGATTTGGCGCGAGATGTCCTTTGTTACCTTCCACGTATCGCACCCGTAAAGCAGCACGGATTTGACATTAAACCCGAAGATTTTGAGTTTAACCCATCGGGTCAGTTGCCGCGATTGCCACACAGGTCTCAGCTGTGTGAAGGTAGCTCGCGCTTTGGAGATCCGTGAAGTGATATCCTCTTCAGTTCCTCCAGTCTCTAACACGACGCTCCCGAGTTACGTGAATTTGTGGACGCGTTCCACAACCTCTGTGCTGATTAACATTTGTGTAGAATTCTTTACACCTGTACGCATCTCCTGGATCTTCCGGATTTTAATTTTGAGCCCAGTTTTCGCCGCCTCCTGGCGCAGGTCGTTCAGTTTCGCTTGCATATCGGCGTGTGTATGACTCAGCAGGCATAAAGTTTTTACGATGACTAATTAAGCAACAGAGTCGACGCTTCTAACGTAACCTAACATGAAAGAGATGACCTATCCTTGTCGGGGTGTCCTAAGTTTCCGAGCTCGCTTCGCTCGCTCTTGGATTTATTCAGATTTTTTACCTCACTAATTATATTTTAGTAAAAAATATATCTAATATCTCTATAACCATGGGGTTCCGTGGGGTAGCCCACCTACCCCCCTTTCCCTCGCTCCCTCCCCGCCACTTAAAACGATGGACATTTACGGTTTTTTTTATTCTAACCTGAAAACTTTAACCATGGATATCTCCATAACCATGGGGCTCCGAGTGGTGGGGATGTTACAGTAAAGGGGGGTAGCCAAACCTCTCCCTCTCCCCCCGCAACCTCCATGCGCTAAAAATCAACGGCCCATAATGGAAATTTTGTACAAAAAGTTGAATGGATTGTGTTAAGAATTTTATGAAGGGAGTGAATGATAGGATTAGAATGGAAAAGGAAAATATGTTTGTTATAATTTATTTATTTATTGGCCTATCTACAATTGTTACACTGTTTATTCTAATAATATAAGCAATATGATACAAGCTCAGACCAACAAAAAAAGATAGACGGCGCGCCGCGAACATCAAAAGTGAAGCCACATTTTTATCTATGTGTGTTTGGAAGGGTTGCCATTTGTTGATTTTTTCCCTATAAAATGGGTAATAATATTATTGTGTGGGTAGGATAATATTGTTCGAGTAAGATATTGTTGAGTATGGTATTGAACCTCAAAAGTAAACGATTAAGGTACATTATTAATTTGAACTCACGAAAAAGAAATATTTTTTTGTTACATCGCAAAATCTATTTAAAAATAAACAATTAGAAAGTGGATTTACATGCGATACCATACATACATTTGGAGATCACCTTTTATGCAATCCTTGCTTGTGTTAGGAGACTTCACTCTTGCGCAATTTAATGCAAAAAAAATACAAATATAAATAGATAAGTTTTAAATAATAGAAAAAAGCAAACTTTATGTGAACGAGCTTTATACAGAGAAAAAAATGCGCGTATTTGTGTGATGTGTGGGAGTATAGGGGAGAGTGCGCTAATGTGTGAGGGTGTATACTAGACGGCAATAACATCTAAAATATAAAAAATACAGTAGACACACAGTAATATTATAATGAGCAAGTTTACGCTGAGAAACTAAATCAAATTGGAAAAATACTGCATATGTTTAATCATTGTGTTGATGAAATCTATTTTTTTTTAGGATATCCGTTTTTGGTCACACGGCGAAGTCCACGATTAGTTGTGTAGAGGTCGTTATTATCAAAATGATCGGAACAAACCACGCTGGTTTTCGATGGCAGCCATTCTGGATAATTCCGACTATTTCTTATAGCTACTATCCATTTTCTTATTGTTACATTATTATCTGGAAATATAAAATATTAAAATAACATAAAAAAAAGAAAACAGGAATATAACTCGAAGAAATCATATTAAATTTGTTTAATCGAATGTGGTAATTTGAAATCATATTATGGCAACCCACGCACTTTATGTCACTGATTTCGTTCGTTGAGGTTTTTTGTTCCAAGGAACCTAAAATTCATAGTATATTTAATAAATAAACGATGTTATTTCAAGTACTTACATGTGAAATGTGATTCCGTGAGACTTTTTATGTGCTTTGCTATTGTTTTTACAAGTTTTCACTACACAGGAAGGAATAATTCTATTTTTTTAAATATATGTTAGTTAGACGACGACTCGTAACGTACTAAGAGCGATGAGCATAGTTTTAGTGCAGGTGCAGAGAGTGTATATTTACTTGCAGGAGCATAGTTTTGTGGCTTCACTTATGATGTTCGCGACGCTACGTCTATCTTTTTTTGTTGGTCTGAGGATACAAGCATAATATACAATACGATGCGATAGACACAGCATGAAAAAACGAAATTTTAACATCAATAAAATGACAATAATAGTGCAGAAATAACACTTACAACAACTAGTGCGTAGGCTTCGAATCACAATAGGTACAAAGATGACTAGAAAAAAAAATGGTAGTTTCAAAAAGTTGAATTTTTGAAGTGTTGTGGAATAAATATCTATTGATTCATCGCAATTATTAAGAAACCTGCAAAGTCTGGGGATGCAGCAGTTGGATCCTGATATAGTTTTGTGAAATCGAGAACATAGTATTTTGATAGGGTGACGCGGATAGTTGTAGGGTAGGTTAACATAAAACTTACTTAACAACTAAGGGCCGTCTATTTTACTCTAAAGTATTTTAAAAAGAAAAAATATATCTATATTTTCGTTTTTCGAGTGAAGCCATGCTAAATTTTGAGTATGATGATGGTCATAACTATGGAGAAAAGAACTTCTAACAGTGCAGTAGTGTTGTATCCAAAAGCAGATATTATAAAATCGTCTGTCAAATAATCAAAGTTTTGATCAACAAGTAAAATTTAAACACTCGACACGTTTTTATTTAATGCTACATAATTTAACTAGTAGTAGACACGCTTCGATCGACAATCTATTGAACACGTAATTATTATACGATATCTTGGGGAACTATCCAATTCAAACAGTAAAACATCCATAACTTTTGAACGGCTGAATCGATTTTCATCAAACATAGCTCTCTTTCGATAAAGTCACAAAATCGGTTCATCCGTTTAGGAGAAATGATGCCACAGACAGATAGACAAAAAACGTCAAATTTATAACGCCCCTCTTTGTCTGTTGGAGGACAAAACTAACAGTCACCAAGTTGAAAATTTTAATATTTGAAATAGAACCACAGAACGTGACTTGATCTTTAGATAATTTTCAAGACATGCGGTTTCAATATGAAAATATGTAGACGATGTATCGCAATATTTTATTCATCCCGTCCTTCCTAGTCAATTTGAATCTAGTCGGATACTCATATGGCGAAGGAAGGGTACCTTTTTCCTTCGCCATAAGACTATAAAAGCTAGAAGAGCGTATATCCACTATCATACGACAAGTTATCCTATTTTAAATATGTGGACGTGAAACGCGAACCACGCAAAATGGGGCTACCTCGACAGAACAGCAGCAGTTTGAGCATGTGGTGCCGAGTTGCAAACCTTGTCCAACCACCTGTCCTGTCCTCTGTGCCCAAAATATGTAACCAGGGTGATCTATGCACTGCCACCGACGACGCCGAGGAAGTGGCTATGATTAGGGCCAAACAAATGTGAACGACTGCCGTGCCCACACGAAGATGAATTTCATGAATCTATCGTCTAGGAAACACAGCTTTCTCTCGATTATATAATCCTTGGTCTTCATTTTCATTTTTACAAATAAAAATACTGGAATAGACGATTAAATAATATAAAAACACTGTCGACCCACATAAGAAGAAAAAACAAGTAAAACTAAAAAAAAAACCCGGACCCATTTTTATTTTATGCTTCATAATTTACACGCGATTGACAATCTGTTGAACACGTAATTATGGCACGTTAACTTGCAAAAACAGCCCGATTCAAATAGCAAAATGCCCGTAACTTTTAACGGAACGGCTGAACAGATTTTCATTCAAACATTGCTAGATATACTCTCGATAAAGTCACCTTTTAAACAAAATGAAACGAAATCAAAATCGGTCCATCCGTTTAGGAGCTATGATGCCACAGACTGATACACAAATACACAAAGACACAGGTACACACGTCAAACCTATAACACCGTTCTCCATCGGAAGTTAAAAAGGAATGGAACACTTTTTTCTTTATTCTTTATTTATAGCTGTCATAGATTTTCAATACAATTTACTTTTAGCTACCCTGGTTTACTCCTAAACCTGAAAACTTAAAACATATTCTATTCTGTACCAGAATCTAAGCTACGACCTACAACGCCCGCCAATCGCTCAAAACCCCGAAATGATTGATGAGCATAATATTCTCAGCTTACGAGTTAAGCGACGTGGATAAGTGCGTTCACCTTAAGAAGCCTCCTACGCATAAGGCACTGGTCCCACTGACGAGGAAGCGACTAGCTACTACTACTGTAGACCATTTTCTCGGACATGAAAAGTATAATAATACATATAAGAGTACACGAGTGCGTAACTAGGTAGGTCCTGAGTCAGTAATAGAGATACAAAAGGACCGCCTGATTTTATAATTACTTTCCAATTTCTTTCCCAGCATTGGATTTTATTTAGCACTAGCTGTGCCCGTGGCTTCGTTCCCGTCTACTGCCTACCCTACTTACCTTCCTACTTGCCCACCCTATCTACCCTGCCTAAGTGCCAAACTTCCAATTCTTTTTCAAGCGTCATTCTTTCGCGGTGAATCTGAACACCGCCATTCAGAAAATGACGTCAAATGCACAACGCCATCTATCGAATACGGTGTTCAACTTTCCGAGTATCTGAATTGCGTGTGTTGTTTTGTGAAATTAAACAGACAAGCAGTATAAAATGCCAAAAATGCTGGTTATGTGGCTTATCCTTTAATATCCTGGCAATTTTTTGTGGGAATCTTTTCGATGTACAAATACGACTTTTTTACAGATATATTATATGTTTGATTGATGAAAAGATTTTTTTTAAGTTATTTTTTGCATAATACGAGTCTTCAATTAAATGCCTGCAAAAAAGTTGGAGTTTGATAAAAAACCATGCGAATAATATTTGATCTCTAACTGAAAACTGCTGGCGTACACTCTCCTCATTCGTTTTTCGCAGAGATCGAAGAAAAAACTCACTCAGTGACACTCGCGACACAAAACTCGCTGGTCGGCGCTCGGCAACTCTTCTCTAGTTAAAACTATTTTCGCTTGTCGCTAATAATGGTCGTTCGCTGGCAGTGTAACCAGAGCCTCACAGTAACTATTGAAACAAAAAGGTTTCAAACACTTGAACATGTCAGAGAAAAGTTTTAAGTACCTAATAGCCTTATAAAAGGAACCGGAAGAGTTCGGAAATAGCTTAACCGTTTCAGTGAATTAATTCAGTTCGATTTTACATTTATTGGGTAAGTTTAAGTGGCTTGTGTGAGTTTCGATCGGGAATTGATCACTCAATTTATAAGGGGCTACTTAAGAATGATTAGGTGGGTGGGAAAATCAATAAGGACTCGGAAGCTCAGACGGTAAAACTGATGTGCGTTTGGATAAGAATAGTACATTATTGCAAAGGCCGGGAAATAGGCTATAGCAGGTCGAGTATGAGTTTGAAGGCCGAGCCGTAGGCGAGGACTTCACTAATACGAGACAGGCAATTGCCATTTCCGCCGAGGCATACATAGTGCTATTCTCAAAAGAATGCAGGGAATTAAAACATATTATTTTTATATTATACATTTAATTTATTCAAAGTTACAACAACATTGCTGGAGCGTTGTAATGTTCCAAATTAAAAAAAACGCTCCTGTTGGATTTGATCATCATAACTGGAGCGATGTAATGTTCTAAATTAAAAAACGCTCCCGCAATGGATTTGATTTTCTTTGTCCGTAAATTCGATACTTCGCGTGTTCTATTTTCGAAAATTATGACTATATTTCCATGCATGTTTGAGAAAATTAATTTTAATATCAGCTTAGTTAAAAGCCCAAGGAATCGTATAAAGTAAAATGGATGGAGAATTGGAGAAATAAATAATTATAATATAATTAAATTTTTCTCAGGTCAATAAGCTCAACGGCGACATCACTGTAAAAATAAACATCATCATCAGCATTTTAATTTTCCTACTGCTGGGAGAGATGCCTCCTCTCTATGAGAGGGAATGTGCGGGTTGGTAAGAGTGTAAATAAATAAAATAAAAAAGCCTTTTATTTCCTGTAGATCCTTTACATTAAATAACTTAACTCTATATCTTATAATATACTTATTGTTCTATATGTTAATGTTTACTTATACTATTCTTTATTTTATACTGCTATGCTATATTATCTGTGATACTACTCATAACTTTATCTTTCTAGCATCTAATAATTATTTTTAGACATATAAAACAGTAAATATTTTGTTATGTTATGTTAGTTGTTTTGTTTTTGTGATAACAGTAGTTACAAAATATATTCTTATTCGATTCTACACTATTTGTCTAGTAGTGGACATTTGGAAGTTTATTAATGAAAACCTCAGTTTCTTCATAAAACAGTTTTAATCTTCGGATTTTGGAAATAGCTCTCGACACAGCCGTGTACAAATTTACAATGGTGAAATATCAAAAACGTGCGGGTGTAAGTAAAATTACAAGTCTAGATATAGCTCCACTTCAATGTGCAGCTTGGTGCTATCACAAAACCATCAGGCGTAGGTATGGCGCAGACATATTCCCCCCCGTTGAAAGACTCCTTTCAACGTCTTCAGTTGTGATCCGAAGAAGAGGCAGGCAAGAGGCAAAGCCGAGTGAGAGGCCTCCTGAAGCAGCCTCTGGTAGTTTCCACGTCTGCGACTCGTGTGGTGCCGTCGGTCCCAGGGAACAGGCGGCTGACTCGTCCCATTCGCCAGCTGAGGGGTGGGACATTATCCTCCTGGAGAAGAACTAAATCTCCAACCTGCAGGGTTGCTGAATTTGTACGCCATTTGGAGCGCTGCTGTAGTTCTGCTACATATTCCTTTTGCCAGCGCTGCCAAAAATGTTGATGTATTAGTTCAAGCTTCATATAACGTTGAAGGTTATTCTGGTTCTCGTGGTCGAGCGATGGACCAGGCAATGCATTTAGGGCACGCCCTATCAGAAAGTGACCGGGAGTTAGGAAATGGTAATCGTTAGGGGAAGGGGAGAGTGGACATAAAGGTCGACTATTAAGCACAGCTTCCACTTATGTGAAAAGAGTACATATCTCCTCAAACGTTAAATGATTGTTCCCCATAACGCGCTTTATATGGTATTTCGCGGATTTAACGCCGGCTTCCCAGATGCCGCCGAAATGTGGAGCATACGCGGGAGAGAACACAAACTTTATGCCTTCATTGGTAGCAAAATTAGCTACAAATTCATGATTATTTTTAAGAAAATCGCCTATCTCTTTAGCTGCTGCAACAAAGTTGCGACCATTATCGCAAAATATCTCCGCTGGCTTGCCCCGTCGCGATATGAACCTGCGTAACGTCATAATGAACGCGTCTTAGACAAATCACTGACGGCTTCCAGGTGCACGCATTTATACCGGAAACATACAAACAAACATAAATAGGTTTTGGTTAGTCGTGCACCTCGACCCCGTTTATTCAGCGTGTGGAACGGTCCAGCGAAGTCAACGCCAACAGCACGAAATGGAAAATCAGGTGTGATGCGCTGTGTAGGTAAGTTTCCCATCATGGGAGTTAATATTTTACCTTGTATACGTCTACATCTGACACAGGCGCGTACTGTGCGGCGGGCCAATTGCCTACCGTTTATAGTCCACACAGTCTCTCTTGCACAGGCTAGCAACAGCTGGGGCCCAGCATGCATGTTGTGTAAGTGTTCATATATAAAATATAATTTGGTGAGCGGATGAGCGGCGTGTAAAAGTATGGGATGTTTTTGAGCATAGTTGTAATTAGATAATTCTATTCTACCACCAACTCTCATTACCTTGTCATCGTCTAAAAAGGGTGAAAGTGACAAGAGTGTTGACTTGCTGCTTAATGTTTTATTTTTTAACAAAATATTGTACTCTAGAGTAAATGAAGTATGCTGAGCAATTTTACATAAACTAATAAAGGATGATTCTAATTCACTAACTGTAAATTTACCAACTAACTTATCTTTAGTACATTTATGTCTTACGTTATGTATAAATCTATTGACATACGCAAATATGGGTCTCAATTTCAAAAATGATGAAAACTTATCTATTTTTAGGATTTCTGTTTCAGGTTCCTGAACAACAGTGGAAGTAGATTTTATCTCAGGTAAGTCTGTTTCATTTATTAATTTATTCAAATAGGGCCAATCAGATTCAGGCTGTATTAGAAAGTTTGGACCTGACCACCACAAATTAAAATTGATGATCTTATCTGGACTGACGCCCCTTGAGATCAGGTCAGCTGGATTCTGATCAGTCGGCACATAACGCCACGACGAACTATCTGTAAGTTCATTAATTTCAGCTACCCTATTAGCTACAAACGTTTTCAACCTCGCAGAATTACCATTCAACCAACTGAGGACAACGCTAGAATCGCACCAGTAAATGATGCGATTGGCCTCATATCGCAGAGAATTGATAACTGTCTTGCACAATTTTGCAGCTAATAGAGCAGCGCAAAGCTCTAGACGCGGTATTGTCGTCGGCTTCAACGGCACCACCTTAGACTTAGCACACAGTAAGTTTACCCTTACATCACCAGCTAAGTTGTGTGACCGCAGGTACACACACGCACCGTAAGCGACTTGGGAAGCATCACTGAAGGTATGTATTTCTATATAATCAGGAGCTTCGCATAGCGTTAAACGCGGGATCTGTAAATCTGATAAAAAATGTAAATTGTTAATGAACTTGTGCCAGGATTTCAGAATATCGGAACTAACTGGCTCATCCCAGTCCCTTTTATCGAGCCATAAGGACTGGATTAACATTTTAGGTATGATCACACATGGACTGAGAATTCCAAGAGGATCAAAAATCTTGAAAGAGGCAGAGAGTATCGATCGCTTGGTAGCTACGTCATTTTTATTGGGAATCTCAATTGATATTTGAAGTGTATCAGATTTGGGGTTCCAATTTAATCCTAAAGTATTAGTAGACTCACTTAAACTAACCTTATCATTTTGATCAATAATTGATGATGATAAAATGCTTGGTAAATTCGATTTAAATTTACGTAGTTTAAACCCACCAGATCTTAGAGTGTCCGACACCTTGCGTTGAATGTATAGTAACTCGGACTCATTGTTGGATCCGGTGACTAAATCATCGACATAATGGTCATGTTTAATAATATTACCTATAAACTCGTCATCGCAATCCTCTGCCAATACTGACAAACACTTGGTGCTCAAATATGTAGCACTTGCGAGACCATAAGTTACGGTTTTAAGACGTAAAGTTTTGATAGGATTTGACTCGTCACTTCTCCAAAGTATTAATTGTAAATTACGATCTTTTTCATCTAATCTCACCATCCTAAAGAATTTCTCGATATCAGCTGTCAAAATATATTTATACTGGCGAGCCCAAATCAAAATGGAGAAGATCGAGTCTTGTACATTGGGGCCGACCATTTGTAGGTCGTTCAGAGAGAAACCTGAGGAAGTTCGTGCCGATCCACAAAGACAACACGAGTCTTTGTTGTTTCACTATTTTGTTTGAACACTGCATGATGGCAAAGATAATAGGATGGAACGGGATTAATAGTCGGACATTCCTCTAAATGGCCTAGCTCCAAATATTCTTGAATAAAATTTGAATAGTGTAACTTTAATTCTGGATTCTTACGGAAACGTTTTTCTAAATACAACAATCGTTTCTTGGCCATTGCGTAAGAATTTCCTAAAGAATCTGGAGTATCAATTAGGGGCAGCCTAACACAAAATCTACCCGATTCTAAACGATAAGTATTACGATAAAAATGGTCTTCACATGCCTGCTCAAATTTGCTAAAATATTGCTTATCTGGAACCTGCTCCAGTTCCCAAAACTTAGTCAATTGAGAATTAATATTGGAATTGTTGCATTCGTCACTATCACTAATTGTAACATGACACGGAATATGTTTAGGTGACGAACGATTCCTTAAACTTGGAGAAATAGGGCCGGCAACGAGCCAACCTAGCTTTGAGCTACGTAGCTTGGGCATGTTATGACCTAATGCTAGCTGATCACACCCTAATAGGTCCCAAAAGAGGTCCGCACCTATCAAGACGTCTATAGCCGAAGGCTGATTAAAATTAGGATCAGCTAACTGTATGTTACTTGGAATATTTATTTTACTAATGTCTATAGCTTGCTTAGGAATAGTACCTGTTAATTGGTTCAATACATAAAATGACTGTACGACACTATAGTCATGGTTAAATGAATTTAATCTGGCAATGCAACTTTTGTTCACATGTTCTGCTAAGTTGTTGCCTATACCAATAACATTTATAGTTTTTATAAAACATACCTGTAACGATAACTTGTTCATGAGTGACTGGCTAATGAATGAACACTGACTTCCACAGTCTAGTAAAGCACGTACTCGAAATTGTTTGTTTGTTTGTGGATTAATAACGTTAACCATGGCTGTTGACAAAAGAATGTGGTTTGCTATGAAATGATTATTAATTGAATTGTTGACTGATATTTCAGTTGAACCGCGATCTGTGTTATTATTATTGCTGCTGACTTTACTAGCATTACTTGTACTAGTATTGACAGAATTAGGTAAATGCAAGAGTGAGTTGTGCCTACGCTTGCACTCACGACAGGGACCCAACTTGCAATCACGTGCATGATGCCCGGTTCGTAAACAATTGGAGCATAAGTGCAACTTAAATGCTTCATCTCGTCGTTCCTTAACACTCTTCGCTAAAAAAGTAGGGCAGTCGTATATCCAGTGGTCACCTTTACAGACAACGCACTGCTTAGTGACCGAGCCGGTGTTCTGAACTGTAGATGAAAAGGATTTAGTACTACGAGAATTATTATTATTATTTTGACGTGATTGTGTTGCCTTGGGTATGTCAGAGTTGTTTTGATACATAGTTTGTAACACATCAGCGCGATCAGTTAGGAACTTATTGAAATCTTTTAGAGCGGGGAGATCGGACAAACTATTACGATGTTCTTCCCACTTCATGGCAGTACGACTATCTAATTTTGGTATAAGAATTTTTATAATTATCATGTCAAGCAGTTCATCTTGTTTAGCTAAGCTTGACAATGCTCGCAGGTTTTTAGTTACGTGGTCAACTAGAAACCTTAGTGATTTGTCTGATTCACGTTTGTGTTGTTGCTGTGTTTATTCAAAATATAACAATGAATTGATATGTTGATTTATGAGTTGACGCTTGTTATCGTAACGATCGCACAAGAGCTGCCATGCAGTCTCATAATTAGTTTCACAAATCTCTAAATTAGAGATAATGCGCGCGGCTTCATTCTCGAGATACGATACTAAATAATGAAACTTATGAATAGGCTTAATACGCTCATTATTATGAATGAGCGACAAATAGGTGTCTCGAAACTCAAGCCAGCGGAAATAAGCGCCATCGAACCTTGCAATTTGTATTTGTGGTAATTTAAAATCAACATGATGACATTGAGATGACTGATCGTGATAACATTGTGATGAATTGTGCAAGTCAGATTCGTGAGAAGTATTCCTATACTTATCAAGTTGCTCTTCAGCAATTGCAAGATGTGAAGTAAAGATCTGCTCAATTTCATCACGTTCGTCAATCTCAGAGTCCATATTGTCGTAATTAATGACCTCAATCTGAACCTGTAGTTCATCGAATTTGCCAGACATAGCTCGTATTTTACCAACATTAATTTCTAACTCCTTTGCTTGGGTTTTTGTTAACTTTGAAGAGCATACTACATCTAAATATTTTTTAAATTTCGTTAAACGACCTTTGACCGAGCTACGTTTAGCAAATAGTTCCCTCAATTGTTTGGCATTACTGTCCTTATCTTCGCATATAGACATCTTGTTTACAAGCGCTATCTTGTTTGTTAATAATTAAAATAAGCAACAACAAACGATAAACTAGCACTGGGAACTTTAGAAAGATAGTTGTAGTTGATTGAGTAATCTAAACAGTAAAACACTAATACCAAATGAAGGAATAAAGTTATATGTTTCAAATCTTATCTGATACTCCTTCGGCGGCCTGGGGCCCGAACGCAGCTACGCGGCAGCAAGCGCGCCTACAGGCGGCGGCATGCGGCAGCGCAACGGCGGCGGCTCGGCGGCGCGCTGCGTGGCGAAGCGCCAACGTCACCCGAACGCGGCCAGCGGTAACCGGCAGCGTCACGCGGCGACCTGAAATAGTCGGCCGAAAGAGTTTGAAGTAATGTGAACTAGAATGGTGGCATGTACCATTGGGAGGGCAAGTTTAGGGCTGCAGATTGCCTAGTAGAACGAAAGTATCGGGAATATAATAACCTACTAATTAATATTTCAAGGATTTTACAATTTTACAAATGATTAGGTAGGTAGTTGACACTGAACAATGATTTTTTTTTAAATTACTATTTTAGGATATTAACTGGTTATTTACTTGAAATAACTAATGAAATACACAAGTGGAATATACTAAACAGCGTCCTTGTTGATAGGAAAATAGGGAAAATAGGTTGAGGTATTATTAGGGTAAACCATAGGAAAGGCCACTTAACTGATAGGCGAGACTGCTGCTTCTGGCTACACTGGTCCTCGCTGGTGGCTGTGGCACTAATAGGTGCACGAGCTACTCGTAGATGTTGACAGAATCCTCGAACTTGCGCGGGCGTGGCAGGCTGACGGTGAACCTCGACGTTGTAGAAGCTAAGGCTGGGCGCGGCGCGTTGTGCTGACCGACCTGGCTGGCTTAGTAGTCTTCTATTATAGTGTTCTTGCGTCTGTAGTCCTCCACGATGAATCTTTGGTAGATTTTCATTTGATGAGAATTCTTTGTCTTCGTATGTACTCGATCCGAATTTTGCTAATTTGTCCTGTCACGGTCGCCAATTAATGTCTAGTAGTGGACATTTGGAAGTTTATTAATGAAAACCTCAGTTTCTTCATAAAACAGTTTTAATCTTCGGATTTTGGAAATAGCTCTCGACACAGCCGTGTACAAATTTACAATGGTGAAATATCAAAAACGTGCGGGTGTAAGTAAAATTACAAGTCTAGATATAGCTCCACTTCAATGTGCAGCTTGGTGCTATCACAAAACCATCAGGCGTAGGTATGGCGCAGACACTATTTGTTTTATTTCTCCTGTCTACAAGAACCCCTAAGGACAGAGTGTAAGCCAAGCCAATTATTATGCAGTGCTGTAAATGAAAAACAACGGTAGATCCCGTTATCAAAATATGTCTGTACATTCATTTTTCTTTCACATCTAGTCAATAAATAGAGCCGTCCTTGTGAACGGCGGTAAGGGCCTGAGGTTAAATAATAGTAGCCGTGTGGGCTGATTGAAGATTACGATTACAAAATTCAAATGATCAGCTCAATGGATCAGTGATCCATTACATATAGAGACCCAGCCGTGTATCGGTTAGCATAACAAACCGTTCTGCGGTCACGGCGGCGGTAATATGAGAATCATTGGCAGTCGTTACGGGCACAGAGAGTTGTCCCAAAAATATGTCGTTAATAGACTTTTTTTTTGTTAATTCAGAAATCATCCATGTCTTCTCCCGCTCTGTGTGAAGCGGGCGGGCGTGTTAGACTTTTACTGACTAGAACTCACCCATGTTCCTACAGTTGCTTGTGCTAGGGCCGCGGTAACTATCTTTCAAATTTACCCGCGCGCCTGAAACTCCGATTGGGTAATCCTCTGGTCTTACCAAGGGGTATCATATAACTCAGTAACAGAGTCGTGGAGGTCAAACTGGAAGTTATTCCACGGCAATACTGCTGGTATCCAACTCTAACATAATAGAGCAAATGCTAGCAGATTGATTTTGGCTGATGATAAATATCTGACGCATACCTATTTTTAATATCGGAGACAATTCTTCAAAGGCACCTGGACTTTTGGGGAACCAGGGAGTGTGGTATTTTTACCTCACTAAATCCGACACGATGATCACCATCAGCACATAGTGACCCCATCTTCAGTCTATAGCAGTTCACTGCTGGACATAGGCCTCTCCAATTGCACGCCATTTGCTTCGATTTTCGGCAACTTTCATCCATCTACTACCAGCAACCTTCCGAAGATCGTCGCTCTACCTAGCCTGAGGGCGTCCTAGCTTACGTTTACCAGTTTGCGGTCTCAACTCAAGATTCCGTCTACCCCAACGGTCATCGGTTCTACGGCTAATATGGCCGGCCCATTACCACTTCAGCTTGCTTATTCTCTGAGTTATGTCGACAACTTTTGTTCTCTGCTGGATCACCTCGTTCAAGGTGATCGTTCCGGATAAGATCCCTCAGTGAGACTCCAAGCATAGCTCGCTGATCGACCTTGAGCTGATGGACCAGCCGTACCGTGAGTGTCCACGTCTCGGCCCCGTAAGTCATAGCAGGCAGGACGCACTGATTAAAGACTCTAGTCTTTATGCTCTGTGGAATACGCGACGAGTAGTCTCGACGAAGTTGCCCAATCTCGTCAATATACCCAATTTCAACATAGTGACCCCGTGACCTCTTAAAAGACCACCCGGGCCTCTGTCTGTGCAACGCCTGTTAAGGTATATACCTAGGGTACAGTAAAGGAGTATCCCCTGATCTAACTCATACCTACAAAATGGATGTTAATATTTGGATATTTTATTTATTAAGGAAAAAAATATCTCGTATCGTGTTCAACAGTGAACACAGTTCAACATATTGAAAGTGCGATATGATTGCATCTCATCACAGGCCGGGCCACGTTCGTAGCTAATAATAAAAATGGGTTCCGTCTTCCAATAACCTTCGAAGGTGGGATGATATGAGCAATGTATCCTACATCGATATATTTGAAGTCATGCAATGACGTCGTGCAGGCATATTTTTCCATTTTATAGCATTCAAAAGATGTTGTACCTGCATACATAAACACAAGCATTTTCCATGCCATTAGAAACTACAGAAGGACACTTGAAAAATACTTATATCTATTTATATCTTGGCAAAAGTACTCGTAAGTTTCATAGGATCATTTTGATGATAACTAACTTTTCCAAGCCTGATTAAAAATAATCACGAAAAACAATGTATTTTCAGTAAAATCACAAGATTTTAGAAATGTATTAGTAAGTACATATGTAAAGAGGTCATAAAACAGGCTACATAATGAGTGTCAAAACTGTATGGATTTTTTCTTAATTCAAAATTAAATTCAAAGGTCAAATGTATTTAGGCCAAAAAACGGCACTTTTAAAAGTCAAATACTAATTAAAATTAAAATTTAAAAGTAATAAATTGGATTCTACTGCGCTTATTTTAATTTAATTACTACGATAAAATCAACAGTGTCCTAAGTATTTTAATACGTACAAAAAGTGCCTTTGTAAACTTCCTTTGTCATGGTTTATGGCTGTATATCACACCGCACGACCAACTGATATAAAAATAAAATAAAAATTTATGAACGATACGATTGACTAGCGTACAGACATTTTTTTTAGATTAATAACGGTCCGTTTCAATGTTGTTTTTCTCCCTGTCCAAAAAGGAGGAGCATCTATGTTCGACTGTATGTATTTTTACCTGACTGTCGAAGGAGGGTAATTTGTTTATCAGTCTATGTATTGTAGCGTCACCAACGCCGCTACTTACGGACTAATGACATGACGTCACACAAATCACAACACCCGTCTGGTCGGAGGATCCTCCCTTTTCTATGGAGGTTTGTGGGACTTTACACCCTGTTCCACATACCCCCTAAGTATGAATGTTTGTTCCTATGTGGAGTTCTAGAGACCAAACGTGTTGGCCGATTTCGATGATTCTTACGTCAATTCAAGTTTTGGTCAGCCAGCTCGCGACTATGTATCCTCCGACTGCACAGCATGATTTTCTTCTTGTTCACGTCTTTTTAGTTCGCTTCTTGATTTTTTTAATTAACTTTATTTTATTTTTTCAGTATTTTTCAGCTCGTCGACTCTTCACGTGACCAGAGGGCTGGCCTTTTCTTCGGCCAGAGAATCAGCATTGCCATTCAACGTGGCAATGCTGCCAGCGTTCTGGGCACGTTTCCCATTGACATCGATGTGGACGAATTTTTTGATGCACAATGAGCTTTTTTCCGTCTCCCCTTTGTATTTGTATATAGGTATTTTATTTTTTAGAATATGGAATTGTATATATATGTTTTATTAATAACTAATATTAAATGATTTTTCAGTTTGTATTGTTTTATGAAGTTTGTTGTATTTTTATGTAAAATAGTTTTTTTTTATATTTTCAAACCACAAGATTTTCTCCGTAAATATAAAAATAAATATGTTCCATATTTCATGTGACATGCAGAAAAACAGACGATTGCCAACTTAATAGTAATAATTTCAAAAGACGGTGCGGGCAGACGATACCAAAAGCCCCACTCCATTCGATAACTTTAATATAACTTGCTATATAATCGTCATTGAAGCCAAAAAAAATATATATTATAAAGGCCATATTAGTGCTTATAAGAGTGGGTTTGGGCACAACTAATAAGGGCTAAAACCTTATAGAGATTATATATTTACCATATAATAAGCTAATCTCCCTTAAACACGTATGTAAACGCATACTATATGGCTAATTGGCTACAAATGATAAATTTGCTTTTATGTAACAAATTACCCCTATAACAGCTAACAAAATTCGCCTATAAGGCCAATTTTTCGCGTAGAAGCAAACGCAATACGAGTATGAGTTAATTACTTCATAATTAGGTACGTCAAACGCCTTCATTATTTATAAAATAAATAGTAAAATCAATGTCTGCCTTACTAGACATTTACCACATCGCTCTTTTTTCGTGTTATACTGGAATTGTATGTGGGAAAGCAGTTTTGTGAGATTTGTGGATATGTTTTATGCCATATTTTTAATGCGCCTCTTTAATTTTATGGTTTTATTATGAGAAAAATTATTAAAATTTTGAAAAGCCTGATAATTGCTACTATAAGCATGATTTACAAATGATACGCTTTTATAAATCACCTATAAGTCATCTACTCTTATTGTAGCAGGGTTGTGCCAATAAACTCAACCATATTGAAAGGGTTCATTCTCCATTATTTTGATTAATAAAATTGTGAATATCACTTTTTTTTTTTTTTTTTTTACATAACCAAGACAATACCTAATGAATTGAATGAGGACAGTTTCTTGACAAAGATGATGGCCACGAATTTTGTACTGCAGTGATATGCCCATTAGCTACATTATCATCTCTGATCCCGGCCTTTTCCATGCCTCTATTTATGTCACTGTAACGCTCATTAGATGATTAATTATCACATTGAATAAAGAAATATTTTAGGAAATCTTCATCTAAAGTGTCGTTGTCAATGTTTTGTGAAATTAGTTCTACAGAACCCATAGCATTTTCTTCCATCGTAGATGCAAAGTCAAGTATACATATAACAATTCTTGTAGCTGTTACATAAAGTTTTCGTCAAGACTTTTATACATATAGAAGCCATATAACTTGCCATTTTGCATTAGCTTTACAGCTGCATTTTGATATTATATAGGGTATAGCTTTATAACAGCCATATTACTTTAAAAATAGTATGACGCCAAAGCGGCTACGTGGCTAAAATATTATGAGTCTGAATAGCCATATTATATGCTTCTATATGTCCACTGCTTTAAAAGGGCCATTTAAATTAGTTGTATAAATGTTTGTAAGATAAAATTATAAGACTAATTTACCATATTAGCAAAAAACACTTTAACATCTATACCAATATTATAAAAAGGAAAGATTTTTTTGTTTGTTTGTTTGTTTGTACCGAATAGGATCCAAAACTACTGGACCGATTTCAAAAATTCTTTCACCGTTGGGAAGTTACTCTATCACCGGGTGACATAGGCTACTTTTTATCCCTGTATTCCCACGGGAACGGGAACTACGCGGGTGAAACCGCGAGGCGTCCTCTAGTGCTTTTATAAAGAGAGTTGCAAAACTAATACTGTTACAAAACATGTAAAAGAGTTAAGCCCTTATAAATCCTTCGTTATATAGCAATTTTGCTACTTGGATGCTGTCGTTAATATAATCAAGTACCGATGGCTTGCATTCGCTCAGATTGGCCACCACCGGCCGTGACCGAAATTCAGTCTGGAGAATTATTGTTTATGTACAAGTATAGGTATCTTTGTAGATTGAAAAGTTTATCCATAACCACTCAACACTCAATTTAAAACGCTCAAGCATCGACTGAGTGCTTTAAATCGAATCCATTATCACCTATATCGAAAATATTATGAGAGAAACCATGTTTCCGTATGTGGTAAATATTTAGCACATTTAATTTATTTCCGATCAAAACGCTTGGTTTGTGGGACTCGAGTGGGAATTCCTTTGCAATGTCAACTGTTTTACTGATCGACTCTTTGCATGACTAGAGGCATGACTTTTGACATTATCATCGAAAGCTTGGCGATAGCGACAGAAAACTGTCAATTATGTATAGGAATATCAAATGTAATCGATTTTTAGTTTTAAAACAAAATTGACAGTGTCAAATTTATTTTTTATACTATCAAAAAAAAAATATGATAAAAAAAATATATATTTTTTGTTAACCGTACTTATTTTGAGTGGGTAGATTAGGATTTAATTTTTACATATTTTAATTTAATTTATTGGAATTCATGAATTTTGTTATGGTTTCTTTTTAATTTAATTATTACAATATTTTATAAATAATTTGCACGCTTGCTTATAGGCAGAATACAGTCACTTTTTAGTCTTTAACATCGTCCTTTCCAAACATTTTTTTATTTATTTCTGGCAAATAAACATATCGATTTGATTCGATTTGAATGACACGTGATCAATTCCTTACTTTTGGCATTTCAAACTACTCCATCGCTGACACCGAATGAGTTGTAGTCTCAGAGAATACAAATGGCATTCGATGTCAGCGAAGGTGATAGTCGAAATGTAAGGGATTGATCACGTGATTTTTCGTAATCGCTTGTCAATCCCATACAACCTTTTTGACAATCGCTATCGCCACGCTTTCGGAGATATAATCTCACTTGTCTATAAGGCCTCATTTACGGAGACGCGTGGCGTCGCGCGTCGCGTGTGGCGTGGCGTTTCGCGGCGCGTCACTTCTACGTAAACGCCATCGCTTCTCCGTAAACACTCTCATACAACGCCATATTATGTTTGAATTTAGTGCGGTCCGCGCCGCCCAACGCGACGCGCGACGCCCCGCGTCTCCGTAAATGAGGCCTAGACCTCTAAATTACCTTTTGGCATTACGACTATCACCATCGATGACATCGAATGACACAGAGCCTCAGAGGGCTGGCTCGTTCTTTGCACAAATAATCAATTAGCATTGCCATTCAACGTTGCAAATGCTGTTTGTCTTCTGGGCAAATTTCCGGATGACAGCGTTGTTGAAGAGAACTTCGTCGCATAAGTGTACCTTGTTAGGGTTCCGTACCCAAAGGGTAAAAAAGGGACCCTATAACTAAGACTTCACTGTCCGTCTCTCTGTCACCAGGCTGTATCTTATGAACCGTGATAGCTAGACAGTTCAAATTTTCACAAAAGATGTATTTCTGTTGCCGCTATAACAAAAATAGTAAAAACAGAATAAAATAAATATTTAAGTAGCGATAATGGTACGGAACCCTTCGTGCGCGAGTCCAACTCGCACTTGGCTAGTTTTTTTTGTAATATGTACGTAGGTTTAATATATAAGTTAGAATAGTCTTGCTAAGTATAATTGGTTAAGTATGTACATAAAATACTGCTAAACCATAGAATGTAATAGAATTTAATATACTATCTTGTATACCAAAACTTTCTTGTACATCTCACTTGTTTATAAAATACTAGAGGACACCTCGCGGTTTCACCTGCGTAGTTCCCGTTCCCGTGGGAATACAGGGATAAAAAGTAGCCTATGTCACCCGGGGATAGAGTAGCTTCCCAACGGTGAAAGAATTTTTGAAATCGGTCCAGTAGTTTTGGAGCCTATTCGGTACAAACAAACAAAAAAATCTTTCCTCTTTATAATATTGGTATAGAAGACAACATTTATTATATTGTTAAAATGCACTAACGCGTTTTGGATAACGATAAGTAATAAATGACATATAGGAGTATCACTGTTAATTGCCTGTACCGAAATGTCGTTCTATTTTAACTCTGGTTCGATAAATTGTTATTAATTTAGTAGAAGAGATTTTGGTTGAAGTTTTTCCAAGGTTCACTGTAAAAAAAATTCCCGCAAAGTGTCGTTTTAACCCGTTTCATAAAAGGAGGAGAATAAATAAATTTGCGTATTATTTTATTAATATTAGTAGATCGATTGTTCAGTGATTTCTCAATAGAAGATGTAGGTTGTTGATATTTTTTTCAGTTTGTAGAGTTTTTTTCTTTTTCTTTTATCTAATATAGGCTCGCGCTTGACCACTATCTCACCTGATAGTAAGCGATGATGTGGTCGATGGTGGAGCACGCTTGCCTAGAAGTAACCTATTCACTCTTGACTTAAAGACCCCTAGATTGTAGCTATCGGGAAACACAGACTCCGGCAGGGAATTCCACTCCTTAGCTGTACGCATAATAAAAGTATTCCCAAAACGTTTAGTGCGTATGGGTGGGATGTCCACCATATATCGATGACGCATCGCCGTACGTCTGGTAGTCCGAGGATGGAACGGGCTGGGTGGAATTAAATGAGAGTATTGCAATTATGTGATCCTATAAATATTAACATGGGGTCTCATCCCATACAAAGAAACGGTCGCGACGTACTGTACTGATTATACTGATTATTTAATTTATCTATCGATATCTATTGATTATTAGATGGTGATCTATCTATCGCCGTGGAACGGAACCGAAGTTGATTGATTTACAAAAAATAATCGGAATAATCAGATGAAAAACGCTAGTTACGTGGCACAGTTTATTTGTATTGGATGAGGCATCTGTATGCTAGTATTATATTATCTGTGACTGTGGTTTAATGGGTATAAGTTCGGTGAAACTCAGGAAATTTCTAAGTTGCATCACTTTATGTAACTCTATTTTATGACAAGTAAAATTTAAAAAGCCCCGACACATTATTATTGCATGCTACATAATTTATCTAGTAGTAGACTCACTTCGATCGTCAATCTATTGAATACGTAATTATGACACGATACCTTGCAAAAACACCCCGATTCAAACAGTAAAACGCCCATAACTTTTGAAGGGCTGACCCGATTTCTATCAAAAATATCTAAGAATAGTCGCTAAAGTCATCTTTCAAACAAAATAAAAATCGGTTCATCCGTTGAGGAGCTATGATGAGCACAGACAGATACACTAATACACACATAAAGAAATACACAGGCACACACGTCAAACTTAAACACATTGACTTCGGTGTAACAAAAGCCGCAAGAATTAGTCGTCAGAAAGCTTGGTAATCAAATAAATGACAGCGCAAAAAAGCAGTCTAAAACAAATTGAATTTTGTAAACACGGCTTGTCATTATTTCGAGGGACTCTTTTGTTCAGATTTGGGGTTGGTTGTTATTTAAATAATGGGCTACTGTATCGAGTTGGTACTTAAAAACAAAATCCGAGTAGAATAATGATGGCCTAATGGGCACAATCCTGACTTACTTGTCGTAATGCTATAGGTTTGAACCCAGACGGGTCATTATCATCTTCTTGCCCTTATCCAATGTTACTTGGGGTCGGCGCAACACGTTTTCTGTTTCTATACCGTTCGATCCCCTGTCACGCTATCACTGACTACATTTTCTTTCATATCACTCCTCACACAGTACATCCATCTTTTCTTTAGTCTTCCTCTCCCTCTCCATCCATCCATATTTATATTAAGAAGCAATAAGCACGAAATTGTAATACCCAAATTCAGATTAACGAAAACTAGCAAATATTTTCTTATAAACAGTATACGCTTTTATAACAAGTTGCCAAAGTGAGTTATAGAACTGACCGATGGAAGGTTCAAAAACTACATCAAACGTATCCTTGTTAAAAAAGCATATTATAAAATCAAGGACTACGTTGAAGATAAAACATTTGGCCTTAGCTCCTTCTGCGCATGCAGCTTCCCTGGTAACTTGTAAACGGCACAAATATGTGGATGTCTCTAACTATTCTCAATCTCATTTTTTCTTTCCTTCTTTTAATTAGACTTTTTACAATGGTTTTCAATCATCTTTAAAGCCCTTTGCTAAGAATAGTTACAGCACTGATAACAAAATTTGTGCAACATGTTAAATTTAGTCTTGTTATACTTATTTTTATTATTTTTACCTTTGTATAGATTCTTTTACCGATTGTTTTGTGAATGTGTGAACATTGTAGGCCTTCTAGATGCTAGTTAACATTTGTTAACTTTTTTATATAATCTTTTTCTTTTTTTTATTTAGTTTCTTACGACTTATTGTCATAATTCGGGCCTACGTTGTCCCCCCATATCTAAGTACTAATGCTGTAACATGGAAATATTGTAAAACCAAACCATTTTTAAAAGAGTAACCATGGAGTTTCTTGCCGGTTCTTCTCCATAGGAAACGACCAACCCGAACCGTGCACATTTTGTCGACGTTTTATAAGTGCCCATGTAGGCCTATGTGAAATAAAAAAAATGATTTTGAATTCTTTTAGTAACATGCGTTTCATCCCTCATCACATGACCATACCAGGACAAACGGTTTTCTTTCAACTTTTCTGTCACTGGCGCCACTTTCAAACTTGCTCTAATCTTTACATAATTTTCGTCTTCTTCCTGTCGCTGGCACGACGACGGTCGTTCAAATTTGTTTGGCTTAAAACTTAACAACTTCCACGGCGTCATCGGTGGCAGCAATGTGATCTTTATGTGCGTACCTAATTTATTTCAACACTATTTCTCTTGTTGGTTTGACAGCAGTGGTGATGAATTTAAGGACAACATCGTGAAGAAATTAGTATGTCCTCAAACCTATCCTAGAACCAACGATAATGTGATCCATGGTAACCCGCACTGGGCCCGAGTAGTGGATTACGTGGCGGTCCCTCTCATAAAAAGGAGGCATGCGTTCAAGCAGTGGCAACATAATTTCTGTATTTTTTTTACTGTGTACGATTGTATTAAATCTCACCATTTTTCGCACCAAATCACCAAATTAAAATGCAACTTTACATCTAAAAATGTGATTTTGATAACAATCTCTAATAAGACTCGCAAGGTCTTCTTCAGCTCTGTGAGCTGAAGAACTTTCGAGTCTGTTTTTTCGATTCAATTATTCAACTAAATCGACAAATAAATTGCGTATAATTAACGAACCTGCTCACAAAATTTCACGAGAATCGATTGAGAAATGCGACTTGTAGAGGTGAACAGCCGGACATCCAACGGACATACGAAATAATTTTTGCCCATGCTGAATTGGAGACGCTTCGCTCGGACATTATAAGAAAAATATTCATATAAAAAGTTATTTCTTACTTTTTTCCGTTTCCCTGCCCACATTACTCAAGAAAGAAACAAGAAAAGTAGAAAAACAAGGACTCAACAAAGTTAACGAAACAATCATGTTAATTATTCAGTTATTCACACAAAAAGTGTACAAACAAAACAAATAATCCATCGATCACTTTTGTTAAATAAATTTCTGGAGATAGCTATCTTGGGTCTATTTTTCAAATTTATTGGTTGAATATTTTAGATAATATTGTTGTTTTGGCTCGGATGTGACTTACGGTGTGGAAGAAGAAAACGTATTGTGCCGACTCGAAGTAACATGGGACAAGGGCAGGAAGATGGTGATGTTGTTTTTCGCGGTAAGCTGAACATTGTCTGCTGCATGCAGAATAAATAGTGGGCCAGGAAAACTAAAGATTGGTGTTCTGAAACTTCAAGACGGGGTTACGGCAAAACATGAATGAGATTTCGGGATAATTTTAATGGAAAGATTTAACACAGAACCAGAAACTATCGAAAGAATGGCAGGAGCGCTTTTTTCAGCTATGGGGTAGTACTTGACTTAATGTCCTATGTCCCCTAGATGGAGCAAAGGACGCCCACAGAAGTCTTCCATCGCAATCGGTCTTGACCTTCCAAAAAAATGTTAACTAAAGAGTTACTAGAGAAGAATTTAACCAGAGAAAAAAAAAGACGTAAACAAGAAGAAAATCATACTGTGCAGTCGGAGGTATACATCTAGTTTTGATCAGACAGCTCGTGAATATGTATCCTCCGATTCCTGATGATATCCTGCACAGCATGATTTTCGTCTTGTTTACGTCTTTTTATTAATAACGTTGCTTGAGAATTTTTGAGTTGTGTTTAATTCGATTCTTCGTTGTTGATGATACTGTAGTGGACACATAGTAAGTTTTAGATGTAGGTTGCTGTTTTTTAGAAGTTTTTTTGTTATTTCAGTTTTGGATAACTAGTTCGAGTAATATGTGGGTGTGTGCCTCCTTTGTAACAATAAATACTGGCGTGGGTAGAGGGTAAATTGTTATTTATCGTGTTTTTCCATTAAAATATCTCAATACTAAGACGGAGCCTGTAATTGGGTATATTTATTATCAAATCGCCTACTATTACATAAAAATATGTAGGTCTACCTACATATCTGCCTAGTTATTAGGCGAATGTAGGCGTGATGTTATTTCGAAACAAAATTGAAGTTAATTATGAAATCGATGGTTATAATTGAAGTAAAATAAGTACTTTCCAGGGAAATATGCAAGTCTGGTTCGCGGATAAATTTGAAAGAGAGTTATCGCAGCCCAGGCATAAGCATTTCACGCAAAAATCGTACAGCGCCCTTCGCGTACAGCGTGCCTTCAGGGTGCTGATGGGGCTGCCTCGCTTCTGTAGCGCATCAGGGATGTTTGCGGAAATGCGCGTTGATTGCTTTTATGCATTGATGCGTAAAAGATGTGCATCCTTGGTGCGCCGGGTGCGGGCCAGCTCCAACGGCATCATTGCTGACAGGCTGGACTGTGTTCAAATGAATCGTTGCTCCAGTATTGCAGCTGGAATGCTGAAGCAATGATCATTGAATCTTTGTGAAATTGTAATAATTGTTAAAATTGCTACTAACATAGGTATAAGTTTGTATTGTTACTAACACCATTCTTATGTATGTTTAGGTTTAAGTTATTTTATATGGGCCCTGTAGCCTGAAATAAATGGATTAATAATAATAAGCAACTGAAGGAACACTGGTGGGTATTAACACGCCCTCCCGCTTCACCCAGAGCGGGCAAAGTCATTGGAAGATTTTCAGGTCAAAAAAAGGGAGGTATGCGAAGGAGTGGTACCGATGTTAGTTAGCGATGAGCTACCACACAAAAATCAAACCGACTTCCAAAACAAATCGCTACACAGTGAAAAATTACTTTCTTTTCCGAAGTCTGTGTCTTTGGTACCTTGGTTTTCGACACGATTTTTTTTGTTAAAAAAAATTTTTATTTATATTTTTTTAGTTTTGGTAGGTACCTCCAAATACCATGAAAATCATTTATAGCTAAAGGAAATCATCAAAAATCAAAAATCCATTGTTTTATTTCGGAGTTCCAGTGCCTACCTTTCAGTTTCATCATCAGATCAGTTCCATGTTACCATTTTCATCAGTACCATTTATGTATAAGTATTTGCTTCATCATAGTCGGTTAGCTATTCGATATATCTTATACCCGTGACATACTTAGTATTAAGGAGTTCCAGTGGCCATCTGTGGTCTTCTTCATCAGTTCCATTTCACCAAATGTTACTTTCTGAGTGTAAATAATTGGACTGTTGATGAAAATACCAAAATCACTGTATGCCTGTAATATTTGAGGAGTTCTCTCGATTTCTCTGGGATGTCATCATCAGATCCTGGTTTACTTATCATGGTACCACCCTTGGGATCTCATTTCCAACAACAAAATAATCATCAAAATCTGTTCATAAACGACGAAGTTATCCGCGAACACACATAAATATCTCAGTCTGCAACGTTTTGCCAACAGTCGATTGGCCCATAAACCTTTGGTCAACAGAATCTTTAATAAATTAACTTTTTATCCAAAAAACTCTTCATTCACGAACGTTTCGCCAACATAACTTTACTTCAGTGAATACATAACCAACAGAATGTTTTGCCCAATAACTTTTCACCCAACGAACGATTGGCCAACAGACACCGGGACAGGTGAAACGACGGAGCTCCGCTACGCGGGGCTCCTATTTCTGTCTGTAGGGTCTAAAGTAACCTAACGTGAAGGAGATGACGGGAGCTGAAGTGAACGAACGAACTCAAACCTAACCTATCCGTATCGGGGTACCCTAAGCTCCCGAGCTCGTTTCGCTCGCTCTTGGACTAATTCATTGCACTTTCACCTGTCTCAGTGTCTGTTGGCCAGTCGTTCGTCGGGTGAAAAGTTATTGGGCAAAACATTCTGTTGGTTAAACATTCACTGACGTAAAGTTATGTTGGCGAAACGTTCGTGGGTGAAGAGTTCTTTGGATGAAAAGTTAATGGATTAAATATTCTGTTGATCAACGATTCATGGGCCAATCGACTGCTGGCAAAACGTTTCAGAGCCTAAATATCTATCCATATACGGTCTAATTGAGAAACTTTCTTCTTTTTTGAAGTCGGTTAAAAAAATAGCATCCAATAGCATAGCTTTTCGTACATCCCCTGCCTAATCTAATCTATTAGCCGGATTGGGTCATTGGAGCCAAATAAAGGCCATTAATAACGACGTATGATAAAACAAACATAATAATATTATTTATATTGATAGCTATAGCAACGCATCATGTGAGGAACTTCGGAAGCTTTCAAGGGATTATAGAAGATAGATTGCCGAAAGCAGTAAACATATTCTTATGGTTGTATTTTAGCGAATCAGAATTTATTTTCCATACAGAATAATATTATGTTATTTTCTATTTAGATAAAATGACGGACATAAAGAGACTAGTCGATATAATAATATGAATTTATAGCCATGTTTTTCTACTGGTGGTCAATATTGAGGACAAAACGCATGTGCCGATTTTTTTTTAAATATAAATTGGTTTAAATTGCCATTATGGGCCGTTGATTTTTAGCGTGGGCAGGGTGGGGGTGGGAGGGGGGAATGATGGTCTACCCCCGTTGTACCATACTACCACTCGGAGCCCCATGGTTATGGAGATATCCTTGGTTAAAGTTTTTACTTACTTTACTTAAGATCCTCTTTTCCTTAGCTGGGGCAGAGGGCTTCCACAGTAGTCCTCCATCGAGACCGATCTTGAGCTTAGCACTTCACCTTGCTCCACGACATTCCGATGCTCGTCGCTTCAGCTAATGCGGTACGTCGCCAGGATTGACGGGGACGGCCTCGCTTCCTTTTTCCTTGAGGATTCCAATTCAAGGCCTGTTTAGGAATGTGATCGGGATCCCTCCGGAGCGTGTGACCAATCCAACTCCATTTACGCCGCTTGATCTGGCGGTTGATCGGGGTCTCGTTGCATCTCTCCAACAGCTCTACATTAGAGATGATCTCGGGCCAGTAAATTCCAAGGATGCGACGAAGACATCGGTTGACGAAGACCTGGATTTGGCGCGAGATGTCCTTTGTTACCTTCCACGTATCGCACCCGTAAAGCAGCACGGATTTGACATTAAACCCGAAGATTTTGAGTTTAACCCATCGGGTCAGTTGCCGCGATTGCCACACAGGTCTCAGCTGTGTGAAGGTAGCTCGCGCTTTGGAGATCCGTGAAGAGATATCCTCTTCAGTTCCTCCAGTCTCTGACACGACGCTCCCGAGTTACGTGAATTTGTGGACGCGTTCCACAACCTCTGTGCTGATTAACATTTGTGTAGAATTCTTTACACCTGTACGCATCTCCTGGATCTTCCGGATTTCAATTTTGAGCCCAGTTTTCGCCGCCTCCTGGCGCAGGTCGTTCAGTTTCGCTTGCATATCGGCGTGTGTATGACTCAGCAGGCATAAAGTTTTTACGATGACTAATTAAGCAACAGAGTCGACACTTGGGGCTCCTATTTCCGTCTGCAGGGTCTAAAGTAACCTAACATGAAAGAGATGAGCTATCCGTGTCGGGGTGCCCTAAGTTTCCGAGCTCGCTTCGCTCGCTCTTGGACTTATTCACATTTTTTACCTCAATAATTATATTTTAGTAAAAAATATATCTAATATCTCCATAACCATGGGGTTCCGTGGGGTGTAGATGGTACAGTGGGGTAGCCCACCTACCCCCCTTTCCCTCGCTCCCTCCCCGCTACTTAAAACGATGGACATTTACGGTTTTTTTTTATTCTAACCTGAAAACTTTAACCATAGATATCTCCATAACCATGGGGCTCCGAGTGGTGGGGATGTTACAGTACAGGGGGGTAGCCAAACCTCCCCCTCTCCCCCCGCAACCTCCCCGCGCCAAATGTCAACGGCCCATAATGGAAATTTTGTCCAAAAAGATGAATGGATTGTGTTAAGAATTTTATGAAGGGAGTGAATGATAGGATTAGAATGGAAAAGGAAAATAATAATAATAATTTTATTATTATTATTCATAATTTATTTATTTATTGGCCTATCTACAATTGTTACACTGTTTATTCTAATAATACAAGCAATATGATACAAGCTCAGACGTACGTACTAAGAGCGATGAGCATAGTTTTAGTGCAGGTATGTGCGTGAGAGTGTATATTTACTTGGAGGAGCATAGTTTTGTGGCTTCACTTATGATGTTCGCGACGCTACGTCTATCTTTTTTTGTTGGTCTGAGGATACAAGCATAATATACAATACGATGCGATAGTGTGACTTGATCTTTAGATAATTTTCAAGACATGGCGGTTTCAATATGAAAATATGTAGACGATGTATCGCAATATTTTATTCATCCCGTCCTTCCTAGTCAATTTGAATCTAGTCGGATACTCATATGGCGAAGGAAGGGTACCTTTTTCCTTCGCCATATGACTATAAAAGCTAGAAGAGCGTATATCCACTATCATACGACAAGTTATCCTATTTTAAATATGTGGACGTGAAACGCGAACCACGCAAAATGGGGCTACCTCGACAGAACAGCAGCAGTTTGAGCATGTGGTGCCGAGTTGCAAACCTTGTCCAACCACCTGTCCTGTCCTCTGTGCCCAAAATATGTAACCAGGGTGATCTATGCACTGCCACCGACGACGCCTAGGAAGTGGCTATGATTAGGGCCAAACAAATGTGAACGACTGCCGTGCCCACACGAAGATGAATTTCATGAATCTATCGTCTAGGAAACACAGCTTTCTCTCGATTATATAATCCTTAGTCTTCATTTTCATTTTTACAAATAAAAATACTGGAATAGACGATTAAATAATATAAAAACACTGTCGACCCACATAAAAAGAAAAAACAAGTAAAACTAAAAAAAAAACCCGGACCCATTTTTATTTTATGCTTCATAATTTACACGCGATTGACAATCTGTTGAACACGTAATTATGGCACGTTAATTTGCAAAAACAGCCCGATTCAAACAGTAAAATGCCCGTAACTTTTAACGGAACGGCTGAACAGATTTTCATTCAAACATTGCTAGATATACTCTCGATAAAGTCACCTTTCAAACAAAATGAAACGAAATCAATCATTCACTGATACACAAATACACAAAGACACAGGTACACACGTCAAACCTATAACACCGTTCTCCATCGGAAGTTAAAAAGGAATGGAACACTTTTTTCTTTATTCTTTATTTATAGCTGTCATAGATTTTCAATACAATTTACCACTCGGAAAGATGTCCCTTCGTACCTAGCATACATACAAACTAATTCTCGTCTTTTATCTAACAGAATGCCACCTGCATCCTGCCATCTGTATCTCATCATTATTTCAGCCGAAAGACGTCCACTGCTGGATATAGGCCTCCCCAACAGTAATAACAGTAGGATGAAACCCATTAGAAAAGGAGGGGAATATTATAAAAATGAAAGGAAAAATAATTTACGGGCGATCTGAGGTCGGGAAGGGGATGGGGGTGAGTTTTTAAGGGTAAAAAACGGTTTTTCTCGATTTCCGGAAAAACTAAAGGTCTTATCGAAAAAAGTCAAATGGCAAAGTTGTAGGTAATAAAAAGATCTAAAACTTTTGTATTTACACTTTTTCACATAACCTCAAAATGTATGTGTAAAATTCAAAAAACCAAGTTTTTAGTTTTTTATTTTTATCTTTTACATTTTTTTTTTTTTAATGAAATTTGGTGAAAACTTACCTTATTATGTCCCAAATACGCTGTAATTTATTTGATTAAAAATATTTATTTTTTCACCTTATTTTGAATTAATATCGAAAAAACACCCTAATTTTCAATCGAAAACTCACCCGTCAAAATATCAGCTTTTTTCAAAAAGTTGGTATGTTTTCTGTTCGTTGAAATTTCTACTTTCCGATGGTGAAAAAAAAAAAATATGTTACTATAGTAAATCTTCTCAGAAAATGCAAAAAATCGAAAAAAACTCGAATTTGAATTTTTTTCACTTTTTATTATTTTTAAAGGCTTCTCCCTGGTCTACTCCTAAACCTGAAAACTTAAAACATATTCTATTCTGTACCGGAATCTAAGCTACGACCTACAACGCCCGCCAATCGCTCTAAGGCTGCACAAAACCCCGAAATGATTGATGAGCATAATATTCTCAGCTTACGAGTTAAGCGACGTGGATAAGTGCGTTCACCTTAAGAAGCCTCCTACGCATAAGGCACTGGTCCCACTGACGAGGAAGCGACTAGCTACTACTACTGTAGACCATTTTCTCGGACATGAAAAGTATAATAATACATATACGAGTACACGAGTGCGTAACTAGGTAGGTCCTGAGTCAGTAATAGAGATACAAAAGGACCGCCTGATTTTATAATTACTGTCCAATTTCTTTCCCAGCATTGGATTTTATTCAGCACTAGCTGTGCCCGTGGCTTCGTTCCCGTCTACTGCCTACCCTACTTACCTTCCTACTTGCCCACCCTATCTACCCTGCCTAAGTGCCAAACTTCCAATTCTTTTTCAAGCGTCATTCTTTCGCGGTGAATCTGAACACCGCCATTCAGAAAATGACGTCAAATGCACAACGCCATCTATCGAATACGGTGTTCAACTTTCCGAGTATCTGAATTGCGTGTGTTGTGTTGTGAAATTAAACAGACAAGCAGTAAAAAATGCCAAAAATGCTGGTTATGTGGCTTATCCTTTAATATCCTGGCAATTTTTTGTGGGAATCTTTTCGATGTACAAATACGACTTTTTTACAGATATATTATATGTTTGATTGATGAAAAGATTTTTTTTAAAGTTATTTTTTGCATAATACGAGTCTTCGATTAAATGCCTGCAAAAAAGTTGGAGTTTGATAAAAAACCATGCGAATAATATTTGATCTCTAGCTGAAAACTGTTGGCGTACACTCTCCTCATTCGTTTTTCGCAGAGATCAAAGAAAAAACTCACTCAGTGACACTCGCGACAGAAAACTCGCTGGTCAGCGCTCGGCAACTCTTCTCTAGTTAAAACTATTTTCGCTTGTCGCTAATAATGGTCGTTCGCTGGCAGTGTAACCAGAGCCTCACAGTAACTATTGAACCAAAAAGTTTCAAACACTTGAACATGTCAGAGAAAAGTTTTAAGTACCTAATAGCCTTATAAAAGGAACCGGAAGAGTTCGGGAATAGCTTAACCGTTTCAGTGAATTAATTCAGTTCGATTTTACATTTATTGGGTAAGTTCAAGTGGGTTGTGTAGGTTTCGATCGGGAATTGATCACTCAATTTATAGGGGGCTACTTAAGAATGATTAGGTGAGTGGGAAAATCAATAAGGACTCGGAAGCTCAGACGGTAAAACTGATGTGCGTTTGGATAAGAATAGTACATTATTGCAAAGGCCGGGAAACAGGCTATAGCAGGTCGAGTATGAGTTTGAAGGCCGAGCCGTAGGCGAGGACTTCACTAATACGAGACAGGCAATTGCCATTTCCGCCGAGGCATACATAGTGCTATTCTCAAAAGAATGCAGGGAATTAAAACATATTTTTTTTATATTATACATTTAATTTATTCAAAGTTACAACAACATTGCTGGAGCGTTGTAATGTTCCAAATTCAAAAAAACGCTCCTGTTGGATTTGATCAACATAGCTGGAGCGATATAATGTTCTAAATTAAAAAACGCTCCCGCAATGGATTTGATTTTCTTTGTCCGTAAATTCGATACTTCGCGTGTTCTATTTTCGAAAATTATGACTATATTTCCATGCATGTTTGAGAAAATAAATTTTAATATCAGCTTAGTTAAAAGCCCAAGGAATTGCATAAAGTAAAATGGATGGAGAATTGGAGAAATAAATAATTATAATATAATTAAATTTTTCTCAGGTCAATAAGCTCAACGGTGACATCACTGTAAGAATAAACATCATCATCATCATTTTAATTTTCCCACTGCTGGGAGAGATGCCTCCTCTCTATGAGAGGGAATGTGCGGGTTGGTAAGAGTGTAAGCCAAGCCAATTATTATGCAGTGCTGTAAATAAAAAACAACGGTAGATCCCGTTATCAAAATATGTCTGTACATTCATTTTTCTTTCACTTCTAGTCAATAAATAGAGCCGTCCTTGTGAACGGCGGTAAGGGCCTGAGGTTAAATAATAGTAGCCGTGTGGGCTGATTGAAGATTACGATTACAAAATTCAAATGATCAGCTCATTGGATCAGTGATCCATTAGACCCAGACGTGTATCGGTTAGCATAACAAACCGTTCTGCGGTCACGGCGGCGGTAATATGAAAATCATTGGCAGTCGTTACGGGCACAGAGAGTTGTCCCAAAAATATGTCGTTAATAGCCTTTTTTTTTGTTAATTCCGAAATCATCCATGTCTTCTCCCGCTCTTTGTGAAGCGGGCGGGCGTGTTAGACTTTTACTGACTAGAACCCACCCATGTTCCTACAGTTGTTTGTGCTAGGGCCGCGGTAACTATCTTTCAAATTTACCCGCGCGCCTGAAACTCCGATTGGGTAATCCTCTGGTCTTACCAAGGGGTATCATATAACTCAGTAACAGAGTCGTGGAGTTCAAACTGGAAGTTATTCCACGGCAATACTGCTGGTAGACAACTCTAACATAATAGATCAAATGCTAGCAGATTGATTTTGGCTGATGATAAATATCTGACGCATACCTATTTTTAATATCGGAGACAATTCTTCAAAGGCACCTGGACTTTTGGGGAAATAACCAGGGAGTGTGGTATTTTTACCTCACTAAATCCGACACGATGATCACCATCAGCACATAGTGACCCCATCTTCAATCTATAGCAGTTCACTGCTGGACATAGGCCTCTCCAATTGCACGCCATTTGCTTCGATTTTCGGCAACTCTCATCCATCTACTACCAGCAACCTTCCGAAGATCGTCGCTCCACCTAGCCTGAGGGCGTCCTAGCTTACGTTTACCAGTTTGCGGTCTCAACTCAAGATTCCGTCTACCCCAACGGTCATCGGTTCTACGGCTAATATGGCCGGCCCATTACCACTTCAGCTTGCTTATTCTCTGAGTTATGTCGACAACTTTTGTTCTCTGCTGGATTACCTCGTTCGAGGTGATCGTTCCGGATAAGATCCCTCAGTGAGACTCCAAGCATAGCTCGCTGATCGACCTTGAGCTGATGGACCAGCCGTACCGTGAGTGTCCACGTCTCGGCCCCGTAAGTCATAGCAGGCAGGACGCACTGATTAAAGACTCTAGTCTTTATGCTCTGTGGAATACGCGACGAGTAGTCTCGACGAAGTTGCCCAATCTCGTCAATATACCCAATTTCAACATAGTGACCCCGTGACCTCTTAAAAGACCACCCGGGCCTCTGTCTGTGCAACGCCTGTTAAGGTATATACCTAGGGTACAGTAAAGGAGTATCCCCTGATCTAACTCATACCTACAAAATGGATGTTAATATTTGGATATTTTATTTATTTAGGAAAAAAATATCTCGTATCGTGTTCAACAGTGAACACAGTTCAACATATTGAAAGTGCGATATGATTGCATCTCATCACAGGCCGGGCCACGTTCGTAGCTAATAATAAAAATGGGTTCCGTCTTCCAATAACCTTCGAAGGTGGGATGGTATGAGCAATGTATCCTACATCGATATATTTGAAGTCATGCAATGACGTCGTGCAGGCATATTTTTCCATTTTATAGCATTCAAAAGATGTTGTACCTGCATAAATAAACACAAGCATTTTCCATGCCATTAGAAACTACAGAAGGACACTTGAAAAATACTTATATCTATTTATATCTTGGCAAAAGTACTCGTAAGTTTCATAGGATCATTTTGATGATAACTAACTTTTCCAAGCCTGATTAAAAATAATCACGAAAAACAATGTATTTTCAGTAAAATCACAAGATTTTAGAAATGTATTAGTAAGTACATATGTAAAGAGGTCATAAAACAGGCTACATAATGAGTGTCAAAACTGTATGGATTTTTTCTTAATTCAAAATTAAATTCAAAGGTCAAATGTATTTAGGCCAAAAAGCGGCACTTTTAAATCAAATCAAATCAAAATTTCTTTATTCAATTAGGCCATTAAGCGGCACTTTCGAACGTCAAAAATAAAAATTAAATGTAATAATAATTGATTCTACCGTCTATTCGGAAATGTAGCTTGTTATGGAGAAGAACGGACAAGAAACTCCAAACTTACTCTTTTAAAAAAACATAAATGTGTTTTACAAGTATTTGGTTACAATAATCTTGTAGGAAAAATACATATATGTGAGAACGATGTAAAATGTAAAAGTCAAATACTAATTAAAATTAAAATTTACAAGTGATAAATTGGATTCTACTGCGCTTATTTTAATTTAATTACTACGATAAAATCAACAGTGTCCTAAGTATTTAAATACGAACAAAAAGTGCCTTTGTAAACTTCCTTTGTCATGGTTTATGGCTGTATATCACACCGCACGACCAACTGATATAAAAATAAAATAAAAATTTATGAACGATACGATTGACTAGCGTACAGACATTTTTTTTAGATTAATAACGGTCCGTTTCAATGTTGTTTTTCTCCCTTTCCAAAAAGGAGGAGCATCTATGTTCGACTGTATGTATTTTTACCTGACTGTCGAAGGAGGGTACTTTGTTTATCAGTCTATGTATTGTAGCGGCACCAACGCCGCTACTTACGAACTAATGACATGACGTCACACAAATCACAACACCCGTCTGGTCGGAGGATCCTCCCTTTTCTATGGAGGTTTGTGGGACTTTACACCCAGTTCCACATACCCCCAAAGTATGAATGTTGGTTCCTATGTGGAGTTCTAGAGACCAAACGTGTTGGCCAATTTCGATGATTCTTACGTCTATTCAAGTTTTGGTCAGCCAGCTCGCGACTATGTATCCTCCGACTGCACAGCATGATTTTCTTCTTGTTCACGTCTTTTTAGTTCGCTTCTTGATTTTTTTAATTAACTTTATTTTATTTTTTCAGTATTTTTCAGATCGTCGACTCTTCACGTGACCAGAGGGCTGGCCTTTTCTTCGGCCAGAGAATCAGCATTGCCATTCAACGTGGCAATGCTGCCAGCGTTCTGGGCACGTTTCCCATTGACATCGATGTGGACGAATTTTTTGATGCACAATGAGCTTTTTTCCGTCTCCCCTTTGTATTTGTATATAGGTATTTTATTTTTTAGAATATGCAATTGTATATATATGTTTTATTAATAACTAATATTAAATGATTTTTCAGTTTGTATTGTTTTATGAAGTTTGTTGTATTTTTATGTAAAATAGTTTTTTTTTATATTTTCAAACCACAAGATTTTCTCCGTAAATATAAAAATAAATATGTTCCATATTTCATGTGACATGCAGAAAAACAGACGATTACCAACTTAATAGTAATAATTTCAAAAGACGGTGCGGGCAGACGATACCAAAAGCCCCACTCCATTCGATAACTTTAATAAAACTTGCTATATAATCGTCATTAAAGCCAAAAAATAAATATATTATAAAGGCCATATTAGTGCTTATAAGAGTGGGTTTGGGCACAACTAATAAGGGCTAAAACCTTATAGAGATTATATATTTACCATATAATAAGCTAATCTCCCTTAAACACGTATGTAAACGCATACTATATGGCTAATTGGCTACAAATGATAAATTTGCTTTTATGTAACAAATTACCCCTATAACAGCAAACAAAATTCGCCTATAAGGCCAATTTTTCGCGTAGAAGCAAACGCAATACGAGTATGAGTTAATTACTTCATAATTAGGTACGTCAAACGCCTCCATTATTTATAAAATAAATAGTAAAATCAATGTCTGCCTTACTAGACATTTACCACATCGCTCTTTTTTCGTGTTATACTGGAATTGTATGTGAGAAAGCAGTTTTGTGAGATTTGTGGATATGTTTTATGCCATATTTTTAATGCGCCTCTTTAATTTTATGGTTTTATTATGAGAAAAATTATTAAAATTTTGAAAAGCCTGATAATTGCTACTATAAGCATGATTTACAAATGATACGCTTTTATAAATCACCTATAAGTCATCTACTCTTATTGTAGCAGGGTTGTGCCAATAAACTCAACCATATTGAAAGGGTTCATTCTCCATTATTTTGATTAATAAAATTGTGAATATCACTTTTTTTTTATTTTTATTTTACATAACCAAGACAATACCTAATGAATTGAATGTGGACAGTTTCTTGACAAAGATGATGGCCACGAATTTTGTACTGCAGTGATGTGCCCATTAGCTACATTATCATCTCTGATCCCGGCCTTTTCCATGCCTCTATTTATGTCACTGTAACGCTCATTAGATGATTAATTATCACATTGAATAAAGAAATATTTTAGGAAATCTTCATCTAAAGTGTCGTTGTCAATGTTTTGTGAAATTAGTTCTACAGAACCCATAGCATTTTCTTCCATCGTAGATGCAAAGTCAAGTATACATATAACAATTCTTGTAGCTGTTACATAAAGTTTTCGTCAAGACTTTTATACATATAGAAGCCATATAACTTGCCATTTTGCATTAGCTTTACAGCTGCATTTTGATATTATATAGGGTATAGCTTTATAACAGCCATATTACTTTAAAAATAGTATGACGCCAAAGCGGCTACGTGGCTAAAATATTATGAGTCTGAATAGCCATATTATATGCTTCTATATGTCCACTGCTTTAAAAGGGCCATTTAAATTAGTTGTATAAATGTTTGTAAGATAAAATTATAAGACTAATTTACCATATTAGCAAAAAACACTTTAACATCTATACCAATATTATAAAAAGGAAAGATTTTGTTTGTTTGTTTGTACCGAATAGGCTCCAAAACTACTGGACCGATTTCAAAAATTCTTTCACCGTTGGGAAGTTACTCTATCACCGGGTGACATAGGCTACTTTTTATCCCTGTATTCCCACGGGAACGGGAACTACGTGGGTGAAACCGCGAGGCGTCCTCTAGTGCTTTTATAAAGAGAGTTGCAAAACTAATTCTGTTACAAAACATGTAAAAGAGTTAAGCCCTTACAAATCCTTCGTTATATAGCAATTTTGCTACTTGGATGCTGTCGTTAATATAATCAAGTACCGATGGCTTGCATTCGCTCAGATTGGCCACCACCGGCCGTGACCGAAATTCAGTCTGGAGAATTATTGTTTATGTACAAGTATAGGTATCTTTGTAGATTGAAAAGTTTATCCATAACCACTCAACACTCAATTTAAAACGCTCAAGCATCGACTGAGTGCTTTAAATCGAATCCATTATCACCTATATCGAAAATATTATGAGAGAAACCATGTTTCCGTATGTGGTAAATATTTAGCACATTTAATTTATTTCCGATCAAAACGCTTGGTTTGTGGGACTCGAGTGGGAATTCCTTTGCAATGTCAACTGTTTTACTGATCGACTCTTTGCATGACTAGAGGCATGACTTTTGACATTATCATCGAAAGCTTGGCGATAGCGACAGAAAACTGTCAATTATGTATAGGAATATCAAATGTAATCGATTTTTAGTTTTAAAACAAAATTGACAGTGTCAAATTTATTTTTTTTACTATCAAAAAAAAAATATATGATAAAAAAATATATATATTTTTTGTTAACCGTACTTATTTTGAGTGGGTAGATTAGGATTTAATTTTTACATATTTGAATTTAATTTATTGGAATTCATGAATTTTGTTATGGTTTCTTTTTAATTTAATTATTACAATATTTTATAAATAATTTGCACTCTTGCTTATAGGCAGAATACAGTCACTTTTTAGTCTTTAACATCGTCCTTTCCAAACATTTTTTTATTTATTTCTGGCAAATAAACATATCGATTTGATTCGATTTGAATGACACGTGATCAATTCCTTACTTTTGACATTTCAAACAACTCCATCGCTGACACCGAATGAGTTGTAGTCTCAGAGAATACAAATGGCATTCGATGTCAGCGAAGGTGATAGTCGAAATGTAAGGGATTGATCACGTGATTTTTCGTAATCGCTTGTCAATCCCATACAACCTTTTTGACAATCGCTATCGCCACGCTTTCGGAGATATAATCTCACTTGTCTATAAGGCCTCATTTACGGAGACGCGTGGCGTCGCGTGTCGCGTGTGGCGTGGCGTTTCGCGGCGCGTCACTTCTACGTAAACGCCATCGCTTCTCCGTAAACACTCTCATACAACGCCATATGTTTGAATTTAGTGCGGTCCGCGCCGCCCAACGCGACGCGCGACGCCCCGCGTCTCCGTAAATGAGGCCTAGACCTCTAAATTACCTTTTGGCATTACGACTATCACCATCGATGACATCGAATGACACAGAGCCTCAGAGGGCTGGCTCGTTCTTTGCACAAATAATCAATTAGCATTGCCATTCAACGTTGCAAATGCTGTTTGTCTTCTGGGCAAATTTCCGGATGACAGCGTTGTTGAAGAGAACTTCGTCGCATAAGTGTACCTTGTTAGGGTTCCGTACCCAAAGGGTAAAAAAGGGACCCTATAACTAAGACTTCACTGTCCGTCTCTCTGTCACCAGGCTGTATCTTATGAACCGTGATAGCTAGACAGTTCAAATTTTCACAAAAGATGTATTTCTGTTGCCGCTATAACAAAAATAGTAAAAACAGAATAAAATAAATATTTAAGTAGCGATAATGGTACGGAACCCTTCGTGCGCGAGTCCAACTCGCACTTGGCTAGTTTTTTTTGTAATATGTACGTCATCATCATCATCATCATTTCAGCCGAAAGACGTCCACTGCTGGACATAGGCCTCCCCCAGGCGTCGCCACATTGACCGATCCCGTGCGTCTCGCATCCAGCGCCTTCCCGCAACCTTAACCAGATCATCAGTCCACCTAGTGGGAGGCCTTCCAGCGTATCGTCTTCCGGTTCGCGGTCGCCATTCCAGAACTTTTCGGCCCCATCGGCCATCCGTTCTGCGAGCAATGTGCCCTGCCCACTGCCACTTAAGTTTGGCAATTCTTCGGGCTATGTCGGTAACTTTGGTTCTCCTGCGGATATCATCATTTCTGATGCGATCACGCAAGGAAATTCCGAGCATAGCCCTCTCCATTGCCCTTTGGGTGACTTTGAGCTTTCTGATAAGGCCCATTGTGAGCGACCACGTCTCGGTTCCATAGGTGATCACTGGCAACACACACTGGTCATAGACTTTTGTCTTGAGACACTGCGGTAAATTGGACGAGAAGATACCACGCAACTTCCCGAACGCCGCCCAGCCGAGTCGGATTCGACGGTTGATCTCTTTCTCGAAATTGGACCTACCCAACTGGACCGTTTGTCCCAGGTAGACATAATGGTCTACAACTTCGAGTGTAGAGTCTCCGACCTTGATGGGAGTGGGTGTTACATGGGCATTCACCATGATCTTGGTTTTGTCCATGTTCATTTTAAGACCCACTCTTTCGGAAGCTCTACTGAGGTCATCGAGCATTTTACTGAGGCTCTCCATGGTCTCAGCCATGACCACTATGTCGTCGGCAAACCGAAGGTGAGTAATGTACTCGCCATTAACGTTGATGCCCAGCCCTCTCCAGTCCAGAACCTTGAAGACATCCTCCAGCGCAGCAGTGAACAGTTTCGGAGAAATGACGTCTCCCTGTCTCACGCCGCGCTGGAGAAGGATTGGTTTTGAGGTCTGATCCTGAAGACGGACTGACATGGTGGCGTTTTTGTACAAACACTTCAACACCTCAATGTACCGGTAGTCGATCTGGCACCGTTGGAGAGACTGCAGTACAGCCCAAGTCTCGATCGAATCGAAGGCTTTCTCGTAGTCCACAAACGCTAAACAAAGAGGCAGGTTGTACTCTTCGGTCTTCTGTATAACCTGCCTCAGCGTATGTATGTGGTCTACGGTGCTAAAGCCTTTTCGGAATCCGGCTTGTTCGGGGGGCTGGAAATCGTCAAACCTGCGCGCGAGACGATTCGTGATGACTCTTGAAAACAACTTGTAGACATGGCTAAGAAGTGAGATGGGCCTATAGTTCTTCAGCCGGGCATTGTCGCCCTTCTTGAAGAAGAGTACCACCACACCCCTGCACCATGCCTGTGGCGTTTTGCCCTCGAGTATGACGGAATCAAACAGCTTCTGAAGGGCCCTAAGGACCGGTTTGCCACCCGCCTTCAGGAGTTCGGCCGTAATTCCGTCATCACCCGGCGCCTTGTTGTTTTTGAGCTGTTTCAGAGCCATCCTAATCTCGTACAGGCTGACGTCCGGGATATCTTCGGTATAGTGTCGGGTCAATCTAGCTCTTGGGTCGTTTGCTAGACTCGCAACGGGCTTGCTGATCGATGTGTACAACTGCCCATAGAATGTCTCGATCTCCCTTAGAAGCTCCGGTTTGGCGGATACGATCCTGCCATCGTCGGTCTTCAGTTTCGTGAGTTGGCTCTGCCCAATAGCCAGATCCCTTGCAAACACCTTGGAGCCTTTATTTCGCTCGATCGCGTCTTTAATACGCTCGGTATTGAATCGGCGGAGGTCTCTTTTCAAGGATTTAGAGATCTGTCTATTGAGCTGCCGGTATTTGCACGCCTCATCTGAAGACTGCAGGATCATCTCACGCCTCTCCTTCATAAGCTTGAGGGTATGATCAGAGAGCTTTTTGTTCCTATCTGTACGACGGGTCTTGAAAAACTTAGACCCGACCGTATGGACAGCTTCCACGAACCCGTTGCTGTATTCATCCACGGAGCTCCCTAGGCATTCGAAACGATTCTGGAGTTCGAGCTGAAAGCTCTCGGGGTTTTGGACCTGGATCTGCGCTGGCCGGAGCGTGGACTTCATCAGTCGAGACCTTTCAAGCTTAATATTAATGTTCAATGTGCCTCTTACCATGCGGTGATCGCTCCCGGTTTTTACCGAATTGATCACAGAGACATCATTGAACATTTGCTTCTTGGTTGACATGATGAAGTCGATCTCATTTTTTGTTGCACCATCGGGGCTCTGCCAGGTCCACCTCCCGTGTTCACGCTTTTTGAAGAAGGAGTTCATCATATAGAGGCCCTCCTTCTCCATAAAACTGGCCAGTAGGTGACCCCGGTGGTTCCGTTGTCCAACTCCAAATTGCCCCACTTGCAGCTCATCCTCGTCTCGTTTGCCCAGTTTCGCGTTGAAGTCCCCCATGACAACGGTGAAGTGAGTTTTGAAACCATGCATGGCTCTGGAGATATCCTCATACATGGTCTCTACCTCATCGTCGGGGTGTGCCGAGGTTGGGGCGTAGACCTGTATGACCTTCAGCGAATATCTTGAGGATATTCTGAGTATAAGGTACGCCACCCTGGTCGACACACTCTCGATCTTCACCACGTTGTTCACAAGGGACTTGTGGACGATAAACCCGACACCACCCTGGGACTGCCGGTCACCCTCTCGGAAATAGAGCAGGTTACCGGATTTGAGGATTATCGAGTCCTCCCCCTCTCTTCGGACCTCAGATAACCCTATAATACTCCATCGCAACCTGCTCAATTCTTCCTCGAGTTCGGTGACCTTCTCGTCGGTCCGAAGTGTGCGCGTGTTGTACGTTGCCAGGTCCAGTCGTCGGTGATTGTTGGGGTAGCCGGATCTCGTCCGGAGATTCTTAGCACCCCTTGCCATGCCGTAGCCTCGACCGCTACCGTAGTCGAGGGTAGGCAAGCTGCCGGGTACTAGGGGCCATTTTTTATTTGTGCTATTCATTGGGGGGTTTTGCCATAATCGCCACGCTTGGCAGGCGGGTTGGCGATCGCAGTATGGTTGTTATAGAAGTACAGAGAACGCTGCTGCCCATTCTCTGGTTTGTCCCTTAGTCGCCTCTTACGACACCCACGGGAAGACATGGGATGGTGAAATTCTTTACGTCCGGCACCATACGGAACCAAATATGTACGTAGGTTTAATATATAAGTTAGAATAGTCTTGCTAAGTATAATTGGTTAAGTATGTACATAAAATACTGCTAAACCATAGAATGTAATAGAATTTAATATACTATCTTGTATACCAAAACTTTCTTGTACATCTCACTTGTTTATAAAATACTAGAGGACACCTCGCGGTTTTTCACCCGCGTAGTTCCCGTTCCCGTGAGAATACAGGGATAAAAAGTAGCCTATGTCACCCGGGGATAGAGTAGCTTCCCAACGGTGAAAGAATTTTTGAAATCGGTCCAGTAGTTTTGGAGCCTATTCGGTACAAACAAACAAAAAAATCTTTCCTCTTTATAATATTGGTATAGAAGACAACATTTATTATATTGTTAAAATGCACTAACGCGTTTTGGATAACGATAAGTAATAAATGACATATGGGAGTATCACTGTTAATTGCCTGTACCGAAATGTCGTTCTATTTTAACTCTGGTTCGATAAATTGTTATTAATTTAGTAGAAGAGATTTTGGTTGAAGTTTTTCCAAGGTTCACTGTAAAAAAAATTCCCGCAAAGTGTCGTTTTAACCCGTTTCATAAAAGGAGGAGAATAAATAAATTTGCGTATTATTTTATTAATATTAGTAGATCGATTGTTCAGTGATTTCTCAATAGAAGATGTAGGTTGTTGATATTTTTTTCAGTTTGTAGAGTTTTTTTCTTTTTCTTTTATCTAATATAGGCTCGCGCTTGACCACTATCTCACCTGATAGTAAGCGATGATGTGGTCGATGGTGGAGCACGCTTGCCTAGAAGTAACCTATTCACTCTTGACTTAAAGACCCCTAGATTGTAGCTATCGGGAAACACAGACTCCGGCAGGGAATTCCACTCCTTAGCTGTACGCATAATAAAAGTATTCCCAAAACGTTTAGTGCGTATGGGTGGGATGTCCACCATATATCGATGACGCATCGCCGTACGTCTGGTAGTCCGAGGATGGAACGGGCTGGGTGGAATTAAATGAGAGTATTGCAATTATGTGATCCTATAAATATTAACATGGGGTCTCATCCCATACAAAGAAACGGTCGCGACGTACTGTACTGATTATACTGATTATTTAATTTATCTATCGATATCTATTGATTATTAGATGGTGATCTATCTATCGCCGTGGAACGGAACCGAAGTTGATTGATTTACAAAAAATAATCGGAATAATCAGATGAAAAACGCTAGTTACGTGGCACAGTTTATTTGTATTGGATGAGGCATCTGTATGCTAGTATTATATTATCTGTGACTGTGGTTTAATGGGTATAAGTACGGTGAAACTCAGGAAATTTCTAAGTTGCATCACTTTATGTAACTCTATTTTATGACAAGTAAAATTTAAAAAGCCCCGACACATTATTATTGCATGCTACATAATTTATCTAGTAGTAGACTCACTTCGATCGTCAATCTATTGAATACGTAATTATGACACGATACCTTGCAAAAACACCCCAATTCAAACAGTAAAACGCCCATAACTTTTGAAGGGCTGACCCGATTTCTATCAAACATATCTAAGAATAGTCGCTAAAGTCATCTTTCAAACAAAATAAAAATCGGTTCATCCGTTGAGGAGCTATGATGAGCACAGACAGATACACTAATACACACATAAAGAAATACACAGGCACACACGTCAAACTTAAACACATTGACTTCGGTGTAACAAAAGCCGCAAGAATTAGTCGTCAGAAAGCTTGGTAATCAAATAAATGACAGCGCAAAAAAGCAGTCTAAAACAAATTGAATTTTGTAAACACGGCTTGTCATTATTTCGAGGGACTCTTTTGTTCAGATTTGGGGTTGGTTGTTATTTAAATAATGGGCTACTGTATCGAGTTGGTACTTAAAAACAAAATCCGAGTAGAATAATGATGGCCTAATGGGCACAATCCTGACTTACTTGTCGTAATGTTATAGGTTTGAACCCAGACGGGTCATTATCATCTTCTTGCCCTTATCCAATGTTACTTGGGGTCGGCGCAACACGTTTTCTGTTTCTATACCGTTCGATCCCCTGTCACGCTATCACTGACTACATTTTCTTTCATATCACTCCTCACACAGTACATCCATCTTTTCTTTAGTCTTCCTCTCCCTCTCCATCCATCCATATTTATATTAAGAAGCAATAAGCACGAAATTGTAATACCCAAATTCAGATTAACGAAAACTAGCAAATCTTTTCTTATAAACAGTATACGCTTTTATAACAAGTTGCCAAAGTGAGTTATAGAACTGACCGATGGAAGGTTCAAAAACTACATCAAACGTATCCTTGTTAAAAAAGCATATTATAAAATCAAGGACTACGTTGAAGATAAAAACATTTGGCCTTAGCTCCTTCTGCGCATGCAGCTTCCCTGGTAACTTGTAAACGGCACAAATATGTGGATGTCTCTAACTATTCTCAATCTCATTTTTCTTTCCTTCTTTTAATTAGACTTTTTACAATGGTTTTCAATCATCTTTAAAGCCCTTTGCTAAGAATAGTTACAGCACTGATAACAAAATTTGTGCAACATGTTAAATTTAGTCTTGTTATACTTATTTTTATTATTTTTACCTTTGTATAGATTCTTTTACCGATTGTTTTGTGAATGTGTGAACATTGTAGGCCTTCTAGATGCTAGTTAACATTTGTTAACTTTTTTATATAATCTTTTTCTTTTTTTTTTTTAGTTTCTTACGACTTATTGTCATAATTCGGGCCTACATTGTCCCCCCATATCTAAGTACTAATGCTGTAACATGGAAATATTGTAAAACCAAACCATTTTTAAAAGAGTAACCATGGAGTTTCTTGCCGGTTCTTCTCCATAGGAAACGACCAACCCGAACCGTGCACATTTTGTCGACGTTTTATAAGTGCCCATGTAGGCCTATGTGAAATAAAAAAAATGATTTTGAATTCTTTTAGTAACATGCGTTTCATCCCTCATCACACGACCATACCAGGACAAACGGTTTTCTTTCAACTTTTCTGTCACTGGCGCCACTTTCAAACTTGCTCTAATCTTTACATAATTTTCGTCTTCTTCCTGTCGCTGGCACGACGACGGTCGTTCAAATTTGTTTGGCTTAAAACTTAACAACTTCCACGGCGTCATCGGTGGCAGCAATGTGATCTTTATGTGCGTACCTAATTTATTTCAACACTATTTCTCTTGTTGGTTTGACAGCAGTGGTGATGAATTTAAGGACAACATCGTGAAGAAATCAGTATGTCCTCAAACCTATCCTAGAACCAACGATAATGTGATCCATGGTAACCCCCACTGGGCCCGAGTAGTGGATTACGCGGCGGTCCCTCTCATAAAAAGGAGGCATGCGTTCAAGCAGTGGCAACATAATTTCTGTATTTTTTTTACTGTGTACGATTGTATTAAATCTCACCATTTTTCGCACCAAATCACCAAATTAAAATGCAACTTTACATCTAAAAATGTGATTTTGATAACAATCTCTAATAAGACTCGCAAGGTCTTCATCTCTGTGAGCTGAAGAACTTTCGAGTCTGTTTTTTCGATTCAATTATTCAACTAAATCGACAAATAAATTGCATATAATTAACGAACCTGCTCACAAAACTTCACGAGAATCGATTGAGAAATGCGACTTGTAGAGGAGAACAGCTGGAAATCCACCGGACATACGAAATAATTTTTGCCCATGCTGAATCGGAGACGCTTCGCTCGGTCATTATAAGAAAAATATTCCTATAAAAAGTTATTTCTTACTTGTTTCCGTTTCCCTACCCACATTACTCAAGAAAGAAACAAGAAAAGTAGAAAAACAAGGACTCAGCAAAGTTAACGAAACAATCATGTTAATTATTTAGTTATTCACACAAAAAGTGTACAAACAAAACAAATAATCCATCGATCACTTTTGTTAAATAAATTTCTGGAGATAGCTATCTTGGGTCTATTTTTCAAATTTATTGGTTGAATATTTTAGATAATATTGTTGTTTTGGCTCGGATGTGACTTACGGTGTGGAAGAAGAAAACGTATTGTGCCGACTCGAAGTAACATGGGACAAGGGCAGGAAGATGGTGATGTTGTTTTTCGCGGTAAGCTGAACATTGTCTGCTGCATGCAGAATAAATAGTGGGCCAGGAGAACTAAAGATTGGTGTTCTGAAACTTCAAGACGGGGTTACGGCAAAACATGAATGAGATTTCGGGATAATTTTAATGGAATGATTTTACACAGAACCAGAAACTGTCGAAAGAATGGCAGGAGCGCTTTTTTCAGTTATGGGGTAGTACTTGACTTAATGTTCTATGTCCCCTAGATGGGGCAAAGGACGCCCACAGAAGTCTTCCATCGCAATCGGTCTTGACCTTCACGTTTGACCTCGCTCCACGTCATGCCGATGCTTGCCGCTTCTGCCAACACAGTGCGACGGCAAGTTTGACGAGGACGGCCACGCTTCTTTTTTCGTAGAGGATTCCAGTCCAAAGCTTTCTCGGGAATGTGATCGTGAACCCTACAGAGCCTGAGGCCAATACATCTTCACTTGCGACGCTTGATCTGGCGGTCGATCGGGTTCTCGTTGCATTTCTCCAACAGCTCTACGTTGGAGATGGTCTCGGGCCAGAAAATTCCAAGATGGGTAGTACAGGCTTACTATAATAAAAACTATTATTGTTTTTGCTGACGCTTTGAATAAGAATGAGAGCAAAGCGAAGAGTAGTGTTGCCAAGAATCGTGGTCTATAGTTATCATGGTGTGGCATATGGTGTCCATAGAGTATCTTGCATGCTCCTCTCATAGATATTTACGTATTTGAAGGTGTGAAGAGCTTCAACTTAACTAACTGACTCCTTACCAAGTCAAAAAGGGCCTGTTAATAGTTAAGTTGAAATAAATACTTGAGAGAAAAAATATTTAAGTTGATGCCAATTTTAACTAAACTGACAAAAACCTTTGCACTTTTCATTCTCTCTTCTGTGTGTTCAGATTCTAAATCATTTTTCAACATTATTACGGTGTGTTATGAACCAGCATCAGCACATGTATGCGTCACTAATTTCCAACTTGCGTAAAATAAATAAAAAGGTACTGTTTAAATTGACAACTGGATGATGAACACTTACACTTAACAGAAAAGTACACCCGAGTTATCCCAGAGGGGTAGATATCCAACATAGAGCACCGAAACATCCAGCGGCCACTGCTAGAGAGCCATTGTCAAAACTTTTTAGACAAACGATGCGTGCCAGTGAGTGCCACCGTTTTATCATCATCGTCTTTTAATGTTCCCACTGCTGGGACATAAGCCTCCTGTCTTAGAGAAGGAACGGGTTATAATCCACCACGCGGGCACAGTTCGGTTTGGTCGATTTCACATGTCTTCGAATTTCTGTTTCTAGGACATGCCGGTTTCCTCAAGATGTTTTCCTTCACCGTTTTGAGAGCCGTGGTGATGAAATAAATTATACAAAGTAGTGTTTGGGTTCAAACCCATGACCTACAACTCGTAAGTGTGTTTGGGTTCAAACCCATGACCTACAACTCGTAAGTCAGATCCGTAACCACTGGGCTATAACTGCTCCACCGTTTACTCATAGGAATTGTCGGCTCGTATCAATTATGAAGGGGGCTTTGACATCCGAAACTTATGTTCAAGGCACATTGCGTCGCCACGAATCCTAACTTAATACGAATGTCATGTGATCATCATCGTTTCAGCCGAAAGACGTCCAATGCTGGACGTACATCTTCCCCAGGCGTCGCCACATTGACCGATCCCATTCATCTCGCATCCAGCGCATTCTCACAAACTTAACCAGGTCATCGGTCCATCTAGTAGAAGACCTTCAACGCATTGTCTTCCGATTCGCGGTCGCCATTCCAAAACTTGTCGGCCCCATCGGCCATCCGTTCTGCAAGCAATGCCCACTGCCACTTAAGTTTCACAATTCTTCGGGCTATGTCGGTAACTTTGGTTCTCCTGCGGATATCCTCATTTTTGATTTCAAACGCTGAGCATAACCATCTTGTTATAGCGGTTTGAGAAACCTCTTCATCCTTGTGTCTATCATGAAAAGTGGACTGTATTTGAAGGGTTCTGGCAATAGTGCGTTGAAAATAAGCGGGAAAATATTCACGGATCAATTCGGGCGATCTAGTATGGAAATGAGGGAAGTAGTACGCCTTACCTTGTAGTGGTCGATGCCAGCCCACGTGTGGCAGCGAGCTGGTGTTCTTCTACTCCAAAATGGCTCCTTCAGGATCCACACATTTCACACAATTGTTTTATATCCGCGAGGCGGGTTAATAGACACGGTTCACAAGGTTCTCTGCAATCTAACTAATTAGATGCATAAGTCTCCAGCCAGGTGGCTTGGAAAGCTGGCGGTTGAGATACGAGGCCCGTTCACGTTGAAGTTTCGGTTCGTTCTGGCGACCTGTCATTAAGGCGTACATAAAGGGAAAAGGAATGAGGAAGGAACGAGATAATTAGGATATCGATCGCCCGCGAAATCTCAAATGCGTTTGTCTATGTGTTTTTGGTCATTGATTTATGGCATTTACAAGAGATGGCGCTACCATTTTCCCGGCCTTAAAGGGTCACCTTTAATGAAAATTAAACTTAGCCCTATGAGGTGTACTACCGTATACCTATTCAGCAATACGGACTAAGATGCGGATTTTTACATTTCAATTATTAAGATTTAAGATAAATACTGCGAGTTGTATAATACATTAAGTTGCATACCTATAGTTAAATTTTAATAGAAAATTATGTTGCGTCGCTAACTAACTAAAACTAACAGACCTAACTATCAAGCCAGGCCTTATTGAGTCGGTAATGGACACAGACGCACAACAGGGCGCACATAGCTACCCTTTGCGGTTTTCACAGTAACAACACGGGTTGTACCGTCCTTGGAGGTATGCAATTTATCAATAATGCCTAATGGCCATGAAAGGGGCGGAGAGTTATCAGTAATGATAACTACAATAGTACCCTCTTGTATAGAAGGTGCAGGACTATTCCATTTGGATCTAGCCTGAAGTTGATGTAAGTATTCTGAACGCCAGCGCTGCCAGAACGACTGCACCAGTTTGTCAAGTAGAGTATGTCGCTGAAGCAAGCTGAGCGAGTCTGCTTCAGGAGCGGGAAGGGACAACAATGGCGCGGTGTGCAAGAAATGCGCAGGGGTCAGTGCTGATGGTTCAGTAGGGTCACTACTCAAAGCAGTAAGTGGCCGCGAATTAACTAGAGCCTCAACTTGGCTAAGGACAGTTATAAGTTCCTCGTAGGAGAGGATTTGTTGACCTATAACTTTAAAAAGGTGAGTTTTAACTACCTTAACCATACTTTCCCAACATCCTCCAAAATGTGGGGAAGCAGGCGGAATAAACTTCCAATCTATATGATTGAAGGAAAGTTCTTCCTCAAGATGAGGACGAAAATCTTTAAGAAATTTGTGAAGGTCGCGTAAATAAGAACTTGCACCTACGAAACAAGTACCGTTATCGGTATATAAGCATTTAATAGGACCGCGTCGCGAAAGAAAGCGTTTTAAGGCTGCAAGGAAAGTCACCGTACTTAAATCTGTTGCCACTTCAATGTGCGTGGCACCCGTCGTCAAACACGTAAAAATGCAGAGCCAAGCCTTACGGCTCTTAACACTTCGACCACGAAATGGTGTGTACTGCAGCGGGCCTGCATAGTCACAGCCGGTGTGAGTGAACGCCTTGTCGACTTGGTTAACACGCTGGCTAGGTAGATCTGCCATAAGTGGAAGAATAGGACGCGGGCGGAACTTAAAGCAAGTGTTACAGTTGTGGATTCTGTGACGAATTATTCGACGTGCAGCTAAAATCCAATAATTATGCCTGAGTAAGGACATAAGCAACTCCGGACCGGCATGAAGATGTTTCTTGTGACAAAAGTCAACAAGAAGATCAACAATATGGTCATGACGTGGTAGAATACAGGGATGTTTATATTCGTAGGGTTCGTCCGAATTTGTGAGACGACCACCAACTCGTATGATGCCGTGCTCATCGAGAAACGGCTTAAGCTTATGGATGGCGGGAGTACATGGTTTATTGTTTTTTAAATTTAAAATATCGTTACGGAAATGAACATCCTGTACAGCTCGCAGCAATTTAATTTCTGCATATTTCAGATCAGAGCTTGATACAGTACGTGCACTAGGCAGTTGTCTTAAAAACTTATAGACGTAAACAATAGCGCGTAGCAACTTAGACCACTACGAAACACGTAGTGCTAGCGCGTAAATTGGTGATTCCGTAACCTCAGAAACCACGGCATGAGCGACTGATTTCTGTTCGGGTACGCCCTCATGCAGTGCATTGTGTTCGAAAGTATGTATGGGCCACTCAGCTGGGTCATGAGAAACCCACGATGGTCCACGATACCACAATGGATGCTGCAAGAGCTTAGCTGGCGTGACACCACGAGACAGACAATCAGCGGGGTTCTCAGTACCTGCGACATGGTTGAAACAATTAGCGGGTATAAGCTCTATCAGCTTAGTAACCCGATTGGCAACAAAAGTTTGCCAGCGGTGCGGTGAGGAATTTATCCAGGCGAGCACTACTTTAGAGTCAGTAAACGCGTATACCTTATGGATGCGGTAGTGGGGCGATATTGTGTCTTGTACCTTGCGAAGCAACTTAGACAACAGTAGGGCCGCGCACAACTCTAGTCTAGCCACCGAAATGGTTTTCACAGGTGAGACTTTAGACTTCGCACTAACTAACTGCACGGAGTAGTTAGAACCATTGTATATTTGCATGTATACGACTCCACCGTAAGCACGCTCGCTGGCGTCAGCGAAACCTACTAAATTCATGGTGCATCCGTCGACCAACCCCAGATGACGCGGGATAATAATTTCATTAAGCGTAGAAAGCTCAGTACAAAACTGCTTCCAAGCGGTGACTATATGTTCAGGTGGTATGTCGTCCCATTCACACTTTGCTAACCAAAGTTCCTTAATTAAGAGCTTAGCGTACAGAATAGTGGGGGCGACAAAACCCATTAAGTCCCATAGCCGAGCCACTGTGGAAAGCATGGTTCGCTTGGTACATTTATCATCTGGTGTGGTGACGTCAAAGCGGAAACTGTCACAAGACTTGTCCCAGCGTAAACCCAGGACCTTATGCGGTATAGACTTCTCATACTCGATATCGGGCGAAGCCTTATGAGTATCAGGTATGTGTGCGAGAACCTCTTTCGAGTTACTTGTCCATTTGACAAGGTCGAACTGGCCTCGCTTGAAGAGCTGAATAAGCTCATCACAAAGCGAAATTGCTTGCGGTATGGACATGACACTACAGGCAATGTCATCCATATATAGGGCGGAAGAAGCAGCAGCAGACGCTGCAGGGAAATTATCGCCTTCATCAGCGACTAACTGGCGGACTACACGTAACGCGTGATATGGACTAGACTTAAATCCGAAGCAAACACGATTAAATTGGTAGACCATTATAGGTTCATGTTTACTGAATCTGTAAAAGATGCGTTGAAATCTACGGTCCGATTCACGAACGCCGACATTGAGAAACATTTGGCGGCAATCAGCAGACAGGGCTATTTGAAAGAGACGAAAACGAATTATAATATTAAATAAATCACCCTGTAGATTAGGGCCTGCATGTAGAATGTCATTGATCGACTGTCCCGATGTAGTTTGACTACTAGCGTCTAAAACTACGCGAAGTTTAGTAGAAGTCTTATCTTCGCGAACGACACCGTAATGCGGAATGTAATATGACAGATTAGAAACGTTGTCATCTTTTAAAACCGGACTCAAATATCCCTTGTTAATGTAGTCCCGCATGACGTCATTGTAAGCGCTGCGTAACCCTAAGGACGCATCAAGTTTGCGCTCCAAACAATGAAAACGCCTAAGTGCGGCAGCGTATGAGTCGCCTAGCGAATAAGGGTCGTCGCAAAATGGCAGCGACACAATATATCTACCACTGTCATCGCGAACAATGGTAGCGCGAAAATGTTCTTCGCACTCGAGATCCTTACGGCTCTGCGAGGGCGAGGCGGAAATTTCTTCAAGCTCCCAGAATCGCTTGAGAAGCGAATCTAAACTGGGATCTTGAAGAAAAGAACAACATGAAGTTGTACTCGTACAGTGTGAAGTATGTGCCGTAGGTACGGAACCCATAACCACATACCCCAACACAGTTTCAATAGCGGGAGGTATATTATATTGCTCGCTATGCACTATGTTAGGCAAAAGCAAGCGCGGGAATATAGCAGCACCAATCAAAACATCGATACCGCTCGGCTCCGCAAACTTCGAATCTGCGAGCGGTAATGTTTTGAGATGTGTAAGTTTAGAGACATCGACGAGAGCGGTCGGCAATGTCTCCGTTATACGTTCAACAATAAGCGAAGAAACGTTAAAATTAATATCATTACTAAAACGAGAATATAATTTAATATCTACGGAACCTTTAACTGGTTTTTCCGACCCACCGATTCCTTTAACTATTAAATTAGAAGTATGAAAGTTCTTCCAAAGTCCTAGACGCTTAAAACATTCAGAAGTAATAAAATTACTTTGAGATGCGCTATCTAGTAAACAACGTATTATGTGCGGCTTATCATTTACATCGTAAATTACGACTTGAGCAGTAGCGAGCAGAACGGTTGTGTACGCCGTACATTGCGAGCTATCTCTCGCCGACGGCGACGCCGCAACGCACCGAGTGTCAATCGAACGCGATCGAGCGGCGCCAGCGACAGAGGTCGTACACAACGATACCTCAGACTGTGAGGTAATAGAAGGTACAGTCGGCATAGGCGTTGGGACCGGATTCGGCTGTGACGTCACTACAGTTGATAATTCCGGGTTTTTATTAAAATGTAACAATGTATGATGACGTTGATTACATGCGCGACACTTTAATTTAGAAGAACAGTTAACCGTTTTATGTTTAATACTCAAACAATTGACACAAGCATTGTTGTCTTTCACACATTTGAAACGAGCTGTCGGAGTCAAATTATCAAAAGCGGGACATTTATATAAGTGTTCATGGATATATGCTTCGCACAGACACTTGTTTGAATTATTTAACTCAGAGCAAGCTACATAGGATTGTGGATTAGGAGCGGTCATTTTATTATTAAAACTACGCGATTTATTAGACTTATGTGAATTGTCCGAACTATTAGGCTTATTATTGTTAGCTAAGGGTGGTTGGGTATTACGGAATATCCGACACTGATCATTGATGAAGCTGACAAAACTATCTAGAGTGGGAATCTTACGATTACGTTCTGTCATCTCGAAAGCGCGAGTAGTTTCAGTGTCAAACTTTTTTATTGCGAGGTGCAATAAAATGAAATCCAGAAGGTCAACTAATTTTAGATTCTTTAGGGAATTAATTGCGGTGATGAACTTGTCCACGAATAGCTGGTAATTCGAAACAGACGCGGGACCGGACAATTTAAGATTTAAAGCTTGATCCAAGTAGGTAGACGCGAGGACACGAATATCCTGGTACCTATCGAGGAGTGCCTGGAACATGACTTGGTAATTCTCAGCACACGGTGTGACTCCCGCGAACACAGACTGTGCCTTCGGCGACAGCTTACCTATTAAATAGTACAACCTGTCTGCATCCGTCAGCGACTTATTGTCATGAACTGTAGATTTAAAACTTGCATAAAATAATGGCCAGTTTCGTATATCACCGTCGAACGACATGAGTTCGATTGGCGGCAACCTTGGTCTACATGTTGCGGAATCACTCATACTGTGCCTCCCGGACGGCTTATCTTCCAATTGAGACATCACACGTTTCACGGAACAATACATATCCTCGAATGAGGCGTAGGCTTGATAGCTAGGCTTCGCATCGGGATATACAGCCAGTAACCTAGCATTATAATCATCCAATAATCTATGAAAGTCCGTTCGAATATCATCTATTGTTACACAAGAACTGAGAAAGCCTTCTCTCACCGATTCGGAAGTATTAGCGACTTTAGAGCGATCATAAATTGACTGAATACGCTCGAAAAGTATGTTACGCTTAGCTTCTAAAATCACCAACTGTTGATCTTCCGAAGAAGCGATTGCTTTCGCATCACGCGGCATTGTTATGTTATGTAGTTACAAATAACCACACAAACAAAACAATGTACGGTAATTATTTAAACGAACAACTATATGTAGAAAAGTAATACTACTGATTGTGACTGTACTGTGACAACGGGTTTCGCAATATTTGCGTAGTAACGAAATAAGTTTTTTCGTAGTACCCACTAACCAAAGTAATTAGATAGTACAAAATGTTAATAGCATTACTATCCCAACCAGTTTTATTGCTAAGTTTGAATATTGTTTAAGATAAATGAATAGGTATAAATATGCAACCTATAGCCCGCAATCGTCGAAACGTATTCGGTAAAGTTATGATATTTATACTGCGTAGGTACCTACAAGTAGTACACCTATTTTATTTTTCTCTTATAGAATGAATGTCTACCCCGCGGTATTCGGAAAGTAACTTATTCCTAACAATTTATAATTGGAGGTAGGTGATTCCTATAAGGGCGGTTAAACTAAAAGACGCTTGAAATATGGAAATTTACAATACGACAAGTTAGTTTTAAATAAGAATTATTTTTAATAATAGCAGATACGTAATTATGAACCTGCTATAGCGGCGTTGATGGAACCACGTATTGGGTTTACAACTTGATTATGTGGGTAGGCGGCTAGGTGCCACGACCCTAGTAGGAATTTATAATTGATTCCTACGTAAGAAATAAAGGAAAATGGATATATTATAGTAATATATCCGGCTCGAAGGACCAAAAATGTTATAGCGGTTTGAGAAACCTCTTCATCCTTGTGTCTATCATGAAAAGTGGACTGTATTTGAAGGGTTCTGGCAATAGTGCGTTGAAAATAAGCGGGAAAATATTCACGGATCAATTCGGGCGATCTAGTATGGAAATGAGGGAAGTAGTACGCCTTACCCTGTAGTGGTCGATGCCAGCCCACGTGTGGCAGCGAGCTGGTGTTCTTCTACTCCAAAATGGCTCCTTCAGGATCCACACACTTCACACAATTGTTTTATATCCGCGAGGCGGGTTAATAGACACGGTTCACAAGGTTCTCTGCAATCTAACTAATTAGATGCATAAGTCTCCAGCCAGGTGGCTTGGAAAGCTGGCGGTTGAGATACGAGGCCCGTTCACGTTGAAGTTTCGGTTCGTTCTGGCGACCTGTCATTAAGGCGTACATAAAGGGAAAAGGAATGAGGAAGGAACGAGTTAATTAGGATATCGATCGCCCGCGAAATCTCAAATGCGTTTGTCTATGTGTTTTTGGTCATTGATTTATGACATTTACAAGAGATGGCGCTACCACATCTCCATTGCCCTTTGGGTGAGTTTAAGGATTCTGATAAGGCCCATTGTGAGCGACCACGTCTCGGTCCCATAGGTGATCACTGGCAACACACACTGACGAATGTGAGTTTGTTTATTTGTTACGTTTCACACCTTAATGGCTGAACGGATTTATTCCGATCTACCTATATAGATAGACCAGAACCTTGATTAGGACATACGATACTTTTCATCCTGGTATAATAGTCGCTGGGATAATAAAACACTATTTACGCGGGCAAAGCCGTGGGCAGAAGAAAGTATCTTAATAATGGTGTCTCGAGTCACTGTCACGGCATAGATGCCGAGCTCTGTTGTAGGGTAGGACTATAAATACGCCAAAACAGACAGTTTGTCAAGTAATTATCTTGATAATTTAACAGGAAAATAAACAGCTACGCTCTGAAGAGTTTTACGTTGTTTTTTGTTGGCTAAAGATAGATTGTCTTTTTCCAAATGTTTTTTGTGAAAAATTGTACTCTACTATTTTTTGGTTTAAAATTTTCTGGGAAACTTTTGGAATTTTCTCTTCGTGTGTTATTGCCCGGGGAAGTATTTTTAGTATCCAATTTGTTTTTGCTGTTAGTAATACTTTGAGGTTTACTTATGGGTGTCATTGAAATAACAGGCGTAAACTAGACTGTCAACACAGTCTTTGGAACACGCGCGAAACCGAAGAATAATTTGCTTTTATTAACCGACTTCAAAAAAAGGAGGAGGTTCTCAATTCGTCGGTACGTTTATTTTTTATGTATGTTACCCAATTACTCAGAGACGCCTGGACCGATTTCGAAAATTCTTCTTTTGTTCGAAAAGGTATACTTCCCAGGTGGTCCAATGGCCACCATGTTAGGATCTGATGATGGTATCCTGGAGAAATAAAGGCAACTCCTACAATATTATAGGTGATTTTATCAACAATGTAATGACTTGATCTTAGAAAGTATCATTTGGTGAAGTGGAACTGATGAAGAAGACCACAGAGGGTCACTGAAACTCCTTAGTAATAAGTATGTCTGGGGTATAAGATATCTCGAATAGTTAACCGACTTTGATGATGTAAATACTTATAAATAATTGTTAGGTACTTATGAATATGGTACCATCGAACTGATCTGATGTTGAAGCCGGAATGTAGGCACTGGTACTCCGAAATAAAACAATGTATCCTAATCGTGTTTGGGCGTAATTTAATCGTCGTGAGATGTACATTGTATATTTCATGATAATTTGAGGTACCAACCAAAACTAAAAAGAGAAAAATAAAACTTAAAAATTGAACCGACTCCAAAGCAAAACACTACAAAGCGTTTTCCGTTTACTTGTCTTTTCTAATATACTAGACACTGAATAAACTGATGAAAAGTCTGCCCTAAAATTAATTCAGATATTTAGAAAGGTTTCCTCATGTCAGTCATGTTTTTAGTCGGATCTACTCCTAAGTAATTGTATGTGTATACATAATGAACCTACCAATCAACATATTAACCAACCATAGTTCTTGTAACTGAGACACAGGCGTTCTCTCTCTTTCTCTTTAGGTTCTCCCCCACGTTCTCCCTCACCTGGAGCGTTAGCCTGTAATGTAACATTTCAGATTAAATTTTGAGCATTACATTACAGTACTGCTTCCCTGACTTGACGAGCATTCGCCTGTAATGTAACATTGGATTCGATTTTGAGCATTAAATTGATGCCAAAATGTTTAAAAGTGGTGCGCAATGCTTTTACAATTTGTATCAAAATCTTACAAATTGTATAAAAATTGCGCAATTTAATGCTCGGTCCCTCACCGATGTAATGCTCGAATCTGTAACATTACACGTTGCATACTGTAATGCTCGGTTCTCCTCCCTGATGTAATGCTCGAGTCTGTAACGATACATTACAGGTGAATGCTCCAAGTGAGGGAGCACCTTTTGAAAATGAGTGGGTCATAATCCACCACCTACCCCAATGCGAGTTGTTGGATATTATTGTGTATTTGACTTTTTATCTGGTCCTGCTGGTTTTGGCTCCCGGCGCTTTCCTTCGCCGTTTTGAGAGCTGTGGTGATGAAATAATTTGCACAAAACTGCAAAGTGCAAGTACGTTAAATGAAAACAAAAATTATACTTCCGAAAAATATCTCCATGAAAGCCAATAAATAAATTAAAGAACGTTACAAAACTTGTTTGACTGAAAAAGGAAAACTCCGAGTGCATTAAGCAAAAAACCTTTCTACTGGACGCTAGAGTGCACAGTGGATGAACGGTAAACATTCTGGACAAAAAGAGAAAATTATAAATGGTAACTCGGTTTGCCTTTGGTCCGCAGTAGTGCACAGTTGTTTTTTTGTATATGTTACCGTAAAAGCCCGAACTACGGTTAAAACTAGGATTTACCGGCAACACCTAATAATTTAGCAAGTCTTACTGATAAAGGTCCGAAAAGGTCTATGATAATTGCTCATTTCTGGCTTTTACCATCAATCACACGGTAACTCTTAGGATTTCCCTCCGAGACCAGTAAATGTTAAAAAAAATGTCCATGTAAAACATTAATGCGAATTTATAACAATTATGTTGTAGATTGATTAGCTTCACCAAAGTTCATCCCGTATCACTTTATTTAAGGTGACTTTGGTATCCGCACATAAGCGTACACTGCCATTTGGTTTGACAATAGGAAGCACTAGTGTTCCCCACTCAGAGCTATCAACTTTTGTAATTACCCCTTGTTCGCAGAGTCGTACTATTTCATCGTCAACTTTATTTTTACGAGCATATGGTATACGTCTAGGCTTAGCAAAAATTGGTGATACCTCTTCCTTTAGGGTCAAATGAGCTTTGTAATCAGGTATGCACCCAAGGGAGCCATCAAATATCTTCGAGTATTCAGAAAGTAGCTTATCCAGTTTTGGATGTTCTTTAGCATTAACTACGTTTATATCTGCCAGATCCAAGTTGATTGCTCGTATCCATGCCCGACCGAAGATAGGGTCAACGTCTTGTTTGATAATGTATAATTTTCCCTCAACTGTTTGGTCATTGTATTTACACGTAACAGATGCCAATCCGAGTGGTGCGAAGATTTCTCCTGTATGTGTTCTCATTGTGATGTTAGTTTTGTAAATCTTGCATCCAGTGTTTAATTTTTAAAATCTTTGTGAGAGATAGATGACAGAGCAGCTCCTGTATCTACTTCCTTTTTCAGTTTCGAGTCATTGATGCGTACATTTATCAGAAATTTGTCTGTGTTGTTGGATCGTATAAAATTCACATCCCATGGGGTGGTGTCATCGACTATATTTGAGGAATTGTCCGTAATGTCCGTGTCCTGCAGCTCCACATGCTCAGGCTCCAGTTGGTTGAGTGTTGGTTGTAAGCAGACGCGAGCAAGGTGACCAACTCTATTGCATTTGCTGCACATATCCTTAATGTGCGACACCTGCCTGCTTGATGGTCTTTGCTGCCACAACGAAAACACTTGCCTCGTAAGTCCCTCATGGTAAGAGGTTTATTCTCTTGCTTTTGACTGCGTGTATGAGTTTTAATATTATGTAGTAAATCTTGGTTTGAGGAGTGAGCTGCTGGTGACATAAAGGTGCTTTCAGATTTTGCTAGTTCAATCGTGGTTGCTTTATTAATTAAGTCAGAAAAATCAGTCACCATTGTTTCCTGAAGTAATTTTGGTTCGAATATTGGTGTCATTTAATCCTCTTATAAATTTTAAGAAAATTATCACAGATCGACTTCTTACAATTGTTACACGTGAATTCGCAATCTTGAAATAAATGTTTCAACTCTGACGAGTATGACATAACTATCTTGTCAGAGCCTTGAAGTCACGAAATAAATTTATGTTGACTAGCCCAAATGCTCGGTTTTGGATCTATATAGTGTTGTAATATTTGAACCAACCTGCCGAATTCAAGTTCACAAATATCGTTCGGTGCGCACAATTTTGTAGAGATGAATTCTAATTGTCTTTGATTTTTCTATGTTTAAAAGCAAGTTAATTTTCAAACGTAGAGTTTTTGTGTTTTGACAATTGTTGTGAAGAAAATTTTATGTCACTCGTTTTTTGAGAATCGTTCAGAGCAAGCTGTAATTTTGAGTCGTTATATTTGTAGTAAAGATGTAGTCTTTTATCAAGGTTATTGTATAATACTGAATAAAATGTATGTGTGAAATGGACTGAAGAAGGCGTCGTTTATTTTCCTACTGGATCCCAATGTTTGACATCTCCTGGAGGGCAGATATCCGTAAGACACAAGTCATAAACTTTCTGGTGTAATTCCGGTGGTAATAAACTAAGCAGCGTGAGGGTCTCGATTTCTAGATTATGACAATTATTTAGCTTTATGTAGGTTTTTTTAGGTGGTCGCTCACAATGGGCCTTATCAGAAAGCTCAAAGTCACCCAAAGGGCAATGGAGAGGGCTATGCTCGGAATTTCCTTGCGTGATCACGTCAGAAATGATGATATCCGCAGGAGAACCAAAGTTACCGACATAGCCCGAAGAATTGCCAAACTTAAGTGGCAGTGGGCAGGGCACATTGCTCGCAGAACGGATGGCCGATGGGGCCGAAAAGTTCTGGAATGGCGACCGCGAACCGGAAGACGATACGCTGGAAGGCCTCCCACTAGGTGGACTGATGACCTGGTTAAGGTTGCGGGAAGGCGCTGGATGCGAGACGCACGGGATCGGTCAATGTGGCGACGCCTGGGGGAGGCCTATGTCCAGCAGTGGACGTCTTTCGGCTGAAATGATGATGATGATGATGATGAGGTTTTTAATCTCTGAACAAAGTTAATGAAACTATCTCGTTCCTGAAACGGTTGAAAGTTAATTCTTGCTGTAGTTTCCGGTGTGCTTTTACGTTAAGCCGTGACGTAAGTCGACGGTGCTGTCGGTGGTGTAGGGCGTAAGCCATGCAGCTTTAGCTTTAATTGTAATATGTGCTCTTCTGTAGAATGCCGCTGCTCAATTTCAGCTTCCACGTCAAATGTTTGCAATTCGATTTCATTTTGTAGTTTTTCAAAATTTTGTTCGTAATTTGTTAGACTTGTTAGACGTGAACTTACTTCGTAATCCGAAGGAATTTGTAATTGTTATAGTGTACTTTCGAACTTTGTAAGCTGGCCGCGTATAGTAGCGCGCAGACGAGTAAGTCGCGCCAGTTCTGCCTCCATCGTCGCCAATATTATGTACGAGTATCATGTAAAATTACACTCATTTTATATTCAATAGGTTTAATGAAATTCACAGTGACAGAAAGATGACATGACATAATCAAAAACGAAGTAAATATATAACAAAGAAGGCCACATACATAGCTCATACTTCTTTTGCTTCACTAACATTCATACATCTAAGCAAACTTAATTATAGTTTAATAAATTTGTTAGATGATTTTTTTCCACGAAGTCGACTATTCGAATCACAATTTTACCTCATTTTTTTTCTCACTAACTGACTAAAATGTGTCGATTGCGTGCACGGCCTCAAAATAGATTATCCTTTTATAATATACTAGCACTCCGCCCGCGACTTCGTTCGCATGATTTCGCATTTTATTCAACTAAATTATGTGCAGTTAGTGAAGGCGATCAAAAATAAGCTATTGTTAAATCAATAATAAATGGGATATCGTAGATAATTACGGTTTAAGTTAGGATTTAGAGGACATAGAACCTCCTCCTTTTTGGAAAGTCTGTTAAAAATCTTTTTCCTTAGGCAATAATAAATTGCCATCACCCGTGTGTCAACGGTTTTTTGAAGAATCTTACGGCACTAAGATGATCTCTTTCTCGATTTGGAACTAACGAACTGGACCGTTTGTCCAGTGTTGTTTTACGGAGATATCGGTGAACATACACAAAAAAATAATAATTAAGTACCTTACTAAAGGCAAATTGCCTATTAGGTCCAGCTAAAAAGTGAAAAATAAAAATCTATTTTACAAAAAAAAATATTGGTGTCCATAACGAAAAAAATTGGTAGGAACCAAAGACACCGGCTTCGAAAAATAAATTAATTTTTCACTTTGTAGTGTTTTTAGTTGGAAGTCAGTAATATTTTTTTGTAAAAAAGTTTTTATAGAAATACGTGTATCTTATAAGATTGAATTTCCAAAACGCCCTCCTTAGTGTTCACCTACATCATTCAAAGAAGCTATGTGTAATAAAATACATCAAAAATCTTGATCACCCCCTAAATAGTATTTTGGGGATAGTTCCGAAAAACGAATAACTACCAACCCACATTATTTATTAAGATTAGTATTTGTCCCAAGTTTATTAATCCAAGAAATGAAATTTTCCATACGCGAAACCACATTCGGCATCTTCAGCGACTCATGGCGACCCTTCAGTCGGTGACCAACTCAAGTTCCCCCCACCCCAAAATTTAACATCCCTTAAATCGTATTTTAGGAGTAGTTTTGTAAAACTTGTAATGACAACCTTTACCTAAAATCAATAAAAAAAATATAAAATATTTGATGTTAGTATTGATGCCAGGTTTTAAATATACAAGCCCAACAAATTGCCAACTTTAACCTCCATTAGGGGTAGAATTTCCGGAAATCAATATTCCAACTCTAACTTAGAAACTATAGAAATTACATACAAACTTTCAACCCCCATTTTAGCCCCGTTAGGGGTGGCATTTCCGGAAATAATATAAACTCATTGTTTTTTATTAATCAGGAGCGTAAATCTATATTTTTAGATGTTTTACCTTCCAAACCGAAGAAATTCATGTAACGTGACAACTCCTATTTTATTCCCATAGGGGTAGAATTTCCAAAAACTAATAAATACATGTTTTTTTTTTACCTACCTAGAGATTAAATCTCAAATTTCACGTGTCCAACTTTTAAACTGTGGAAATTACATACAAACTTTCAACCCCCTTTTTACCCCCTTATGGGACGAGTTTCCAAAAACCAATAAACGCATTAATTATTTTTATCAACCAAGAGCGTAATCTAAAAATTCACGTGTTCAACTTACAAAATGTAAAAATTTCACATAATCTTTCTACTCCCTTTTTACCCCCTTACGGGTCGAATTGCCAAAAACCAATATATACATTAATTCTTTTTATCAACCAAGAGCGTAAATCTAAAAATTCAAGTATCCATCTTACAAACTGTAGAAATTACATACAAACTTTCAATCCCCTTTTAACCCCCTTAGGGTTGGAATTTTGAAAAACCAATAAACACATTAATTATTTTTATCAACCAAGAGCGTAATGTAAAATTTCATGTGTCCAATTTGCAAACTATAAAAACTTCATACAAACTTTCAACCCCCTTTTTACCCCCTTAGGGGTCGAATATCCAAAAACTAATAAATACATTAATTCTTTTTAACAACCAAGAGAGTAAATCAAAAATTTCACGTGCCCAACTTACAAACTGTAGAAATTACATACAAAATTACAACCCCCTTTTTACCCCCTTTGGGGTGGAATTTCCAAAAATCCTTTCTTAGTGCTCACTTACGCCACATGAGGAACTTTTCTGCCAAATTTCATTCTTCTAGGCCAAGCAGTTTAGGCCGTGCGTTGATCGATCAGTCAGTCAGTCAGTCAGTCAGTCAGTCAGTTTCTTCTTTTATATATATAGATTATCATTTTAACCGAAAGAAGCTCACATGTAGGTAGACATAAAGCTCCCCAAGAAAGATCCAAGGTCAAGTTCTCAAGTCGTGGAAGGGGAAGGTGGTGGTGTAGGGCAGGAAATGAGGCGGTGTATATCCTATGAAGGGTCACCACACTTGCAGCGATATTGAATTTGCTTACAACAAACGTAGGCCTGATAGGGCCTGAAGCAAAACACTATACATCGAAAAATAACTTTTTTGCGTCTTTGGTACGTACTGTTTTTTGTTTTTTTTTAGACACCGACTTTGGAAAAAAGACGATTTTTCGTTTTGTAGTGTTTTGTCGGTTTTTTATTGATAAAAAGCTTTTATATTTCTTTTTTTTTGTGGTACATAATGGACAAGTTCTATAGTAAGGTATCTAAAATGACCCCACAGTAATGCCCGAATAGATTACCCAAATGAAGACTCCTAAAAAATCCGTACACAAACTAAAATTACATCGTCCACGTAAACAATGTTCACATCACATCATCAGCCTATTAATGTTCCCACTGCTGGGACACAGGCCTCTCTCCGTTATAGGGGATGGGCCATAATCCACCACGCGGGCCCAGTGCGGTTTGGTGGATGTCACTTATCTTCGAATTTGTAGTTCTAGGACATGCCGGTTTCCTCACGATGTTTTGCTTCACCGTTTTTGAGAGCAGTGGTGATGTAATAATTTACACAAAGTATAGCGCCTGCCTGGGTTCGAACCCACGACCTACAACTTGTAAGTCGCGGCCGATACCACTGCGCCCCCTCTGCTCTCAACAATATTCATAAAATGAAAACTACTCCGCAACAAACTAAAGAAAAATCACGTAAATCGGATCATAAATCTCAACGTAATCGGTGTACATACCTCGTTGTTTTTGAAGTCAATTAATAATTACCAATAAGGAAATCAATATTTACGCTCATCCAGAGATTGCAAAACGCAAGTCAATAAGTAACAAAAAAAAACATACCTACGAGTACTTCATTTTGTCTCATTCTCGTAGTGTATGTATAAAAGATATTAAAAATTTTCAACTTTTACCAGTATCTGAGAGTGATTGCTCGTAAAAGCCCGAAATTAGCGACTATTATAGATCATCTCGGATTTTTTAAAGTAAGACTTGGTAAATCTTAGGTTTTACCGGTAAAGCCTAGGTTTAACCGTAGTGCGGAAATTTACAGTAGGCTACCCACGGAATATTTAATTATTGTTGCCTTTGTTGATTTGAGGGTTTTTAAATTAAGTTTATCTCATTTGTGCTGTGTGAAGAAATCAACTACTGCTGTAGCTATATATTTTTTCCCCATCGTTAGTCCATAGAATCCTTGAGGGGCGAGCATCTCTTTGAGGCATCCGAGGACATTGCCTTTCCAAATCTCAACCTAAAATTTAAATAGTGTCTAAAAAAATGTTAGCAATGTTTAGGATATCCAGCCCTCCACAAAAATGTCTAAATAATTTACTGTCTAATGTTAGAAATGGTACTGCCATTTACTAACTTAAATTACTGAAAACGCCATGCAAATATACTCTTCTGAGTACCTGACACTAGTAGGTAAATGTAACTTTTTCGAGAAGGTTTGGTAAACTTTTCACCAAAAAAACATGAAAAATGATTGGTAGGGGAGGGGCAGAATAAAAACAAAGCTTTTTGTACAGTTACACAAGCAGACGCTATTGAACCCTTTGTGTATCCTTTGTTTATTTTAATATTTTTTATTGTAGTGCTTTCAATTTTAGTGCTAATCTCTAATTTTTTATATCGTAAACTAAATTAACATTTCGGGGGTTGTCACTTTATCGTTGCATAAAAATAGTGTCGTATCCTGAGTGATCGAAAGTTGATCGAAAATGGAACTATTTCACAGCAAACAAAATACATTTGTTGAGAAACTAGCGGCCTTTATTTAATTTCTACTCATTTATCTTCATTTGTCTTCATTCTATCGATTGCATTTATTTTATTGTTAATTTGTCATTTATTACAATAAAAGTTTATGTACTATGTGTATAAATACTATTATATTTAAATATATTACGTTTATATACATGAAACATTTATTTACACCAATAAGTAAAATTTTATTGAGGAGTCATGTCACATCGATTCGATGAATCACTTATGATTGAGCCTTACCTACAACACTTTGCCCCGCGCTTGCAACATTTATAAAAAATTAAGCTCATTGGCAGCTGTCAGTTTGACGATCCGTCACATCATCATGAATCGACGATATAATGTGCTAGTGTGCCATTGTGACATTTATCAATCAATGTTTTTTTTATGGCACTACCACAAGAATACCAAAAAATACACATGCCTGCAACAAGTGTATAAAGTGTACAAGTGTGATTATTTGTATTATTATTTGTAGTAGTTATACACTTGTTGCAGGCATGTGTATTTTACACTTAGTGAGTTAAAGCATTTTTTTTACTTTTACCTAGGGTTACACTTTTTCAAACGAATCTTGTTATTAAAAAATCAAAAAACCCGACTGCTTAAGAAGCGAACTGAAACGAATAAAAAGACGTAAACAAAAAGAAAATCATGCTGTGCAGTCGGTGGATACATATTTGCATATATAGAGGTGTCTGATCAAAACCAGATGCAGAGCATGATATTCTTCTTGTGTACGTCTTTTTAGTTCGCTTCTTAAGCAGTCCGGTTTTTAGATTTTTTTATTTAGTTTTTTTTAAGTTAATTTATATCTTTTTAGCTAACATTCCCGAGTAACATATAATAAATTATTTCAAAATAATTAGAGATCCTTATGAAAATTGCAATAATGTAACTCAAAGTAGCAAAATTTTGCCTATAAAATTCATTATTTGGCGTGCGCTGAGAAAACTATTGATGATACATAAAAATGATGTACTACATGATTAAAGTACTTACTATTAGCTACAAAAAAGGCTGCGAGATAAAATAAATCTCACTATCATAGTTAAGTCACAATACTCGTAGCAGCGTTTGTGTTCTAAATTTAATTAGATCGCTGGTAGAAACAAAAGTTGGTTACATTCGTATTGTATTTATTTATTTAATCATTAATGTACACACACAGTATAATACATAAAGACAACACATCAAGACAATAGAGTACAAGGGCACTGCTTATTTCTTAAGAAATTTCTGCCAGCAGACCAGCGAAAAGGAAAAATGAAAAAGAAATGTAGACAGTGTGGGAGAACAGGAAAGTAAGAAAAGTGAAAAATTAGCACACCTACAGAAATAGTTTTATGGTGGATATATACAAATATAAATACATAATTGTAAAATATATAGATACTTCTATAATATATATATACATATATAAATAAAGATCAGACTTGAGAGGATAGATAATGCTCTTTTAACGTTTTTTGCATAGTGAGATAGTGATCTCTGATGCTAGGCGTAAGTGATTTCCACAATCTTACAGCATGGACAGAGAAGGAATAGGAATATTAACTGGTTTTAAGTGAATCGGATTCAAGGAGGGATTTGAGATGTGATCTGCATAGTGCATCTCTGGGGCGAGCGTATAAGAGGGGTTATGCAAGATGTAGTATTAATATTATACTTATTCAAATAAATAGTTTAACAAATTGGTAGATAGGGTAGGTAGGGTAGGGTAGTTAGGGTAGGTGGGTGGGAAGGTATGTAGGTTAGGTGGGTGGGTAGGTATGTAGGGTAAGGTAAGTAGGGTATGTAGGGTAGGTTAGGGTAGGTAGGTGCAATTCATACACTCGGACAGTTGGACTCCATATTCGAAAGATGGCTTTATGCATTTGACGTCATTTTCTGAATAACGGTGTTAAAATTCTTCACGGAAGAACACCCTAGGAAAAAAAATTGGTAGATAGGCAGGGCAGGTAGGATAGGGTAGGCGAGCTCTTCTGACATAAGTAGCCCAATTGAACAACAATATATCACGGGAATTTAACGCAATGATGAACGTCGGGTGTAATAGCTAAATAAATAATCGAAAACATCGCGTTAAAATACCGTAATATATTGTTGTTAAAACGCGAAAGTTTTAAAGTTAATATAAGTAACACAAGTTAATATTACACATTTCAGCACCAAGCTCATATCCCCATCCTCACAATTTGTTTTTCAAATATATCAGATAAGTTGATCTGAACACAAGACTTCTTTTAATATTCATGATTCCTATTACCATAGTAATTACTTGAGAGTATTCCCCTAGGCGATGTTGTGCCACGTTCCCGGAAATCACGGGATTAAGCGAGATTAACGATGATATCGTCCCGGAAAACGGGATATTGATAGAAAATTGCTGACATTACATGAGTTTGTTAAGTATGTGTGTTAGGTTTTATTAAAAGACTAGCTCCTGCCCGCGGCTCCGCCCGCGGCTCCGCCCACGTGGTTTTAGTACTTCTCCGGATATCTTTTTAAACTATAGCACTCCGCCCGCGACATCGTTCGCGTGATTTCGTTTATCCTATAAATGATTTTCTTATGTGCAGTCAATGAAGGCGACCAAAAATAAGCTATTATTAAATCAATAAAAAAATATGGGTGTCGTAGATATACAGGGTTTAATGGATTGGGACTATTCGCTATTTCGTTCGTTATTCCTTATAGAATAATAGATTTCAGGTTACAGCCACAAAGTAAAATCCTCTTCTAAAACTAAACTTAAAATAATTCCCCTTTTTTGCCCCGTTGAGTGTCGAGTTTTGAACAACCCTTATGTTATTCACTCTTTTCTTCTGTTTTAAATTTTTAGTCAGATTGCGCAGTATGATTCCTCAAAAAAACTTTAACAACCCTTAACCCTATCTGAGGGGTACTTTTATTAAAATTTTGATTATTAACTTTATTCCCAAGGAATTACAAAACCCGGTCCAGTAAGATTCTTAGCTTGGGGTTAGTTTCGAAAAACTTATAATTTGAAAGTTGGCAGAAATACCAACCTGAGTAAACAATAAAGGTTGTCTAATTGTTTACTCAGGTTGGTATTTGTGCCAAGTTTCAAGTTTATTAAGCCAAGAAATAAGATTCTTCAAAAACACTTGAACATCGCCTAAATCATATTTTGGGGGTAGTTTCAAAAAATAATAATAACAACCTTCAATATTCATTTAGGTTAGTATTTGTGTCAAGTTTCAAGTTTATTGACCCCAAGAAATCAGATATCTACCAACCTACTCACCTGCACCTTCCTACCCTATTTACCCTACCCTACCTACATACCCACCTACCCTATCTATATACCCTACCTACCTACCTACCAATTTGTTAAACTATTTATTTGAATAAGAATGAATGCTACAATAAACATGTAACCAACTTTTGTTTCTACCGGCGATCTAGTTAAATTTTAGAACACAAAAGCTGCTATTGTGACTTAACTATGTTAGTGAGATACATTCTCTCGCAGACTTTTTTATAGTTAATAATGAGTACTTTAATCATGTAGTAAGTAATTTTTCAGTATCATCCATAGTCTTCTCAGCGCACGCCAAATAATGAATTTTATAGTCAAAATATTGATACTTTGGGTTACATTATTGCAATTTTCTTAAGGATCCCCAATTTTTTCGAAAATAATTTTTAGCTTATTTTACTCGGGAAAAATGTAGCTTTCCATAAGTGAAATAATTTTTTAAATCGGTCCAGTAGTTTCGGAGCCTATTCGGTACAAACAAACAAACAATCAAACAAAAAAATCTTTCCTCTTTATAATATTGGTATAGATAATGTTTAACTTGAAAAATAATTGTAATATAAGTTAGAGGAAGTAAAATTAATTATGTATTATGTACATAATTTTGTACTATTGTGTATTATGTACGCCTTTTGGTTTTGAGAGTTTACGCCTGTGTTTGTTAGTGAAATAATTAGGTTGAGAGATGTAAGTCAAAATTTGAGTTTGGAAATACTATCTCGTGTTTTTATGATACCTTGGTCTTATATTCAAACTTAAACTAAACATATTACAGTCACTTTTGGATTGCCAAAGAGTCGTTTAGTCAAAAATATGCAACAACTCGTACTTGCATATTCCAAAGTGTAAAGATCTCGCTGATAACCTCCTAATTTCTTATTTATCTAATAGTTAAACAATAAACACAGCTTATAAACATGGCGTTCACCTAGTTTTCCACTTATTTTATTATTATTATTTTTATAATAAAAAATACGGTTAGTCCCGACTCGAAAAATACCTACTAAAAACTGCCGCTATGCACGAAACTCTTCGATTCTACGTAAATAATGGAAGGTACAGTTGGAAAGAAAAGTGTTTGAATTCAATTAAATTGAGCAAGAAGCTGAAAAATATTGAAATTAAACTAAAAACAACGAAATCTTAGTTCGAAATATGTTTAGGTTAAGTTTATCTTTTACGGAAAGACCTTTAGTTTTTTACTGTTCTATGGAATGGATGGACACTTCCTTTTTTAAGTGATTGAACGCGACGTGTTGAATAGAGGCGAGGCTAGTGTGCGTTAGTATGATGAAACGGAACATTTATTAACTTTTGTCGCGAAAGTAACGGCATTTACATACAAGGTTTTCTTAATTTACTTGTTATATAGTTAAATAAAATATTACACTGTAACACTTTTCGTCATTACTGCCCGCGAATGTGATTTCGTGCATAGCGGAACTTATTACTAAAGTAGGTATTTTTCGAGTCGAGCATAGCGGGATTAGAGCATAGCGGAACTAAATGAAAAAATAAGCTGACCGGAGCACGTAGCTTGTTAAAACATTAGAAGTTTTAAGTTTGTTTCTCAATGTAAATACTCGTTGTATGTACTCGTAGATATGCGACTGTTAACAGGCAAGCTTTAAAAGCCAAGGCGATTAATTTATTTAATTAATAAATTTCAATTAGTGTCAAAATTTCAAATCTTGCTAATATTATAAATGTGAAAGTAAGCGTAGATGTGTGAATGTATGTTTGTTACTCAATCACGCTAGAGCGGCTGAACGGCTCTGGGTGGGATTTGGCACCGACAGATTAAAGTTTGAAATGAATAGCACATAGGCTACTTTGCATCCCGGTATAATGTTCCTTTGTGATAAGAAAACACTTTTCACGCGGGCGAAGCTGCTAGCAGAAGATAGTAGTAATTTCAACAATGTAATGTAATTCGGTGAATTTAATAATCCCTAAACTGTAAACATATTATAAGCCCGAGAAATCATAACATCACTATTTCACCAATTTAATTATTCATAAACGTGCTTCTGAAAATGTAAACATCACGATGCTACCCACAAATTAGTATAATTTAATTAAAATATTATGATATTAATATGTCTCAAATGTTTGGAGTGACATTATAAGTTATGGAAATGTCTACTTCTCCATATTATTGGTAGATATTAGATATAATCATCTCTAATTAGGTACTTATCTACTAAAGAATATGAAGAACAAGTATTTTGGAAATACACGTGAATCGTCTTGGAGTTAAGAGAATCAACGATCAACCGTATAAAAAGTGTCTGTGCTATACTGGACATGGAAGGATGAGGCTCTGTTAGTGGGTAACTAAAGTGCCACTAACGTGCAAATTGCGTAGCCAAGTGCGAGTCGGACTCGCGCACCGAGGGTTCCGTACAAACCTCAGCTTAAAGATATTATAGACCTGAGTATTTGGTATGGATTTCAATTTAATACCTCTACGCGTTTCTGAGGAAAGAAAAAAAAAAAAAAAAAAAAAATATTTTTATTCAAATTCAATATTTTTCCTTTATCTGTGCTATAAGACGTTGTTTCGTGCCAAATTTCAAGATTCTGAGTTCACGGGAAGTACCCTGTAGGTTTTGATTCCCTTGCGAGTGTCAAACAATTGCGGCAATTTGCGGCATAAACGGCTGTATCTTTTGATTGCGTTGGCTTCGAAGTTTGATTTTCACAGCTTTAAGGGACAGTAGACCTGGTTATTTGATATAAATTTTAGCTTGATACCTCCATGCGTTCTTGAGAAAAAGTGTCTTGAAAGATAGACAGACGGACGGACAACAAAGTGATCCTATAAGGGTTCCGTTTTTTCATTTCGAGGTACGGAACCCTAAAAAACAGTGACAGATAAAAATAAAGACAGGTAGAAAAATAAACTTATGTAGAACAAAGAGATCTGTTTCAAAACTAAATACTCTTTTTATTCTAACAGGATCGGGTGGCGCGGTCCAGGAAGGACCAGTGTTGTGGTGCATCTTGTTACTAGTTGTGAACTGCATAAATACTGAGTTATTTTATTGACTTGCATGATTACAGTAAAATAAATATCGTCATCATCATCATTTTAGCTGAAAGACATCAACTGCTGGACATTCTACTGACTAATCCTGGCTACCCCGCCCAACCTTGCCATTTGGTCCAAACAAATCTGTTGACCAGCTTTAAATTTCCGTTATAATTATTCCAATACTGATAGTCTGTTGAAGACAAAAACCGGCCAAGTGCGAGTCGGACTCGCGCACGAAGGGTTCCGTACCATTATCTCAAAAAACGACAACAAAAACACGTTTGTTGTATGGGAGCCCCACTAAAATTTAATTTTATTCTATTTTTATTTGTTGTTATAGTGGCAACAGAAATACATCTGTGAAATTTCAACTGTTTAGCTATCACGGTTCATGAGATACAGCCTGGTGACAGACAGACAGACGGACAGTGGAGTCTTAGTAATAGGATCCCGTTTTTACCCTTTGGGTACGGAACCCTAAAAAAACTATTCGCTTGCCATATTTCCTCAGGAAATAAGTCCATTAAATGCACGATTATACCGTATCCACAAAACAACTTCTAGATTTCCCTAGACATTACATTTCTAAGCAGTATGCATGTCACATGTTGCCTATTAGTATCGTAACAAGGCAGTTACTAGCGGCATTACACAACACTAGAGTGATATTTACCTCTGGTATTTATTTATTTATTAAAACTACATGGAACATACAGGCACATAGGCGGACTTCATCTTAAGTCAACAAAGAATATAGAATAGTTAGAATTGAAAAAAAAAACCAAATCTTTTTTGTTCACAATCTTGAAAAAAAACCTTGGCACCGTCCTTTTTTCCTACATTTGTTTTTTTTTTCAGAAAAAGTGAAACATTAATGGTTGTTTTGTTTGAATTAAAGTCAAATTATATTTAAATAAATGGTTACCATTGAACTTTGAAAATGCTTAATTTGTTACAATCAGAATCATATTTTGTTTGTAATTAGGAAAATCGCAGTCCGTAAATGGTAAACTTCAGTGGGTGTTGCCAATTATTTTAAGACATTTACGTACTATTTAACATAACACGAATGGTATAATCTAATTAAACAAAAAAAATGTAATATCAACTCATATACGATAACGGCGTTACCATATTTTTATTTTCGTATTCTTGAAAAAAAACCTACTCCAGAATAAAAACCGTTTTTTTACAACTCTAGGTATAGTTCTCGCCAAATATCTTGGCCGCCCTGAATTGGCTTTCCTATGCGCAAGTTACGGATCGGTGCTGTTTTGTATGAGATCTACTACTGCGCAGCCATTGTAGCCAATTTCAGGGCAGCCAAGAAGTTTGGCGAGAACTTTTCTAAACGTCTGTTAATTTCGTCTACTAAATATTGGCATTGATTGTATAGTAAGGACAGTGTGTTCCTGAAAGCCGTATATTTATATAAAAACAAGTAAAATTTAAAATCCTTAGGCACATTTTCATTTCATGCTACATAATTTATCTAGTGGTAGACGACGTTTCGATACACCTAATTTTGGCACGATATCTTAATAAAACACCCCGATTCAAACAATAAAACGCTCATAACTTTAGAAAGGCTGAACCGATTTTCATCTCAAACATAGCTAAGAATACTAGAGAGTATATATATAAAGTCACCACTCAAACAAAAAAAAAACTAAATTAAAATTGGTTCATCCGTTTAGGAGTACATAAATACACTTATACACTATAACACAGGTACACACTTCAAACTTATAAACCCCCCCCTTTCTAAGACTAAGAGCTGCGTGAACTACGATAAAGGATATAATAAAAAGCAATGTCATTTCATATTACAGGTAAGTCACGCGTATACACCCAAATATTCGGACGACTTTTTTTTTTTTTTTTTTGGGTGGGAAATCATCCAATGACTTCTCCCGCTTTGGGCTTTGGAATATTCGGACGACTGCATTTGCTATTTATATCAATGACTAAGGCATCATTCTTACTATGTTGTAACGTTTTTTACAGAACGAGTATTTGGAAGTTTGTAAAATACAGATCCTTCATATTTATGAGGTTTAGGAACATACTAGAATATAAATAAATAAATTATGTATAAAAATATATAAATGAAATTATAAATAAATTGGTTAATACTTTCAATATTTTATTTATGATTTATCTATTGGCAATTTAGTAACAGGCACTTAATAAAGTATAGGCTACACTGGCCATCAAAACTTATTACCACACTTATGAAATTGCAATTTCTCCTAAACTCGCGCAGCTGAGACCTGTTTGGCAATCGCGGCAACTGACCCGAAGGATTAAACTTAAAATCTTCGGGTCCAATGTCAAATCCGTGCTGCTCTACGGGTGCGAAACGTGGAAGGACACAAAGGACATCTCACGCCAAATACAAGTCTTCGTCAACCGCTGTCTCCATCGCAATCTCGGAATTTACTGGCCCGAGACCATCTCCAACGTAGAGCTGTTGGAGAAATGCCAAGAGAGCCCGATCAACCGCCAGATCAAGCGTCGCAAGTGGAGATGGATTGGCTACACGCTCCGAAGGGGATCGGGACGATCACATACCCAAGCAAGCTTACGACTGGAATCCCCAAGAGAAACAAAGCGTGGCCGTCCCCGTCAAATCTGGCATCGCACCGTGTTGGCAGAAGCGACGAGCATCGGAATGACATGGAGCGAGGTGAAGCGTGAAGCTCAAGATCGATCGCGATGGAGGACATCTGTGGACGCCCTCTGCCCCATCTAGGGGTTACAGGACATTAAGTAAGTAAGTGCGTGACGGATCGAAAATATTTGTAACACCTAATTGTATTATTTACCTACATTCTAAGCAAATAAATAAATCTATCTATCTATCTATCTATCTATCGGACTTCGCATAATTTAGAGTTCCGTAACAAACCGTAAAATTAAGTTGGTTGTAGTAGGAAAAAGTGAGTGAGTTATGAGTTTGGACTTAAAATTAATCGCAACAAGACCAAGGTTATTATTATTGACCGTGTTAGAAGTAATTCGCCTGAAGTAACCCAAATCGTGAATTGCACTGTAGTCCAATCTTATATTTATCTCGGGGCTATGATTTCGGGCAATGGTGGATGCGTGGATGAAATGAAAAAATAACTAAAGCCACGAACACCAGGCTCGTGAGGACGCTTATATTCCCCATATTTCTTTACGCGCCTGAAACGTGGACTCTGCGAGAAGTGGAGAGACAGAAGGTGGACGCTTTGGAAATGTGGTGCTGGAGAAGAATCCTTGGAGTCTCGTGGACCGAATTTCGCACAAACGTCTCGATACTTCAGGAACTCGGCATCAGGCAGCGTCTATTTTCTGTGGTACAATCTCGCATCCTAACATTCTTTGGACATGTTTCCCGGCGTGACAACCAGTCCATAGAACGCCTTGTCATTCAAGGAAAAGTGGAAGGCACTAGACCGCGCGGAAGGTCACCCACACGATGGACTGACCAGATCAAGTCCGCGGTTGGAGGCTCGCTGAATGAGTGCAGCAGGATGGCGTCTAGCAGGCAGCAATGGCGAAACGTCGTGAAGCGGATCACATCTGACCCCTCCAATAATACTACGAGCTCATAGCGATCACGACCGCTCTGTCAAGAGCGAAAAGAAGTAGGAAAAAATAAGTTCATAAACTAAAACCTGACTACTGAAAAATCACGCTCTAAAAAGTATAAAACAGGATAATATTCTCTTCTGAAATTGTTGTCCATCTGTCTGTCCGTCGTCTGTCACACAGGTTTTACAGCCAAATGGATGGAGCTTTAGTTTAATAAATTGACCGACCCCATCGAGTGATCGTTGTTTAGAACTGGTTGAGTAGATACATACTGTATTTATACGGCTTTTTTATAAAATTTTATTCCGTAGATTTTTTTAACTGCCCATTGACCTATGAACTTGAAATTTGGTGATAATGTTTATTATCACGTATATTTTACTAACAAATATCAATATATTGATAAAATAGATTTTTTCTTTGAAATTCCCTCATTTTTAACCGACTTCAAAAAAAGGAGAAGGTTCTCAATTCGACTGTATTTTTTTTTTTTTTTTATGTTTGTTACCTCAGAACTTGTTACTGGGTGAACCGATTTTGATGATTCTTTTTTTATTTTAAAGCTGGTGTTTGTCATATGGTCCCATTTAATTTTCATCAAGATCTGATAAAGAACTTCGGAGATACACATCAGAACTCTTCAATAAATGACGGCAAATCACTCGGGTTAGCTGCAATCGCATTTATGTTTATTGTTTACACCATTTCATAACATAACATCACACTAGTACGCTAATTACGATGGGTGCAACCGGAGGATCCAAAAAAATGCAAATTTATTTTAATAAACTAATTTATTACTGTATTACAAAGTATTGAAATTACGACTAATTATACTAAAGTGTCAATTGGTCGATGTCAGATCCAAAAGTGCCGCTCCACGTTTTTATGTTTCTATGGAAAGGTTCGATTGACGTCAATTGGTCACGTTATGCTGAGCTTGCGTTTCGTGCCCGTAGGTGCCGTGTGCAATGTATATGCAGGTATGCCGATGCAGCGATCTATTAAGGTTGACCATGCGTAACACCTCCCCCCGTAGAACAGCGAGTATCGATGGACTTGTTCAAGATGGTCGTTGGTAGACATCCAGGGTCAATCCTTATTTGGCTTGGGTTGATAGTGCGTGGTGGTGGGATTGCGTAGACGACTTCAGGGTTGCTGTTGAAGTTTTCTGTGATTTCTCTGGATGCTTTTCTTATGCGTAGCCGACGATAGATTAGAGTGGCGATGAGTGCGCATGTACCGGATAGTGCGAGGTACATGGGTATAGTAGTGTGGTAAATGACGGGATCGGTGACGTCATCTAAATGTACAGGCAGTTGCGTCGCTATCTCGTTGCTAAGCGTGTGAAGTTTTTGTAGATTTGGCGAATTTAGGATGAGCTTCGGATAATTTTCAGGCCTCGACTCGTTGTATAGGGGCATCTCAGTGATCTTCACGACATGTCCTTTGATGTGGTCGTCAGTGTTGGAGATGGTGAAGGCGGGTGTTCTCAGGTTACAGTTGTGGGGAATGATTGCCAAATAGCTGCCTCGTAGGGTTCGGTACTGTTCTTGACCGCAAGACATCTTCACTTTTGTTGGTACAGGAAAACTTAAGGTATAATGCTTGTCGTCCAGGGTTTCCAGGGCTTCGGTGGTGAGAGCTACGGGTGTCAGCTTGCAGCTGGGTTGAAGTTCTTGATGGACTATGAGATGCTGGATACAATCTGGTTTGCTCTGGATTTGTAGGTTGGCTGTTGACTCACAGAGATATATGGAGTTTACCTTCGGACATTCTGTCTCTATGTACCTAGAGTCTGAGCTAGAGAGTGCTACGAAAGGTGAGGGTGGTATAAGAGTTTCGTGGTTTCTGTTAGGAACAAGGGAAAGTTTGTACAAATTATATGTGGAGGAAACAACTATCGGGACTTTTATAACTACTACTATCTGCTTATTAGAATAGAAGTAACCTAGTTTAATTATTTCATAAAAATGCCTAATTTCTACGTCAAGGATTTCGTCATTAGCATATAAAATCCTTAATTTACCTAACATATACTTAATTTCATCTAAATTAAATAAAGAGTACGGGGTACTCGACGCACGAATAAATGTTAGGGTGTTCTCTAAACTTCGTAATTCTTCATAAAGATCTTCTACATTATCTCCTAAGATTAACAGATGTTGGGCCAGATGGGCGTATTTAATTAAATCTGTATCCCTATTAGCGTTACTTTCCAAAATTAAGTTTAGTGCTTTACTCATCTTATCTTGATTTGAAATTATACTATCTATTATTTGAGAGCTACGTGAAATAAATTTACTATTTAAACTAACATGGTTATTAATTTCTAATTCTAATTTATGCTCATTATTACGTAAGGTGTTTATGGCGTTTTCGTATTTAAGTGCATCGGTGTAGTCTAAATTACCAGAAATTGATTTTATTACAGAACCCAAACCGTCGATAAGGCCTCTTTTACTACGAGTTGATTCAAACATACTAATTTTACTAGTAATTAAATTGATTTTACTATTGAGATGTTTCAGATGAGGGTCGAATAGGAATAAGGTTTTATTGTTAACTAAGGGACTTAATTCAGCCATCTGTGTTTTTACCACTTCAATTTGAAGATGGATATTCTCTAAATCTATATGACTTAGGAAAGAATGGAAATGGGAAACGATCTTTGCCGCTCCTGATTTGAAGGGAAGTAGTCCTGGTCCATTGTCAAGTGATTCAACTGTTATCTCTTGTCCTTGGGCCGGATGTAGGGTCATCAGCCATAGTATTATCCTGTAACAAAGTGGGATCTTTAGGACTTCGCTTAAGGCGAGATTTTGCTACTGGACCGCGTTTCTTCTTCGTATAGATGTGGATTGGAAGATCTGCGAGTACAGTATCTTGCGTATAACGCGGGGCTAACTTCTGTCGAGACGCCATGGGATTGCGTACAAAGATTTGCTGGTCAGGGGTATAGTCCTTCTCGGGTTCTCTGTCCCTGTTACGGGTTTCAGTCAGTTGTGTCCTGTCATGTAAGGATGTCTGGTTAATAAGGTCGTATACTTGACCCATTCGTTTCCTATGGTCTTGTGAGTACTGTTGCAGTAAGTGTTCAGATAGGTCAATATCTATTGGGTCTCGAGGGTCAAAGTGTCCAGTTATCAAGTCCAAGGGTCTACATTTTGTGAAGCTATGGATCGAACTATTGTACGCTAAGATGGCATAAGGCATAAGATTAACGACTGGTTCATTTCGTCTCTCTAATTTCAATAACCTAAGATGTTCTAAAATGGTAGAATGGAATCTTTCTACTATGCCATTGTCGTTAGGGGAATGCGCTAATATTTTATGGTGAATAATTTTATGAGCTCGGTTGAATTCTAAGAAAATCTGATTTGTGAATTCAGGGCCTCCGTCCGTGACAGTAGTCAATGGGACCCCATGGTGGGTGCAAAATACAAGTAGAGCTTGTACTACACTTAAAGCGGTGCTATCTCTAAGGTGATAAGCTTGTGCATACTTAGAGAAAGCGTCTACAATGGTAAGGAATTTCTCTGTTTGAGCTGTGAACAGATCTAGATGGATAATTTCAAAAGGTTTACTAGGGGGTGGTACAATGTTAAATCTTTGCTTGATGGGGTGACGGTCGTACTTAGCCTGACCACAGATAGTACACTCATTTATGTACTTGGAGATGTGTTCTTTCATCTTAGGCCAGTAGAATTTAGAAGATAGGGCTAAGTAACATTCAGTGATACCGCGATGATTTGTTTTACCTTCGTGGTATTTCTTTATGATGTCTTGTTGACGCAGGTAGTCTTTAACATTCTCTAATTCAACTTTAGTTAGAACCATGTTCATTGAAGAGCTTTTGAAGTTGTCTTGAATTATGGGGATTATTTTATACATGGCAAGAGGAGGATGGATGATTAAACCGGTTTTGACTTTAGGGTTCACATATTCTTTAACTGCATTAATAACGTCGTTAGTCAGGTTAGACTCAGATAGTTGAATGGTAGTTCGGGTATGCGTTTCAAATGGCTTACTCACTGTCGGTCGTTTTTTAATATCGCCTACAAGTACAAAACAGATTTGTCTACTGAATTTATTTAAGGGTTCGTCTGATATTGGCACTTCTAGAATAGGGGCTTCGTTACTAGTGTGAACAGTTGCTGTGTCAGAGTTGTCGAGTATGTCAGGGTTGTTTGTAGGGGCTGTCAGTGTTTCAGAACCTGCTGTTGAGTGAGGCTTTTCAGATACATTTACCGCTATAGACATAGCGTCCTCGTTGTTGATTTCAATGCGGGACAATGCGTCGGCGTTAGTGTTCTTTTTGCCTTGCTTGTATACTGTAGTAAAATTGTATTCACTCAACTTAAGTCTCCAACGTGTGAGTCTGGAGCCTGGTTCTTTAAGGCTCATAACCCATTGTAAGGGTTTATGGTCTGTAACTATCTTAAACTTTCTCCCAAACAAGTATGGACGAAAGTATTTAGTAGCCCAAACTATGGCTAATAACTCCTTCTCGATTACACTATAGTTAATCTCACTGGAGTTTAATGTCCTGGACGCGTATGCTAAGGGCTTATCTTGTCCTATAGGTCCTTGAGAAAGGACAGCTCCTATGGCAAAGTTAGATGCGTCAGTCGTAAGCACAAATTCCTTAGAAAAGTCAGGGTACTGCAGTATAGGGTCGTTAGTCAGTAGTAATTTGCACTTTTCAAAACAGTCGATGTAGTTAGGGTCATTGAAGGTGATCCTAGAACCTTTCTTGAGACATTGCGTCATGGGTTTCGTAATGCGCGCAAAGTCAGGAATAAATTTCCTATAGTATCCTAACAGGCCTAAAAAGCATTTGATCTCGGTAGCTGTCTTAGGAATAGGGAATTTCTGGATGGCGATGATCTTATCGGGGTTAGGCTTAATACCGTCCTTACTTATTACGTGACCTAAGTATGAAGTTTCAAGCTTTAAAAATTCCGACTTATCCATCTGGATCTTAAAGTTTGATTCCCTTAATCTCTTGAATACTTTTTCTAAATTTACCATGTGTTCCTGTAAGGAAACACTAAAAACGACTATGTCATCGAGATATACGAGACATATGACATTTTGGAGGTCCCTGAGGACATTATCCATCACGTGTTGAAACGTGGATGGAGAATTTTTGAGACCCATGGGCATGCGTAAAAATTCAAAGTGCCCATGTTCTACATTGAAGGCCGTTTTGTGAATATCGGCTGGGTCCATTTCTACCTGGTAAAATCCACTTGCAAGGTCTAGAGTTGTGAAGTAATGACAGTTACCAAGTTTATCTAAGATGTCATTAATATTGGGGATTGGGTACTTGTCATCGAGGGTTTTCTCGTTGACCTTACGAAAATCAATGACTATGCGCCATTTAGTCTTTCCGGACGCATCAGATTTTTTTGGAACTACCCAGATGGGTGAGCTCCAGGCTGACTGCGAGGGACGGATTATCCCTTGGTCTAACATATTGCTAATCTGATCCTGAACTTCCTGTCTGTGAACAAAAGGATATCTATAGGTCTTAGTATAGACAGGTAATTCGTCGGTGGTATGAATACTATGCTTTATCTTATTGGTGAAAGTTAGAGGTTCACCATCGATATAGAAAACGTCAGCATATTGTGCACAAAGAGATTCTAGGTTGGCTCGTTCTTCAGGATTCAGATGGTCAGTGCGTAGTTTTGATAATACCTCGGATACGCGATCGCTAGGCTGATAGATGGTCGCGCTTTGCTCGTTAAAAAGTTCCGCGGTAACTGGCCTGTCCATTGAGAAAACTACATCATGTTTAGTTGGATTAGTTATTTCTATGATGCCACGGTTATTTTTAACAGAAGTAACACAGTCGCGAATAGTGCAATTGGAAATAGTCTGCTCTGATATTATTACGTCACCATCATGAAGATTAATGGGGACTCTAGCTAATTTGGATGAATTAGCGGGTACTATGTCCTCGTAAAGATTACAATTACGTGAATCATACATTCGCAAGGGATTAGATGAATTACGTGTAACAAGAACCTTATTCTTTAGATCTATATTAGACTCTAACTTTTCTAGTAAGTCTAAGCCTATTAAGCCGTCAAAATAATTGTGGAACTTGTAAATGTATAGGGTAATGTCACAGGTTTCTCCGAATTCCGGGAAGCACGGTATAGTAATGGAATAATTATTACGAGTTGTCGCGTGGATGTTAGTGACTTCGAAAGGCTCATAATTACACTGGATATGATGATAAAATCTTTCTACAACGTTCGGGCTAATAAAAGATAGGTTCGCCCCGGTATCTACTAATAGTTTAATGGGTGGATTAGCAATCTGAATGAATGGAAGTTGTCTCTGGGTTTGTAAGTTAATCTCTATTTTGGTTTGTCTGATTTCGGGGCTGTATGAAAATCCTGGCCTTCAGCAGACGTTCCTTGGGCAGATGTTCCTTCAGGCACATTCTGATGTTCCTCTACGTGCACAGGAACATAATCACTATGAGCTAGTGGCTCATACACAGGTTCGTAATTGTAAGGTACAGGGTAGAACTGGTCGTAATAGTCATTATAGGCATAGTCGGGGTATTCATAATAGTCGTAAAAGTCTACTTCGTTAACATTCATCTCACGAGTCTTAAAGTAGTTACTGGGAGGTGGATTTCCTTGTTGAGTCCAGTCATGTCCTGTCGAAGGTCTCGGCATAGGTTTAGGAACAAAGTGGCTTACACCACTCATGGGCTTAGGGCCATTATTGATGGGCGTGTAACTAGGCCTTTGTTGAGGCAATCGGAACACGTTGCTCTGGGGCCTATGGTTAGGCGGGGGTGCGCTTAACATTTGTTGGGTTCGCGTGGGACCGCGATTGAAAGGCACTTGGGGTCCCCAAGCTTGCATTGGCCTTGGCGGTTGTGGCTGATAAAAACTTTTGGAGGGACCGGGCTGATTAAACGGCGCTGAAAAAGTGACTGGCTGTGGAGTATGCAAATTAAATGGCTTAATCTGATACGTACTGGGATTAAATGAAGACGTAGACTGCACAGGTCTCCGCTCCGGCAAATGGTCATTACGCTGCTGTAAGTACATGGTGTTAATTTCCTCGTGCACAAACTCGAGGGCCTTTTCGATGGTGTCGGGTCGCATGCACCTAATATGCGAGCCTAAAGGTTCTTTTAGGCCACGAACGAATGCCTGTAGGGTTAATTTTTTATATAGTGCCCGTTTGGCCTCGATGGTAGTAGATATGGACTCATGCAAGGTCACATACGTCATAATTGTACTAAATAAAGTTTGGCACTTTTCGTAAAATTCCGGTGGTGATAAATTCTTTTGCGTTAACAGGGCCAAATCATTGTATAAGGCGGTCTCGTCCCGCTGGTCCGAGAAGTTATTAATCAGGGCGTTTCTAATACCCTGCCAGGTTTCGGGAATGCCATTTGAATTTATTGTGCGGGCGGCATTTCCGGTAACTTTATTAAGTATGCCGTTCAACAAGGATAAATTACTTAGTTCGTAACCTGGCTCTGCCTTAACAAATTGCGCGACAAGTTGGTCACATAAACGTACAAACCGCGTGAGCACGTTGGGGTTCCCGTCGAATTCGGGAACGAGGCGTAAGGCCTTGTAAACTTGATCTACCAAATCGGTACTCATTTTGTTAGTTAAATTATTCTCTATGATTAAGCAAGATTCTACACTTTCACTATCTTCTAATATAGTATCTAAATTCCTATTCGCATCGATTTGCGAGTTCCTATTAGAAATACTCGACTTAGGAGTCCGTGATATACGTGGGTGAAAAATTTTGAAAGTTTAATAGAAACACTTGAGGAAATTAACACAAAGGAAACACAGAGGAAAAAAAAAGGAAATTACACAAAGGATACTAAAATATAGGAAGGCGAGCAACTCTAGTAGATCTAGGTACTTACCAAATCTGCATCTCTCTGTGGTATCGATATTCGGATACTCCTCCGTAGCCGCACACCCGTAGGTTCGAATAGCCCGTTGTTGGTGATCGATTCACTGAATTTACTGGACTATCCTACCGACTGCGCCAATTACGATGGGTGCAACCGGAGGATCCAAAAAAATGCAAATTTATTTTAATAAACTAATTTATTACTGTATTACAAAGTATTGAAATTACGACTAATTATACTAAAGTGTCAATTGGTCGATGTCAGATCCAAAAGTGCCGCTCCACGTTTTTATGTTTCTATGGAAAGGTTCGATTGACGTCAATTGGTCACGTTATGCTGAGCTTGCGTTTCGTGCCCGTAGGTGCCGTGTGCAATGTATATGCAGGTATGCCGATGCAGCGATCTATTAAGGTTGACCATGCGTAACACGCTCTAAAGGGGTACGCAGGTGTAAACAGTTCACCTTGGTGTAGGGTACACCAAGGTGAACTACTATTTGACCGGTTTTGTTAAAGTTTCATGTTATTGGGTGAATCTATTCTGGTTTCACTTTGGGCATTATTGGTACCTATATAAATTATGTAGCACAACTAAAAAGTGAAAAATACGAAGAAAATAAAATAATAACACCGACTTCCGAAATTGAAGTTATTTTTCACTTTTTTGTTTTTCTATGGAAGTCGGTTGTATTTTTTGTAAAAAGTTTTTTTTTTCAATTGCGACCAACTTGATTTTGCGGTTTGGTACGGAACCCTAACTGTGCGAAGTCCAACACGTACTTGGCCGGTTATTAGTTAAAAATGCTACTTATGAGATGATTAAGAATTTAAGGCGATTAACATAATGACTGTGCCTCAGTATATTTATGAAAATCTTATAAATGCCCATAAAAAATAAAATTGTTTAAAAATACAGTGATATCCATAACATAAATACTATTATCAAACACAAATTTGTAGTACCTACAACAAGGCTCAAGAAAATAGGTGGCTCATTTAGATGTCAATGTGTTCACTTTTATAATAAGATTCTAAGCCACGTACAAGATCTAAGTCTTAATAAATTCAAATCATTCATTAAACGTAAGTTGTGCCAGAAAACGTTTTATACCATTAAACACAAAAAGGCTTAATGGGATTGAGCTGCTCCAATTACTTTTGTTTTTTTTTTATATTTTGCACCGTGTATTATGTTATTTTTTTTTTGTTTTTTCATTTTCTTGCAATGACAAGAATATTTACTTTTTAAATTATTATATAATTTTATTTTAATTAGGTATTGTGAATGTGAAGACTATGTGGATCATTTTATTTTTTGTTGTTATCTTAATTCGTTTTTAATCATAGTCTGGCAGTATGAGTAGTATATGCGGCCTACTCGAATGTCCTTTCTTTGGTATTGTTCGTCGAATCGTTGAGCTCCTTAAATTCTGAGTTGAGCTGCTCGGTTATTGACAAATGCGTGCACTGACTGGACAGGTCCACTCAATCTGGCTGGTTCATTCCTCAAAAGACCATGATATAACCAAGATTTTGTCTGGACTTTAAAAGAGACTGTGACCTCTGAGTTTGTTTCGGCCTTTCTTCTCAGAGTAGCCAGATAGAAAACGCTGACCTGATATTAGTATTTGTATAAACCAACTTCCAGAAATAAAATCATTTATCATTTTCATTAAATGTATAAAAAACTATAATTTGAAAGGAAGTTGATGGAATTTTATGTAAAGCGTTTTTTTATTTCAACTCTGACTTCTATAGTTTAGAAGAAATTGCAATTCAATTTTAAAAGTGTGCTACTAACTTTTGAAGGCCAGTGAATTAATAATAGGCAGTATACTTATGAAACATTTTAGACATAAATGGCGGACCAATTTCTATAATGGATAAGTAACTATTAATTAATCAACGCCTAATACACGTTTTCTTTTAACTTAATTGATTGGGAACCTACAATTTATCAGTAAATATGGTAATTTATTAAAATCATGACTCTATTATAAATAGTATCTGGGCGACCGAGCTCAGCTCGGGTGAAAATAGAGCAAACGACGTTTTCTAAAAATTAAACCTAGCTAGATCGATTTATTGCCCCTGAAACCCATACTAAATTTCATGAAAATCGTTGTAGTCGTTTCCGAGATTCAGATTATATATGTATACTAGCTTCTGCCAACGATTTCGCTCGCGTGTATATATACTAACATTATAAAGAGGAAAGATTTGTATTTTTGTATGTAATTAATAAACTTAAAACTACTGGACCGATTTCCAAAATTCATTCACCGTTGGGAAGCTACACTATCCCCGGGTGACATAGGCTTTTTATCCCTGTATTCCCACAGGAACGGGAACAACGCGGGTGAAAACGTGAGGCGCCAGCTAGTTATACATATAAACCTTCCTCTTGAATCACTCTATCTATAAAAAAACTGCATCAAGATCCGTTGCGTAGTTTTTAAGATCTAAGCATACATAGGGACAGACAGCGGGAAGCGACTTTGTTTTATACTATGTAAGGATATATATATATACAATAATTGCTCGTTTAAAGGTTATTATAGGTATAAATATTTTTAGCTCGAGGCTAATTAATAATAGCGGCACGGGTCAAATTTCAACACCTGTCGATTTTCAACACTTGTCAAGGTCTGTCAGACATCTGGTCATGGTTGATGGACGCAATGGTTGAGTGACCATCCATTCATCCAACAAGAAGAAAATCATACTGTGCTGTCGGAGGATACATGCCTCCGACTTCAAAGCATGATTTTCTTCTTAATTACGTCTTTTTGGTTCGCTTTTTAAGCAGTCGGGTTTATTGATTTTTGAATAAACTTTTTTTTATTACTTTTTAGTTAACATGTTATATTTCGAATTAGGTTCATTTAAACATATAATTGTAATATATTTTTCAAATCACCTCTTAAAACCCTTTAATTTGAAACCCCACACGATGGGTTTGGATGCAAAAAAGAAATTGGGCCCCACAATATGGCGCCCAAAAGCCGTCCATTTTTCGTTTTTTTTTGTATTTTATGGCCTGGTTGCTAAGACCTTTAAGCCAAGTCTTTTAGATGGGTAACACTTTAACACAATAAAGAATGTACTGATTTTTGAATAGTACTTTTAACATATTTGTAAAGCGGTATAAAACAGTCTCCAGTTTTACCAGCAATACCTTTATGAGATGGCACCCACATAAAAGAAATTTCTATGCCCCTGAGCAAATGTTGATGAATTTGTTCTTTTATAATGTACAAAATAAAATTTGATTTAAAATTAATTTTGAGTTTAGATAAACCTTTAATCAAACTTAAAGAGTCAGTGAAAATCAAAAAGTATTTACAATTATTTACATTTTCAATTCGCCTCAGAGCTTGAAAAACTGCATAAGCCTCTGCAATGAATATCGAAAACAAATCATGCAGAACAAAACTCTGAGTAAATTTGATCTGTGAATCATACACAGCACAGCGCACATAACCATCTCCTTTACTGCCATCAGTGTAAAATGTATAATATTAATTATTTTCCGAAAGAAAGTTTAGCATGTCAAAATTATTGTCAACTGTACTATGTATTACTTTAATGGGATGTATAATAAAATAAAATAATGCTTTGATATGAAAAAGTATAACAAGGCCAAGGGCACAGCTTTTTAATCTTAAAACAAATATTCTCAATTTCCAGGAAAATATTAAGCAGCATTGGGTAGCTAAAGGTCCAGAAGTACTAATTCTATGAGGTACAATTTTGTTAATAATTTGTGTGTTATTTGAGTACAGCAATTTCAAACAATATAGAATCTCTCTGTAAGAAGGAGACGTCTCAAAATCAAAGGCATAATTTTAGTTTCAACTTCCATGGCCCTAATGGGAGTTGAGCACATAGCACCAGAAATGATTCTCAGAGCTTGTCACGTATATAAGACGTGAACAAGAAAAGAGAAGAAATGAAACTCAGTTTGAAATTATAAAAAAAAAAACGGTATATTAAAAAAAGAAAGTAAGGTTCGGCCTAGGTCGTTGCGCACTTGTCTAGCCTTCCACACTTCCCTGGCGAAGTCCCGTCCTCCAGGCGTAGTCCCGGTCAGCTCGGCCACTCCACTCAGGCGATGAAGGAGACAGAATGAGAATCCGGCTCAGTCAGTTGAACCGTGACGTAATTCCTAGGAACAAAAGCCGAATCATTAAGCTGCCGGTATAAGGGGCGCACGGGAAACGCTAGGATGCATGGCAAGAACTAGATTGGCAATTTAGGGCTTATAACGGCGGGAAGAATTCTAGGTGTAAAGAATCTAAATTAATAGTAAATTTAAGCAAGCAGAGACGGTTACAACGTTAAGCTTTGAAAGTTTTAAGTAGAACATAATGGAAGAAAGGCAACTATAAGGATTACACACAGGATAGAATAAAGCTACAATATCTACTCGGACTCGTACCTCTAAAATTAAGACAAAGAAAATACAACAGGTAGGTAACGGCCGTTAGAAATCTTTATAAATAAATGTGCACAACTCACCCAAGTTTGGGAATCACGGTCACTTAATTAATAATTACAACTGTTTTAAGTATATGGACAAAGGCAATCCACTCTTAAGTTGATAATATAGTTTAAATATTCGTAACTAACTTCACGTGCAAAATTGATATTTCGCAATGACGGTAGTACAGCGAGAAAATTAGTCAAGGCGACAGCGTCCGTGCCTCGAGAGGTTCGGCTACGGACTGCCTGTGTTAGCTACGTGCGCGCGCGACGCGCGGCCGCTGGCGGGCGGCGATGAGGAACCGGTTATTTCCGTATCTATAAAATAATGTGGTTGTCCGCATTACTTGTACACTTTGGTTTTTTATTTTTATTTTTAATAGTTACATTTCAATAATAGTTGAATATAATTGAATAATTATTTTATAGCTTCAAGTAATAGCTTTATTTAGATTGTTTATTTTTTGTAAATAGTTTTATTTAATTGTTTATTTTTAAGTTAAGTTGTTTTTTTTTTAATCAGTATTAATGAACACTATGTTACATTACCCCTCTCCCCAGAAAAAGGATTTCAACTTATTGAAATCCGCAAAAAAAAATGTTATTAACTTACTACGGGTATCTCTTAAGCTTGAGGTCCTTAATATGCCAAACGCCAAGGTCGCGACCATTCATGTCTTCTAGAACGTAAACTAATGGTGATCGTTTAACTTTTACCCGGCATTTTTGAAATTTAGGAGCTAATTTTTTACTAAAATGAGCATCTTTATCGCTCTGGAAGTAGCAACGCTTCCAAACGATATCGCCCACACTGAACTCTGCATGTTTGCGGCGCAAGTTATAATGCTGTGTATTTTTTACATGAGCTTCCCACAAAGCAACCTGAACTTTATCGAATATTGGCGATAATTGACCCAGGTTTGCAGCATAAGCATCGCGTGGTAGAAATATAAGGTCTGCTGGATCTGGATATTCGATGTAATGAGAACCACACACGACTAACTCTCTTCCGTGTACCAAGAAGGATGGAGTATAACCAGTGCTTTCGTTAACAGAATTATTAATAGCGAATTGGATTTGAGGAAGGTTGGAGTCCCAAGATCTATGATCCCCATCTACGAAACTAGAAACAGCAGTTATTATTGTTTTATTATATCTTTCCACTGTGTTGATTTGTGGAGTATACTTTGGAGTAAAATGTATGCTAGGAATTTTGTACTTTTTGAAAAGCTTATCCAAATCTCGGCTAATAAACTGACTTCCATTATCAAGAATAATAGTTTGAGGAATTCCGTGGACGAGAAAGACGTCATCCTCAAGGTGTTTAACTATTAAATTTGAGGTAGCTCGACGAAGTGGAAAAAGAAGGCAATATTTAGAAAAGCAGCAAGTCACAACGAAAATAAACTGATTCTGTTTCCGAGAAGAAGGCAATGGACCAACCAAGTCAATTGATAGAACCTGGAAGGGACGAGAAACGTCTTTAGGCCTACCCATTTTTCCAGAGACACCTTGTGTAGAATGCTTATGAGCTAGACATGTTTCACAGTTAGAAACAAATTGAACTACGCTAGAATACATACCGGGCCAATAAAAACGAAGTGCTAAGCGCTTATATGTCTTAAACACGCCGAAATGACCAGAAATAGGTTCAGAGTGGCACTCAATTAAAGTGTCTGCTTGTTGTTCTTTAGGAATAACCTTCTTCCAAGCAAATTCAACCGTAAGGTCAACCTTAGTTTTCATGTACCTATATAATTCATTATTCTCCACCTTGTAATTTGGGAAATTAATAGGATTAGCCTGGCAGCCCTGGAAGATCTTCAGATACCAAGAATCCTGAGTATCAGGGCCTGAAGCCGCGGGAACATCGCCGTTCGAAATAACCTCAACTGGAACACATCTAGAAAGGGCATCTGGGATAACATTATCCTTTCCACGGCGGTGTCTTATTTCAAAATTAAAAGAAGAAAGGCGAACTCCCCACCTTGCGAGCCGACCGGTTGGATTAGTGAGAGACATAAACCATTTAAGCGATGAATGGTCAGTGTAGACTAAAAAGGTTTTGTCAGTCTCAAGGTAACAGCGCCAGTATTCAAGGGCCGTAAGAACGGCAAGAGCCTCCCGTTCTGTTGTGCTGTAGTTCCTCTCCGGCTTACTTAAAGAACGGCTCATGTATGCGATTGGATGTTCCACACCATCAATAGTTTGGGCCAACATTGCACCGATACCAAAATTGCTAGCATCAGTGTGCACCTCAAAAGGAAGGTTAAAGTCAGGGCAAGCAAGGACAGGTGCTTGAACTAGTTTGGATTTTAATTCTAGAAAAGCCTTGTCAGCCTCAGGGTTCCATTGAAACGCAGGGGCGTTCTTTTTATTAGAAGTAAGCTTATTTAGAGGACCTGCTACGGTACTGAAATGTGGAATAAAACGCCTATACCAAGACGCTGTACCCAGAAAACGCTTAACCTCCTTCCTATTAGTAGGAGTGGGGAAGTCTAATATGGCTTTGACCTTATCTGGGTCAGTCCTTAAGCCATGAGCATCCACAATGTAGCCAAGATAACGTAATTGACTTCGGAAGAAGTGACACTTGTCCAGATTGACAGTGAGATTAGCCGAACGTAATTTTTGGAAAATCTTCTGAAGCAGTTCTACGTGTTCCTCGAAAGTTCTGCTAATGATAATTACATCATCTAAATAAGCAAAGACTTTGAGCTCGAATTCAGGCCCGAATAAGAGATCAACAAGTCTCTGTTGCGTAGCAGGGGCATTGGTAAGTCCAAAAGCTGTGACTTTGAACATAAAAGTTCCTCGACCAGGAACATAAAACGCAGTCTTCTCTCTGTCCTTTTCATCGATTAATATCTGCCAAAAAGCTTTAGATAAATCAATGCTGGAAAGATAACGCGCATCCTTTAGATTATCCAATATTTCAGACACATATGGCAGCTTATATGCGTCCTTCTTTGTAACAGCATTAAGTTTACGACTGTCTAAGCAGAAGCGGGGCTTTCCATCCTTCTTGCCGACCACTAACACCGGAGAAGACCACGGGCTCTCACAAGGTTCAATAACGTCTAACGCTAACATCTCCTCAACCTGTTCAGCAACAATACGTTGCTTTTCTGGTGACATGCGGTAATATCGCTGTCGAATAGGTTCAGCGTCACCGGTATCTATACGATGTTTAATGACGTGAGTACGACCTAAACCTCTCTCTGCGTACGAAATGTCCTTAAAATGACTTATGATATTGTCAGCTAACAGCTTTTCAGAAGAATTCAAAGCGTCATAGCCACACAGGTGATGAATAGATGACGAAGAAATTTCCGAGAGCCCGGGGTCAGTTAAGAATAAGTTTTCTTTCTCTGACAAATACTTAGGGCACAGGTTAAAAGTGTTCCAAAAATCGATTCCTAAGATTAAAACGGTTTCGATCGCTGGAATAACATGCGCCTTAATAATAGAAAATTTTTCTTCGAAGGTCAAGGGTAGAAGAATATAACCAAGGGATGTTATCCTTTGACCTCCTGCTGCAGTAACAGTTATTCTCTCATCGTTGCATAAAATCAGACCTAATTTTATTAAAAGTTCATGAGAGTTCTTACCTAGGATAGTGACGGCGGAACCAGAATCCAACAAACCATACAAAAACAAATCCTTATTGATTCCTACCTTCACATAAGGCCTAGGGTCATTACTCGGTTTGACATTGAAAATTGTAGAAATATGTTTTCTAGAAAAGAAGTTTTTTACAAACATGAGCCAATCATTCCAGTTCGAGCTATCTGTATGACTAACCGCATGTTTCCTACAATTTTCAGAAACTAGTTTTTTGGTTTGCAGTTTGGACACTCTGGTGTGCGAACTTCCTTCATGCCACACTTAAAGCAAAAAATTTTACGCTCAGCTGCGCAGTCTTTCATAGAGTGCGTATTAACACGGCAACGATGACAGTAGGGAACTTTGGTGATAGCCGAAGTTTCGACTTCAGGAGCCTGAATTTCAGAGACCTTGTGTGACCCTTGATGGTGAGCACCGTCATACCTACTACGACCGTAAAAATTACCTTGGCTACTAGTCGTCGACTTACATTTTGAAGACTGGTAGCCAAATTCTGGAGCCAAGGTATTAGCCGAAACCGAAGGTGGTTCCTTAAAGAATTCTGAACGAACCTTTATTTGTTCATAATTCTTGCAAATTAATTTTAAGTCTTCAAGTGATTTAATATTAGGACTAGCAGCTATAATAGTAGAGTAGCAAGGACGAATATTATGCAGAATAATTTCGAGTTTAACGTCTTCCTCTAAAGGTTTACTTAGCCTAGAGAACATGCCTTGCATTATAGATAAATAAATTGTTATGTTCTCTTCCTCGCCTTGTGTACGCTGACGAATTTCTGAGGCCATGCGATAATCGTAGTCAGGGACGTCGAAATCATTCTTTAACGCAATTAGTACCTCATTCCAACTACCGATACTACCCCTGATGTTACGGTACCAGTGAAGTGCATCACCAATGAAAATATCAGTAGCCGAACCAAGCATTTTATTTTCAGTTATATTTTTAGACGTACGGAATTCTTCAACTTTCTGTATAAATGATCTGACACAAGATTTTCCGTCATATTTAAACTTATTCAGTTCTCCTATTAACCCGCGATCACACGAAACTGCAATATTCATCCCGGATAAATTAGGTTTATCTAAAAAATCCTCTTCAGAAGTAACTGAAGACGTGGGCTGCTTCTGGTCTTTGACCCTTGGCTTATCAAGGCTCAAAAGCATCTCATAATACCCCTCGTAAATTTTCTTTATTTTATCTAATTCCGATAAATCATCAGCCGCCTGCGGTTTTTCAATACGTTGAAGCCTATAATATAAATGATGTAGAAGAGACTTAGTTCTACTAAAAAGAGATTCATCAAAGTTAAGTTTTAAGGCATCCAGATTAGCCCTAACCTTCTCTAGCGTCTCTTGAGAGCCTTTACTATCCTCTGAAAACCGGAAAACCGAATCGATTATGTCATCAGACGAATATAATTGAGTCAATTTAGTGACTTGACGTCTTAAACCCGCTACGTTGTCAGAGGGAAGTTCTCCACGGATAGCAACTTCATACATGAGCTCAGATTTCTGAAGCTGTAAATATTTTATTGGAATTGCCATATTGTTATTTAAATTTAAAAAACAAAAAAAAAAATATGATAAAAAACTGGGTAGGTTATGCACAATTTACTAACATAAATCAAGTAAAATCCGCTCTGTTACAATTTATTTAAGGCCAAAAACCAATCATAAAATAATAAGACAGGTGAAGTCAGGTGACATACACTAAGTTACTTTTATTTAAGCGACTCAAAATTTTATAACTACCGTTCAACACAATAGAAATAACGGTAAACTGCACAAAGTTTATGTAATTAAACCTATCATTTAAATGACAGAATTACTTAAAGTTCTAAGAAATTTAAGACAAGTAGGCAAACACTGCAAAAAAAAACCACCACCACATAGAACCACTAAAAAGACCAAAACCAAGTGCGAAAGACCTTAAACCACGTTTATGGGCGCCATTGTCACGTATATAAGACGTGAACAAGAAAAGAGAAGAAATGAAACTCAGTTTGAAATTATAAAAAAAAAAACGGTATATTAAAAAAAGAAAATAAGGTTCGGCCTAGGTCGTTGCGCACTTGTCTAGCCTTCCACACTTCCCTGGCGAAGTCCCGTCCTCCAGGCGTAGTCCCGGTCAGCTCGGCCACTCCACTCAGGCGATGAAGGAGACAGAATGAGAATCCGGCTCAGTCAGTTGAACCGTGACGTAATTCCTAGGAACAAAAGCCGAATCATTAAGCTGCCGGTATAAGGGGCGCACGGGAAACGCTAGGATGCATGGCAAGAACTAGATTGGCAATTTAGGGCTTATAACGGCGGGAAGAATTCTAGGTGTAAAGAATCTAAATTAATAGTAAATTTAAGCAAGCAGAGACGGTTACAACGTTAAGCTTTGAAAGTTTTAAGTAGAACATAATGGAAGAAAGGCAACTATAAGCATTACACACAGGATAGAATAAAGCTACAATATCTACTCGGACTCGTACCTCTAAAATTAAGACAAAGAAAATACAACAGGTAGGTAACGGCCGTTAGAAATCTTTATAAATAAATGTGCACAACTCACCCAAGTTTGGGAATCACGGTCACTTAATTAATAATTACAACTGTTTTAAGTATATGGACAAAGGCAATCCACTCTTAAGTTGATAATATAGTTTAAATATTCGTAACTAACTTCACGTGCAAAATTGATATTTCGCAATGACGGTAGTACAGCGAGAAAATTAGTCAAGGCGACAGCGTCCGTGCCTCGAGAGGTTCGGCTACGGACTGCCTGTGTTAGCTACGTGCGCGCGCGACGCGCGGCCGCTTATTCCGAACCGGAACCGGCGAACCGGTTATTTCCGTATCTATAAAATAATGTGGTTGTCCGCATTACTTGTACACTTTGGTTTTTTATTTTTATTTTTAATAGTTACATTTCAATAATAGTTGAATATAATTGAATAATTATTTTATAGCTTCAAGTAATAGCTTTATTTAGATTGTTTATTTTTTGTAAATAGTTTTATTTAATTGTTTATTTTTAAGTTAAGTTGTTTTTTTTTTAATCAGTATTAATGAACACTATGTTACAAGCTCTATTCTGCAAAATGTCTAATTTATGGGCATGAGCACTGTTTAGATAAGCTATGGCACTATAGTCGAAATGGCTCCTTACTATTGCTTTGTACAAAATAAATAATGTTTTGGGGTCTGCTCCCCAGGAAACTCCAGCAAGGCATCTAATTATATTCAATCCTTTTAAAGCATTTTGTGAAATATGTTTAATATGCTCTTCAAAAGTAATTTTTTGATCAATGATAACTCCCAAAAATTTCTTTGAACAAACTCTACTAATTGCTTCTCCACCATATACAATATCGCAGGTTGGATCATCTTTGCCAAAAATCATAAAACTACTTTTAGATGCATTAATTTTAAGATGTAATTTACCATTATAATAGTTAGATAATTGATTTAAAGCACTATTAACTTTATCAATGGCTATTTGCAAATTTTGGTTACTACTATATAAAACTATGTCATCAGCAAATTGCAAGATATTTACAGTACTTGTATCTACATATTTCACTTGTATACAAATTGTACAATAAAGGCGACAATGTAGCACCTTGCATGGTGCCTTTTGATGCTATTTTTGGCCCATGTAGTATATTGTTATGCTTAACATAGTTCTGTTACTTAAAAACTCATAAATCCATTTACATAAATGACAAGGGATATTTATATCAGATAAAATTTTAACCAGGATTCCAGGATCAACATTGTCAAAAGCACCTTGTACATTTTAAAAATAAACATACAGTGTTTGAAAATAAATTATTTGCCCTTTTCAGGTCCGAGATCAAAGATACAAAACTGTCAACGCAACTACGCCCACGACGAAAGCCATACTGCACATGAGGGATTATACCATTCGCCTCCACATACCAATCCAACCGAGCCTTAACCATGTTTTCAAATATTTTGCCGAGACATGATGATAGAGATATTGGTCTATAAGAATTTACATCATCTGGTGATTTATCAGGTTTGAGTATAGGAATAACACACTGTGTTTTCCAAGAGTCTGGTATCAACGTTTTATTCCAAAGAGAATTGAGAATATTTAAAAAAACTTTTTGAACAGACTCATGCAAATTTTTTATCACAACATATGGAAAGTCATCTAAGCCTGGGCTTGTATTACGTCTAGACTGTAGACTTAAAATGAATTCTGTCCATGAGAAAAATTCCAATAAAAAATTTGAATTTTGATTATTGTTATTTTTTCCAAAATAAGTGTTTAAGTTATTAGATTCTAATAGGTTTCTGTTATCTGAAAGTTTGTCTAAAAATGAAGGAATAAACTCATCTCTGTACGATTTATTTACAGTTTTAATTCCTTTAAATCTTTTAATAAGATTCCAAATTTTACTGATAGGAGTAGTCCTATTAAAAGTATCACATACATTATTCCAGCCTATCTTCTTCTGCTCTGAAATTGTCCTTTTCTTTAAGGCATCTAGCCTTTTATAGTTAATGTAGTTATCAATATTAGGGTCACTTCTGTACAGTTTTAGGGCATTATATGATGCAACTACAGCCTGCTCACAAATTTCATTCCACCAAGGTGTTGGAGGTCTACTTCTAAAATGATTATGTTTAGTAAACTTCGGAATTACTATCAACTTCAGGGCAGCAAGACGATTACAGAATTCTAAATATGAAGACATAGGATCTGCCTCATCTAACAACATGTCTGCAAATAATATTTCTGATAATTCATGATATTTATTCCAATCAGCTTTACCATACAAAAACTTGTCGACAGGGGGATTAACTTGATATTTGTCAACAGCCAAAGATATTTCAGTTATTGTAGGATAATGATAACTTCCCATAGCATCATCATGCACAGACTACTCGCAAAATGGTGCAATACTCGGACTAGTGAAGCTGACATCAATAGCAGATGGATTACGTGTGGGATTATTAATTGTAGTAAAACTGCCATCATTTAGAATGCACAATTCAGAATCATCTATAATATCATATAAATCCCGACCTCGACCCTTAGTCGACAAACAGCCAAACGCAATATGATGAGCGTTAAAATCTCCACTCATAAATATTGGCTTAGGTAGATCTCTTAATATATTACGCAGCCTGTTCATTCTGATGTGCCCGCAAATAAAAGGGCAATATACACAAAGTATTGAAAGATTACCCTTTTCAGTAGATAAATTTAAAGCAACTGTTTGAATATCTTCATAAAATCTAGTATTTAAAATATTATACTTAAAATAAAAATACTTTTTGCAAAAAAATACTACCGACTTCCAAATACAGAACTACAAAGTGAAAAATAACTTAATTTTTTGAAGTCGGTGTCTTTCGTAGGTACCATTTTTTTGCGTTATGGACACCGACTTCAAAAAATTAAGTTATTTTTCACTTTGTAGTTCTGTATTTGGAAGTCGGTAGTATTTTTTTGCAAAAAGTATTTTTATTTTTCACTTTTTAGTTGTACGTACCTAATAGGCAAGTTAGTAAGGGAACTATTTCGCCAGAATAGATTTCATGAAACTTGAACATAACCGGTGAAATGAGAGGTCTGCTTACCCCTTAAGAGCGAACTGGCGTGATGTTATGTTATGAAATGTTATAAACAACATACATACATGCGATTGCAGCAATCCCGAGAGATTTGCCGTTATTTATTGAAGAGTTCTGTTGTATATCTCCGAAGTTCTTCATCAGATCTTCACCAAAATAAAATGGGACCAATTTCGGAACATACTTTTTCAAACAAAAAAAGAATTTTCAAAATCGGTCCACAATCAACGGAGTAATCGGTGAACATACACAAAAAAAAAAAAAAAAAAAAAAAAAAAAAAAAAACAAACTTGAAGTCGAACATAGAACCTCCTCCTTTTTGGGAAGTCGGTTAAATATGCCTTAATCAATATGGCTACTCCATTATGTTCATTCTTTGAATTTCTAATATAAATATTATATCCAGGTATTTTAAAGTTACTATTGTCTTTAAACCAAGTTTCATTTAGCAAACATACATCAATATGTTGTTCTTTCAAGAACTTAATTAGTAAGGGCTTTTTACTATCAGCACTTTGAATGTTAAACTGCGCAATACGTAATGGAGATGTTCTAGGAGGACTTAAATCCATTATTTGTATAGATTTTTAAGTAATATATATTTTATTGTTAATATAGTGATGGGTGTAGAATCACCGTTATTGCCCAATTCCACCAATGTCTGTACCAGGGCCATTAGTACATCATTGTTGGACATTATTTGAGACTTGATGTCTACTGAAGGTAAGACATCATTGCTGGCAGCCTGGGAAACAGGCTTGCTATATACAGATTTATTTACATTACTATTTACAATTTTATATACAGGTTTAATATTTACAGTTTATTTACATTTTGAAGTGGGTGTTTTGGCATCGGCAGTGGAGGAAATTCAGTATTTTCAGTTAACTTAGGCAACACTTTCATAAGTAATTTTAGATTTCTTTTCAGTAATTTTTTTAATCATTATTGGACATATTTTTGATATTGCTAGATGAGGACCGCTACAATTGATGCAGCAGATCTCGTTTGGCTTATCACAATCTTTATACAAATGCTCCCCTGAGCAGATCGAACATCGTTGCTTGCCATTACAAATTTTAGCCGAATGGTTAAATTTAAAGCATTGCTGCAATGGTGGGACATAATCAAAGACTCTGTACGCAAACAAGTCATAATGCACATTAAAGGGTAATACATTTGATAAAAAAGTAATGCTAACTGTTTGTAGTGTACACGCTCTTGACCCACTTTTTTAGTGAATCTTCTGATAGCAATGATTTCATAAATCGAAGATAGCTTTGTGTAGAGTTCCTTGTTCGAAATATTACCTGGTACAAATCTAATTATGCCTGTTTTTTCTATTTGTGCCGCAGGAATATATGCTTTTATTTCATATTTCTCCATAAAAGTTGCATTGTTTATAAAATTGTTCGCCGTATTATATTGCTTGAATGTAACTGCAATTTTATTAGCATTTACACGCTGAATTGCCACCACACCCTTTACTTCATTATTGAAAATATGATTTAAATAAATGGGACTTTTATTGCCCAATCTGTCCTTTGTATTTTTACTTTCCACAAACAGTTTAAATTCAGTATTGGAGGAGTTCTCCGGGTAGAGTCTTTTATAATTTGGTTTTAAATAAGGTAAATACATGGAGTCAATACGCTCACCGCCGCCGCTACCAGAGCCCAAACCGCTGGAGGTGCCTCCGTCCTCAGGCCGAGGACGTTTGTTTGAGACGGGCGGGTTATCCCCGCCCCCCTCGTTACCATCAAATTTCTAGGTAAACTTATACTACCAGTGTAGTTTTAGAGTACTTTTGGAAACTTTAATTTAAGAAAACTAGGGGAAAATCTTTTATATAAAAAATTTGAGACCCACGCTTTTCAAGTTCCCGCCAAGAATCTCATAATTTTCGATATTTTAATTTTAATGTTGCCAGTGACACTCGCATGATTAAGTCGAATCGATTGACGCACGAATCATTAAAATCGGCCAACCCGGGTGGGGTCTGGAACGCCACATAGGAACAAACATACATAGACTGATGAACACATTACCCTCCTTCGGCAGTCGGGATGATTAGGTTGAGTTAACAATAAACTTCAAGCACTTAGTTATCTGGACATTATTCTGAACTGCACCCCTTTTATGGCGTGCCAATGCTATTATGATCACGTTTTGTATGAGACACGGAGCTATGGAGGACGAATTAAAAAAAACTTAAAATACTCATATTGGCAATAACACCTGACCTGAATTAATAATCTTATTAAGTTTTGTGTCAATTTTAATATTTCATGTTCGTCAATTTCACTCACATCTAACATAAATGGACCATATCAAATCTCCACACCAAAACATCAAAGTTATCGTTAAACTGAACAAACCGACAAGATTGCCGTTAAATTAATTACGAGAACAAAGTTATCGCTCTGACGTAATATAAACGGTAAGGGTCAACTCATACCGAGAAGCGACGCGGCGCGCACTTTTTGATAGCGATACAAAAGAGAACTTTATTTACTACCACAGATTTAAACAGTAAAGATACAGCTTTCCGAACGTTTGCTTATACGCGTTTATCGTTCAAGAAACGCTGTATTTTTTCATGTCTTGCGCATACGACTGCTCCCGAACATAGCGGACCGCGTGGCAGGATCGCATGGGTTTAGTATAATTTATGTATGACCGAATTATGGCGTCAGAGAAACACAACGTTTACTTCACAAAAAAATGACACTAGAGTAAGAAAATTAAATCATAAGTAAATATGCTGCAGCGTCGCGGAGCATCTTGAGGACCATCACGATATTGACTTTGACATCGCCTGCAAATTCCAAGACCGCACTTGCTTAAGGATGCGTTCCTCGGCGCCGCGCTACACAGCGTGATACAATTGTGATTAGTTTTAATATTTACTTGATTGCATTAACGTAAACATCAATTTATACTGAAACTGGATAAGCGCCGTCTGGTGACACTACAGTAAACACTTTTAATTTATACGATTTAACATAACCGGTGTGATGGCCAGAAGCATGGCACATTATTGTTTCAATTGGCCATGGGTACCAGTAATACCCAAAATCAAAGAGTAGTTGTCGGGAGTACCTAAGCAGAAAGATTCGGAGTGACTGTAAATAATGCCTTCTTACACGAAATTACTACGATCACGAAGTTACTGTCAAATTTCCATGCAACATTTGCAACGTTTATTTACAACAAAATTTTATTAATTAAGACAATCATATTTTTAATATATTTTTACACTGTTCAAAAGGCCTGTTCATTGGCATTATAAAAAATATCAAGTGTTAACAAAATACTCAGAAAATAAGTCATAAATATAGTTTGTTTACAAAACGAGCCGGCGTTACGCCGTTTCGGTTGCGGCCAGGTGGCGGCTCACTCCTGGTCAAATAAAGCTTGTCAATCAAGTTTTATTTGCCAGTGAGTACCCATGCCCGGGTCAAGGGATAAGCGAACGTGTATGTTATTGCGATTGAGTAAGTAAATAAACTTACACTAGGTCTTTTGTCCTCTTCAAGCATCATCGCGTGGCTTTGCGTCTCGGTGCGAGCTGGCCCTAGCTTTCAATTAATATTAATGAGAACGTAATTTAGTATTAATTTGTAATTGAAGTCTTTTGGAAAAAATATTTCGTTAATTTTGTGGACTCGAGGCAATTTTACAGCGTTTGATTTTTAGGAATAATAATTAAAACCTGCATGTTTTTTTGCCAAGAGACTGGTCTAAAAGAATCGAACGATTTAAAAGGTAGTGAATATTTGAAAACCTTGAATTGCATTATATATATTCGTGCATTATGACGTTGCCGTACGGCGACGCCATAGTGCGCGAATTAATGTTTATTTGAGGCTTCTATCCATAGACACACAAACAACAAATAATACTTCAAAAAAAAGGAAAAGGCTTGTTTACACCAAAATTGCAATAAACATCTAAAATTAAAATCAAACCGACTCCCAAAACAAAACACTTTCTTTTCCGAAGTCGGTGTCTTTTCAGATTTTTTTTTGTTCCGACTTCGGAAAAGAAAGTTATTTTTTGCTTTGTGGTGTTTTGTTTTGAAGGTCGGTTTGATTTTTTTGTAAATGGTTTTTTATTTATCTCTTTTTAGTTATGGTAGGTACCTCCAAATACCATGAAAATCATTTATAGCCAACGTAAAACTCATGACGATTCCAATAAGCCCAAAAACGACAAGGATCCAGTCAAAATCTAAATCAAAATTTCTTTATTCATTTCACCACTAAGCGGCACCTTCGAACGTCAAAAAAAAAAAACAAAAAAATGTAATGTTAATTGATTCTACCGTCCATTCGGAAATGTAGCTTGTTATGAAGAAGAACGGACAAGAATCTCCACACATATTGTCTAAAAAAAAAAAGTGTTACACAAGTTATGGAGGTTACAATAATCTTGTTGGAAAAATACATATATGTGACAAAGATGTAAAAAAAAATGCTCTCAAATGCGTCTAGAGTAAAAACAACAAAACAAAAAAAAACCGGCCAAGTGCGAGTCGGACTCGCGCACGAAGGGTTCCGTACCATTTTAGCAAAAAACGGCATAAAAAGCACGTTTGTTGTATGGGAGCCCCACTTAAATATATATTTCATTCTGTTTTTAGTATTTGTTTTTATAGCGGCAACAGAAATACATCATCTGTGAAAATTTCAACTGTCTAGCTATCACGGTTCTTGAGATACAGCCTGGTGACAGATAGACAGACAGACAGACAGACGGACCGCGGAGTCTTGGTAATAGGGTCCCGTTTTTACCCTTTGGACGGAACCCTAAAAATTAAAAATACAATAAATTGGTAATTAAAAACAGGCGGAGGCACTGATGGCGCACGTTCACGAATATGACACATGGATCGGCACCACTCAGCTCGACCATCATGAAGGAAACCGAATGATCCAACACATGTGCCACCATCAGAGAGACATCAGAGAGAGCATGACACACTCAACTGCCAGGGCACTCTGAAGTGAACGAACGACACATAGGTACAGTAAATGGTAGATTTACAATTGGTACATAGTACTCACATATGTGCTGTGCAGTTACATAATACAAAACTAAATTGAGTTTATACAATACAAATATATTCATACAGTCTTCAGCAGGTCCAACAATACTTCACAACTTTTCTGCTTATCACTTGTTTTTTTGCCCTAGTGGCTGTGGAGCAGGACTAGCGTTGGGCCAAGCATTTTTATCAGCGATGTAATCACCCAACCTATAATATTCCTGCCTGCATAGTGTGCGTTTTATACAAGTTTTTAATTTCGCCTCATTCAGTTCTAGAATGTGTGGCGGTATTTTATTGTAACATTTTATACAGTACCCTATAAAAGATCACGCTACTTTAGCCAGCCTGAAACCCGGTTGAATTAATTGGTCCCTATTTCTAGTAACATAACTATGTCTATCGCTGTTTTTACTAAAAAGTTGTAAATTCTTTCTAACGTACATGATGTATAATATATTGACAAGGTACCGTCATGATGTAAATGTCCTTAAACAGTTCCCTTAACGAATCGCGCCGGCGAAGATTGTATATCGCTCTGATGGCTCGTTTTTGCAGAACAAAAATTGACTGAATGTCTGCAGCCCTTCCTCATAATAATATACCGTAAGACATTACACTATGAAAGTAACTAAAATAGACCAGCCTCGCGGTATCTACATCAGTTAATTGACGAACTTTTCTAACAGCATAAGCTGCCGAACTTAACAGCCCCGCAAGTGATATTATATGAGGACCCCATTGTAACCTTGAGTCTAGCGTGATCCCCAGGAAAACCGTTTTGTTGACTAATTCTAGCTTCTCGTTGTTTAATATAATGCAACAATTATAAGTTTTGATATTCGGCAAGGCAAATTTTACACACTTAGTTTTTTTAGCATTCAAAACTAAATTATTAGCAGTGAACCAATTTAGAACTTTGTGCAATGCGTTATTTACGTCGGCATTCGTTACTCGTATGCCTATTTATCTTAAAAATCAAAGAAGTGTTATATATCATCGTTAATGTATACTAAAAATAAGAAAGGACCCAAAATTGAGCCCTGGGGTACCCCCATTTTCACGTTCAACCCCGACGAATTGACACCGTTTATTTGAACTAATTGCTGTCTATCATTTAAATAGGATTTTACTAAACATAATGCTGATTGGCCTAGCCCGTAATGCTCAAATTTCAAAATGCAAGCAATGTTTCATGAGCAACGCAATCAAACGCCTTCGACAGGTCGCAGAAGATACCTATGGCATCTTGTCCCTCCTCCCACGCATCAAAGATGTGTTTTATAAGGCGACACCAGCGTTGGTTGTAATAATCTTAGAATCATTATCAGTAATTAAATTTATTGTCAATGATTCAATACTATTTGTAAAAATTGTAACGTTAAAGTATAATCGCACGCACCACTTCAGTATGTGCCCCACCACGTTATGTCACGTGTTGAAAACATGTGGTGGGAAGTGTTGCGAGTGCTTAGTAGTCAGTTGTCGTCGAACAGTTGTAATGGACAGATGTAAAAAGTGATTTTGTGAGAACGTAATAAATATCGTGAAAATTGTGAAAGTTTGTTTTAATTTTCTGAATCGTTAATAGTTCAGAAATGGGATATAATCGAGATAGCGATTGATGTTCGCCCTCGGTGAAGGACTGAACGCCCATAAAAGGTACGTACGTACTGTAGCACTATTTAGTGTTAAATTACTTGTATCATTTAATGGTTAAATTTGTTAGTTATTTTTTTTTCTATTTAAAAATAACTTAAGAGAGAAACGTTTAAACGCTGGTATCAGAATTTGGTCGATAACATTCAAACTGTACTGGTGAGGTATTTAATTTTCTTCTTAATCTCTAACGTGATTTCTTATGGTTCTTCTATTGTCTTATCTTCAAAGACATATTATAGATGCTTTACAGATAGTGTCCCTTAGGTAAACAAAGAAAGAACATCTACTTTTTGTAGATTATTTATTTTCAGAAATCATGACTCTCAAAAGAAAGTCTCGACAAAGTACGAGGGAGTTGTGTGACTTGCCATCAAGCAACTCGGAGCCTCCTGTGCGTAGACGTCGCAAAACTCGTTGCAATAATCGTGACGAGTCTAGTGATTCGAGAGACTACAGCGAGTCAAGTGATCATGACGCGACTCAGAGCAGTCGTGATTCGAGGCGCCGTGAGGTGTCACGATGGCGATTCGTGTCACGGGTGCGTCACGTGTCAATGAGGCGTAAAGAGATATGCGAGCGTGACATGTCACGGAGTCCTGGTTTGGAGTGTGGTGCGCCGCCTTATGCGGCGCATGGAACGGCGCCTAGTGCGGCGCATGGTACGGCACCAAGTACGGCGCGTGACACTGCGCCTAGAGAGGCGTGTGTCGCGGTGCCTAGAGGCGCGTGACGCGGCGCCTAGAGAGGCGTGTGTCGCGGTGCATAGAGGCGCGTGACGCGGCGCCTAGAGAGGCGTGTGTCACGGCGCCTAGAGAGGCGTGTGTCGCGGTGCCTAGAGGCGCGTGACGCGGTGCCTAGAGAGGCGTGTGTCGCAGTGCATAGAGGCGCGTGACGCGGCGCCTAGAGAGGCGTGTGTCGCGGTGCCTAGAGGCGCGTGACGCGGCACCCATAAGCGCATAACACGGTGCTTAGAGAGGCGCGAGTTGCGGTACCTAGTGCTGCGCGTATTGCAGCGTCGTAGCGGCGTCTAGAAGCGCTTGACACGGCGCTTAATAAGGCGCGTGAAATAAAACTGAGACATTCAATAAACTCTTAATGATCATAATAGTAGAAATGTTTACAAGATGTTTCAATTTTTATGAGACAGGCCAAACATTAAAAAAAAACAAAGCTGATATATGTTCAGATATAACAGAAACTATTAGCAATAAAACAGTTTAGAGAATTACAGAAGAACTTGATAGTGATATTGCAAAGAAATTGTCGTGAGTGGTCATAGTTTGGATTATTTCATAGATTTCAGCTAGTAAGCGGGCAGCTATTAAATTAGTAAATTCATGCTCGGTTTCGGAGTTACCTGTGCTAAGGCTTTCAGGGTAGCGTTTGTCAATAAAATTGCTAAGGCATATAGAGTGTCGAGATATAATAGACGCCACCAATGCTAAAGTAGAACTTCTTTTGATTTTAAATTGCTTTTACTACTTCGGGCACTTCCTTTAAGTGAAGTACAGGCATTAAATAATTGCGGCATAGACCATTGCGCAGATAATACAGTAACACCAGATCGAACCGCTCATAGAACCAAATTAATTGAGTTAGGTAGTAAATAAGTTGAGTTTTTACAATTGCCGGCCTCGCACTAAATTAGTCAAAAGGTAATTCTTTAAAAATAATCTATAGATTACCTAGGTTTTGAATTTAGAGTCCGGTAGTAGTCCGGAGTAAAACCTGATAAAAGAAAATTGGAGCTGTGGATCAATTACTCAGACCAACATAAGATTAGGCAGTTTATAGGATTAGTAAATTCATTTAAAAATAAAAAAGGACGTTTTCAATAACCGCGAAACTATCAAAGCAAAAGAAAGTGATACTTAATGTCGTTAGGGTGAAGAATCCAAAATTACATCTTAAGACTTAGAAAAAAATTGATCGCGCGCGCAGGTATTCACGGCACGTAGGATTAAACAGTATGTTGAAGAGGAGACACAATACTCGAGTGTTCCAGCGAAGGTAGATAGGGAGCCACTTGAGATCCTTGCGGAACTGAAAGATGTGGTCGTATTTCTTCAGACGAAAAACTAAACCTATAGTATTAGTAGTTCTTAAATTATGTTAGTAAAGACAAGAAAGAAAATAATAATAAAATAACAAATGTGAGTATAAATTATATAGCAGATGCATGTCATGGTTGTGGCAAGAAGGTTATACAAAAATTAAACTTAAATAAACCGGGTACAGTAGAAAGTCTCGTTCAGGCAAAATTTGGTCTTAATCTGAGTGAACAACTTATATGAATTATAACAGCTTAACGTGACAGTTGATATAAAAAAACATAGCCCTCTAAAGAAAATTTACAAAATAACGTTTTGATTAAGCTAGGAAAGAAGTCCATTATAATAAATAAATAAAATCAATAAATTAATTAATAACCTCAATAAATAAATTAAAAAGTAATATGGGAGACCTCGTAAGGGTAGAAAGAGATGTTCTGTCAATAGGTAAATGTAGGAAATTAGTTTCTAAACGTATGGGGTTTTAACGTATTGTAGAAAATTTCTATCAAAAAAACTGTAATACAAACACTTAAGCAACTAAATTAATAAGGAATAATAATTCATAATTGAACATCAACATAGAAAGGCACACATATATTAGTAAATTGAACCAAATAAAAGCAGATAGATAGGAAATGAATATTTAAAATTGTAATTGATAAGGAAAATATTAAGCGCTATTCCTCTCTCCTGGACACTGACTGTATCTAGAATGTTGCTGGGCCCGACAGGGTCCATAATTGTTTCTGTAACTTATATTTACCACCTGTATGTACATTATGGATGTAATATATTTAATATAAATTTGAAGTTCTTGATAACGACTGATACGTTATTGCCATCACTATCTAGAAAGGGAAGTGGACAATTTAGTGGTATCTACTCAATAAACATTATTCTTCCCTGGGTACTGTTTAATAGATCGGACTATGAGTCTGATGTGTTGGAAAAGGACAAAACAGACTAATACAAGTATGATTGGTATGGTTCAATAGGTTAACATTAAGTCTAATGTTCTAACGGAATATATGTCTAGAGATCTTAGTTGATAGATGTTAGGGATCTGAGGTCTTAATATCTTCAATTAAGTATACAAGTGACTTGACTCAGATATGACAGAGATCTCAGTTGATAGATGTCAAGGTTATATCGGAGGCTTTCATATCTTCGGTTAAGTATGTAAGTGGCTTTACTGAGGGATGACAGAGATCTCAGTTGATAGATGTTAACGATATGACTGGGACCTTAACTCTTACGTTGGTAAGTTGCTTAACTGGGATATGACAGAGGTCTCAGTTGGGACAGATGTTAAGGTTAAATTGAGGCCTTAACATCTTAAGTAAGTAAGTGGCTTGACTGAGATAGGACAGAGATGTCAGTTGGGACAGGTGTTAAGGATATCGGCTGCGGTCTCACAGGTGGTGAGCCGCATACGGCGCCTTGGCCTGGAGGTGGCCCTCAACAAGTCGGAGGCCATTGTCTTTCATGGCCCCCGGCGGGCGCCACCGCCCGATGCCCACATCGTCGTCGGGGGGGCTCGAATCGCTGTCGAGTCAACCATGAAGTACCTGGGATTGGTGCTCGACAGCCGGTGGGATTTCGGCCCCCACTTTCGACGGCTGGCGCCCAAGTTGCTGGGCGCGGCTGGGGCGCTGTCAACGCTGCTTCCCAATCTGGGGGGCCCGAGCGCTGCCTGTAGGCGGCTCTACGTGGGGATCGTGCGATCGATGGCCCTGTATGGGGCCCCGATCTGGGCGGCTGACCTGACGGCCGGCAGCATCGCTGTTTTGCGAAAGCCGCAGAGAGCGATGGCCGTCAGAGTCATCAGGGGGTATCGCACGATCTCGTACGAGGCGGCTTGTGCATTGGCCGGATCCCCGCCCTGGGACCTGGAGGCGAAGGTACTCGCGTCACTGCATCGGTGGCGCGAGGAAGCGCGGGCGCGGGGCGAAGGACTGATGCAGCAACATATGGAGTTGCGTCAGTCTCAGCTTCGCGAGGTCCTGGTGGCGGAATGGCGGGACAGGCTTTCACGACCTACCGCCGGCCTCATTACCATCGAGGCGGTCCGGCCAGTGCTCGAGCGCTGGCTCGGGAGGAGGCACGGCTCCCTGTCGTTTCGGGTGACGCAGGTGCTCTCGGGGCATGGTTGCTTCGGGAAGTACCTGTGTCGCATAAACAGGGAGCCGGACGCCCGGTGTCACCACTGCGTCGACTGCCGGGAGGACACGGCGCGGCATACGCTGGCAGAGTGTGCCGCTTGGGAGGAGCCACGCCGTGCCCTCATCTCTGAAGTAGGCAGTGACCTGTCGCTGCCGGCTGTAGTCGAGTCTATGGTCGGCAGCGAGGAGTCCTGGGACGCGGTGGTATCCTTCTGCGAAACAGTCGTCTCGCAGAAGGAAGCTGCGGAGAGGGAGAGGGAGATTTCATCCGCTAACCCGATCCGCAGAAGACGCGCCGGGCGTCGGCGGAGGGCGGACAAAGCCCTCTTCCAGCCCCCCTAAATGGGTCCAGGGGCGACGGACTCGGGGACGTCCGTCGCCCCCCAGATATCAGGACCCGAGGTGGTGGCGCGTAGTGTTCCACGCGCGCCCCTCTTAGACGTCGCGGGGGGAGTCCAACACCTCACTCCCCCCCCAACCCGAGATCGTGGCCCGCAGAGGCGGGCCGGCACTAGCCGGGGGTTGCGGAAGTATCGTTGTTCCCGTGACCCCCGGTGCAGGTGTGAGACGGAACACCGGGGTGGTTTTTAGTCAGTACAAGTCTGACAGACCCCTTCGCCCCCCAGGGCGGAGGACATCCAATGAGGATTTTCCACCCCGAAACAAAAAAAAAAAAAAAAAAGGTGTTAAGGATATGACTGAGGCCTTAACATCTTAAGTTAGTATCTTATCTTATTGAGGCCTTAATATCTTCATTAATAATAGCACAAGTAGAATGAAGAAGATGAAAGGTTAAAGAAAATAATACTTTCCGATTAATTTTCTTTTTCTTAATGTTATGTCAGAGTTTATTATCCCGGGACGGGAAATATATCAGGAATGGCCGACTGTTAGAAACTCTATTTTCGAAAGTCTATTTCCATAATTGATAAATTGTTTTAAGACTTCTAATTTCATTTATCATAAATTACAGATAATAATCTTAGAATTATTATCAGTAATTAAATTTATTGTCAATGCTTCAATACTATTTGTAAAAATTGTAACGTTAAAGTATAATCGCACGCACCACTTCAGTATGTGCCCCACCACGTTATGTCACGTGTTGAAAACATGTGGTGGGAAGTGTTGCGAGTGCTTAGTAGTCAGTTGTCGTCGAACAGTTGTAATGGACAGATGTAAAAAGTGATTTTGTGAGAACGTAATAAATATCGTGAAAATTGTGAAAGTTTGTTTTAATTTTCTGAATCGTTAATAGTATTAAAATAAATGAGCATTTTATTGAGCATTATGTTTTTAAATATCTTGCTGAAAACCGGCAACAAGGATACTGGTATATAATTATTTGTGTCTTTACTGTCCCCGAATCTAAAAAGTGGTATAACCTTACTATGTTTCATTAGATCCGGAAAGACTTCTTGATCTATACACAAATTAAAAATTTAAGCTAAGTACGGCGCAATAGTCTGAATAATGAAAAAAGAAAGAAAAAATATTTAATTGCCACAAAACGACATACAAACATTACATTTCAAGAACAAGAACAGTGGTAAAAGATTTTGAAAACTAAACATTTAACAATAGTGTTAGTAGTTCTTAAATTATGTTAGAAATGTAAAATAAAAGACAAAATAAAATGCGAGTGTAAATAAAAACAGATGCATGTCGTGATTGTGGCAAGAAGGCTTCCACTCAGCATAATGCTGTACCGTGGGGGACCCACAACACGGCGCTGTTTTTCAATGAGGTACAAACAAAGTAATGAAGGTACAAACTTTGATGGACATGCCTCATAGATCTTCGGTCAGTTTTATCTTTATTTTCTTAAAAGCTTTTATTACTGTTATTGGGTTTATATGTGAAAAGTTAAATTCAGTCGGGCAGGCTGAAACGTTAGCGTGTAATAAACCATAAGCGAGTGACGGCGAAGAATTAAAGGATTCAGTAGTTTTAATTGGGATGCTGGTAAAGAAATTTACAATTTCTTGAGCAAATTCTTTGTTATCTCTAATAAGTCCATGTGTAGTCTCAAGCGTGTAATCAGTATTATTTCTTTTGTTACTGTTTGTTTCATTGTTTATAATTTTCCAAACCGTCTTAATATTTTTTTCTGCGAATTTAATCTTATTGCTCATGTATAAAGCCTTAGTCAGTCTACACGTATTTAAAAAAAAAATTGAGTAAGTAGCAACATATTTATTTAAAGTTTCAGTGTTAATACCCACCCATACGCACAAAGCGTTTTGAAAATACTTTCATTGTGCGTACAGCTAAGGAGTGGAATTCCCTGCCAGCGTCCTTGTTTCCTGATAGCTACAACCTAGGGGTCTTCAAGTCAAGAGTGAATAGGTTACTTCTAGGCAAGCGTGCTCCACCTTCGACCATATTATCATCACTTAACATCAGGCGAGATAGTGGTCAAACACGAGCCTATAAAGAATTAAAAAAAAATATAAGGCTTAAGGCCATACAGCTCGTAAAGTCTTTCCGAACTTTTTCTGATTCCTTTAGTTGCCCAGTCAATGAATAAAACTTAGGGCATATAGTTTTAGTTTTCTTCTTAAAAGTATTATTGAATTCTGTTTGAACAACTGAGAAAACTTTTTTGTATAAAATATTACCAGCGTTCACTGTGAGGTCCTGATAACTTAACTTACCAATTAAAGTGCCGTTGAATTTATTTAATTTACCGGATGTTATTGGTCTGGATTGAATCTACACTTGTTGTATTGGTAAGCTGGACTCAAATGTTACAGGTAGCTCACTATGATCTGAAAGCAGACAATTCATAATGGCTTTGTTTAAGTAGTCGCAGCAACAAAAACATTATCAATACATGTAGCAGTAGTCACAGTTGTTCGGGTTGGTTCCTCAAACACGTGTGACAAATTAAATGATTTGAAGAGATTTAATAGTCTACTGCTATCTGAATTATTTTCTAAATTATTACCAGTTGCAAGTTTTGCCAAAGCATCTTCCTTCACTGACTCAAATATACAGTAGTTTTTATAATTGTGGGGTCTGTAATCGCACACTATAACATGCTTATCCAGCTCAACATAGGACAGTTCAACACTATGTTCAACTGAAAGATCTACAATATCTTTACGAGGTTTTGATTTAATACCATTTTTGATTAAAATAAGTGAACCTCCACGCGACATAACATTTCTGTTAAAACAGCTGCCCAAAGTATAATTTTCGTAATTAATAAGCACTGAATAATCTTTCAGCCAATGCTCAGTAAAATAAATAATTTCAAACATTGTCTTTTCTAAAAACAGTTCTATTTCCAATTGCTTTGCAGAAAAACTAATGACACTTTCCGAGTGTAAATGTGTATTGTTGATAAAATAAAACAAAATCGCCATATGTATACCTATAATGTTTGAGGAGTTCCCTCGATTTCTCTAGGATGCCATCATCAGATCCTGGTATCCTTGTTATGGTACCACCCTTGGGATATCTCCTTTCCAGCAATAAAAGAATCATCAAAATCGGTTCATAAACGACGAAGTTATCTCGCAGATAACTTCGTCGTTTAAAAAAATATATATATACGGTCGACTTGGAAAATCTCCTCCTTTTTTGAAGTGGATTAAAAAGACAGTATAATGTGGAGTCCAAACGATTCCCTTTCCTCTAGACATTTTCAAGTATCAAGAAACGAGAATAAATGCGACGTTTCGATCTCATCTGTGTATTTACTGTTTCTGTTACCTTACTTCATATTGGATTCGATTGCGTTTCATCTTATTACCGATTTATTGCTCTTTCGGGTTGAGTATATTATTAAGTCTGCGAGTATACACAGTAACTCATGTATTTGTATCGTTCTGATTTTGTTTGGAATAAATAATAGTTTAAAAACCTAAAAAAAATACGCTTTAATAGAAAACTTAAGAATATTGTGATTAACAAAAAAAGTAAAATAGCGTGGGGTGCATGATGGTCAATTCTTATAATATTTTATTGACAGATATTGGTAAAAGTGGAGTCATAATGAAATAGTAAAGTTTGCATTGCGGTAAAGAAATCGTGCGGAAATAATACCGCAATAAATCCTTGTTTTGCCACAGAATCCACCGCACCACGGCGCGAATTTTATTCGCCCGAATATTTTGATATCTATGAACAGGTAGAAGGAAACAAAATTCGCGCGAATAAAAACCGCAGTGCGTGCTAAGTCTAAAGCGGGCATTGTCATAGACAATTTAAAATTGGAATCTAATCTTTTAATAATACGAGTAGGTACTATAAAATGGCATTACAAAAAAATATTGATGGAAACTCCTTAGTAATTAATTTCTTGGATTTGTCCTGTATCGTAATAGAAAAAAAATGTTTTATCTACTCTCATATCGTAATATTCGAATTATAAAATTCAAAACGAGTTTATATTGGCATACTTTATAAACACAATACCGAAATTTAAAAATAGAATCTTATTATAACACTATTTCTCTAACAAAATAATGCTATAAAACAATTTTTTTTCTATTACGATACAGGACAAGTCCAAGAAGTTAATCACTAAGGAGTTTCCATCATTTTTTTTTTGTAATGCCATTTTATAGTACCTATTAAAAAAAGATTTGATTCCAATTTTAAATTGTCTATGACAATGCCCGCTTTAGACTTAGCACGCACTGCGATTTTTCTTCGCGCGAATTTTGTTTCCTTATACCTGTTCATAGAGCTCAAAATATTCGGGCGAATAAAATTCGCGCCGTAGTGCGGTGGATTCTGTGGGAAAACACGGATTTCTTGCGGTATTATTTCCGCACGATTTCTTTACCGCAATGCGAACAACTTTATACAATTCCATAGGTCGCAGAATGGGCGGAAAAAATCGCGCGAATAAAGATCGCAGTGCGTGCTAAGCCTTAGCGCATGCGCGGTTAATGCGGTGATGTGCTGGGTTTTGGCGCCATTCATACGTTTTGCAAGTTTTGTTGTACTGAATTTCATGAGTTATTTAAATTATTGTTTAAAAATGTCTGATATCAGTGAATGTGAAGAAAATTTGACTCCACCCGATATATTAGATGCGGCGAAGGAAATTACTCTTAATTTATTACCAGAAAAGTCGAGAAAAGTATATGACAAATGCTATCACGATTTTATGACATGGAAAATGCAAAAAGAGGTATTTTGTAGGTTCAATCCCAATTTATGAGTGTAGATAAAGTAGTGTATGAAACTGCACATAACTAGGTATTAAAACATTCGTGTGAAAGCTATTAAAAACCTCGCCTACGGCTCGGTTTTTAAACACACACTCATGTTTTAATACCCCTCATTATGCAACAGTTTCATAAACTACTATTATAGCATTATTTTGTTAGAGAAATAGTGTTATAATAAAATTCTATTTTTAAATTTCGGTATTGTGTTTATAAAGTATGCCAACTGTTACTGGATTGACTATATGCTGAGAAGCAGAATAGTCAGATCGGAACTGATGGGAGACAGACTTAGTGCAAAAACAACAAGAGGTTGTCCGCAGGGTGGAGTGCTGTCGCCATTATTATGGTGCTTGGTAGTAGACTCGCTACTTACCAAGCTCAATACTGGACCATTCTACACAGTAGGCTATGCAGATGACATAGCCATAATGGTTAATGGTAAATTCCCGAACATAGTCTCTGGATTATTACAACAGGCATTGAGGATGACAGAGAAATGGTGTACAAAGAACCACCTCTCTATCAACCCAAGCAAAGCAGTCATTGTTCCATTCACGAGGAAGAGACAACTAGGAAACCTACTAACAGAGATGTCAGTTGGGACAGGTGTTAAGGATAGGAAGAGGGCTGCGGCTGCTGGAGGAGGTAGTCGCAGCCCTCTTCCCGGCGAGAGCGGAGCATATCCCGCCGCCGATGGCTTTGCCCACGGCCGCAGAGTCTACAGAGGAGGACGCCATCAGCGTCCCAGAGGTGACACAGGCAGAGATGGGGGCGGCCGTGATGCGGCTCCGGGCCAAGAACGTGGCTCCGGGGCCCGACGGAATCCACGGCCATGTGCTAGCCCTCGCACTGAAGGAGCTAGAGCCCTGGCTGAGAGGACTCTTCACAGCGTGCCTTGAGCGGGGCCAGTTTCCTACTCTGTGGAAATCTGGTCGTCTGGTCCTGCTCAGGAAGGCGGGGCGCCCTGCGGACTCGCCGTCCGCGTACCGGCCCATAGTGCTGCTAGACGAGGTGGGTAAGCTTTTCGAGCGGATAATCGCTGCCCGCCTCGTTAGCCACTTATACAGAGAGGGGCCGGACCTTGACGAAAGCCAGTTCGGCTTTCGGCATGGGCGCTCCACCATTCACGCGATATCGCAGGTGAGAGTCCTGGCGGAGGACGCGGTGTCCCGGGGTGGGGTGATGTTGGCGGTGTCCTTGGACATTTCCAACGCCTTCAACACCCTGCCCTGGAGTTGTGTTCGGGAGGCACTGCGGTATCATCGAGTGCCTCCCTACCTCCGCCGCATCGTCGGGGCTTATTTGGCGGAGAGGTGTGTCACCTACGTGGGACGTGATGGCGTCGAAAACCAGCACCGCATGTCGTGCGGTGTTCCACAGGGCTCGGTCTTGGGCCCGCCCCTGTGGAACATCGGGTACGACTGGGTGCTGAGGGGCGAACTCCAACCGGGCGTAGACCTGACGTGTTACGCGGACGATACGCTGGCCCGGGGGAGTTCGTACAGGGAGGCAGCGTTGCTGGCGACGGCTGCGGTCTCACAGGTGGTGAGCCGCATACGGCGCTTTGGCCTGGAGGTGGCCCTCAACAAGTCGGAGGCCATTGTCTTTCATGGCCCCCGGCGGGCGCCACCGCCCGATGCCCACATCGTCGTCGGGGGGGCTCGAATCGCTGTCGAGTCAACCATAAGGTACCTGGGATTGGTGCTCGACAGCCGGTGGGATTTCGGCCCCCACTTTCGACGGCTGGCGCCCAAGTTGCTGGGCGCGGCTGGGGCGCTGTCAACGCTGCTTCCCAATCTGGGGGGCCCGAGCGCTGCCTGTAGGCGGCTCTACGTGGGGATCGTGCGATCGATGGCCCTGTATGGGGCCCCGATCTGGGCGGCTGACCTGACGGCCGGCAGCATCGCTGTTTTGCGAAAGCCGCAGAGAGCGATGGCCGTCAGAGTCATCAGGGGGTATCGCACGATCTCGTACGAGGCGGCTTGTGCATTGGGCGGATCCCCGCCCTGGGACCTGGAGGCGAAGGTACTCGCGTCACTGCATCGGTGGCGCGAGGAAGCGCGGGCGCGGGGCGAAGGACTGATGCAGCAACATATGGAGTTGCGTCAGTCTCAGCTTCGCGAGGTCCTGGTGGCGGAATGGCGGGACAGGCTTTCACGACCTACCGCCGGCCTCATTACCATCGAGGCGGTCCGGCCAGTGCTCGAGCGCTGGCTCGGGAGGAGGCACGGCTCCCTGTCGTTTCGGGTGACGCAGGTGCTCTCGGGGCATGGTTGCTTCGGGAAGTACCTGTGTCGCATAAACAGGGAGCCGGACGCCCGGTGTCACCACTGCGTCGACTGCCGGGAGGACACGGCGCGGCATACGCTGGCAGAGTGTGCCGCTTGGGAGGAGCCACGCCGTGCCCTCATCTCTGAAGTAGGCAGTGACCTGTCGCTGCCGGCTGTAGTCGAGTCTATGGTCGGCAGCGAGGAGTCCTGGGACGCGGTGGTATCCTTCTGCGAAACAGTCGTCTCGCAGAAGGAAGCTGCGGAGAGGGAGAGGGAGATTTCATCCGCTAACCCGATCCGCAGAAGACGCGCCGGGCGTCGGCGGAGGGCGGACAACGCCCTCTTCCAGCCCCCCTAAATGGGTCCAGGGGCGACGGACTCGGGGACGTCCGTCGCCCCCCAGATATCAGGACCCGAGGTGGTGGCGCGTAGTGTTCCACGCGCGCCCCTCTTAGACGTCGCGGGGGGAGTCCAACACCTCACTCCCCCCCCAACCCGAGATCGTGGCCCGCAGAGGCGGGCCGGCACTAGCCGGGGGTTGCGGAAGTATCGTTGTTCCCGCGACCCCCGGTGCAGGTGTGAGACGGAACACCGGGGTGGTTTTTAGTCAGTACAAGTCTGACAGACCCCTTCGCCCCCCAGGGCGGAGGACATCCAATGAGGATTTTCCACCCCGAAACAAAAAAAAAAAAAAAAAAAGATGTTAAGGATATGACTGAGGCCTTAACATCTTAAGTTAGTAAGTGGCTTGACTGAGATAGGACAGAGATCTCAGTTGGGACAGGTGTTAAGGATATGAATGAGGCCTTAACATCTTAAGTTAGTAAGTGGCTTGACTGAGATAGGACAGAGATCTCAGTTGGGACAGGTGTTAAGGATATGACTGAGGCCTTAACATCTTAAGTTAGTAAGTGGCTTGACTGAGATAGGACAGAGATCTCAGTTGGGACAGGTGTTAAGGATATGACTGAGGCCTTAACATCTTAAGTAAGTAAGTGGCTTGACTGAGATAGGACAGAGATCTCAGTTGGGACAGGTGTTAAGGATATGAATGAGGCCTTAACATCTTAAGTTAGTAAGTGGCTTGACTGAGATAGGACAGAGATCTCAGTTGGGACAGATGTTAAGGATATGACTGAGGCCTTAACATCTAAAGTTAGTAAGTGGCTTGACTTAGATAGGACAGAGATCTCAGTTGGGACAGGTGTTAAGGATATGACTGAGGCCTTAACATCTTAAGTTAGTATCTTATCTTATTGAGGCCTTAATATCTTCATTAATAATAGCACAAGTAGAATGAAGAAGATGAAAGGTTAAAGAAAATAATACTTTCCGATTAATTTTCTTTTTCTTAATGTTATGTCAGAGTTTATTATCCCGGGACGGGAAATATATCAGGAATGGCCGACTGTTAGAAACTCTATTTTCGAAAGTCTATTTCCATAATTGATAAATTGTTTTAAGACTTCTAATTTCATTTATCATAAATTACAGATAATAATCTTAGAATTATTATCAGTAATTAAATTTATTGTCAATGCTTCAATACTATTTGTAAAAATTGTAACGTTAAAGTATAATCGCACGCACCACTTCAGTATGTGCCCCACCACGTTATGTCACGTGTTGAAAACATGTGGTGGGAAGTGTTGCGAGTGCTTAGTAGTCAGTTGTCGTCGAACAGTTGTAATGGACAGATGTAAAAAGTGATTTTGTGAGAACGTAATAAATATCGTGAAAATTGTGAAAGTTTGTTTTAATTTTCTGAATCGTTAATAGTATTAAAATAAATGAGCATTTTATTGAGCATTATGTTTTTAAATATCTTGCTGAAAACCGGCAACAAGGATACTGGTATATAATTATTTGTGTCTTTACTGTCCCCGAATCTAAAAAGTGGTATAACCTTACTATGTTTCATTAGATCCGGAAAGACTTCTTGATCTATACACAAATTAAAAATTTAAGCTAAGTACGGCGCAATAGTCTGAATAATGAAAAAAGAAAGAAAAAATATTTAATTGCCACAAAACGACATACAAACATTACATTTCAAGAACAAGAACAGTGGTAAAAGATTTTGAAAACTAAACATTTAACAATAGTGTTAGTAGTTCTTAAATTATGTTAGAAATGTAAAATAAAAGACAAAAAAAATGCGAGTGTAAATAAAAACAGATGCATGTCGTGATTGTGGCAAGAAGGCTTCCACTCAGCATAATGCTGTGCCGTGGGGGACCCACAACACGGCGCTGTTTTTCAATGAGGTACAAACAAAGTAATGGAGGTACAAACTTTGATGGACATGCCTCATAGATCTTCGGTCAGTTTTATCTTTATTTTCTTAAAAGCTTTTATTACTGTTATTGGGTTTATATGTGAAAAGTTAAATTCAGTCGGGCAGGCTGAAACGTTAGCGTGTAATAAACCATAAGCGAGTGACGGCGAAGAATTAAAGGATTCAGTAGTTTTAATTGGGATGCTGGTAAAGAAATTTACAAATTCTTGAGCAAATTCTTTGTTATCTCTAATAAGTCCATGTGTAGTCTCAAGCGTGTAATCAGTATTATTTCTTTTGTTACTGTTTGTTTCATTGTTTATAATTTTCCAAACCGTCTTAATATTTTTTTCTGCGAATTTAATCTTATTGCTAATGTATAAAGCCTTAGTCAGTTTACACGTGTTTAAAAAAAATCTTGAGTAAGTAGCAACATATTTATTTAAAGTTTCAGTGTTAATACCCACCCATACGCACAAAGCGTTTTGAAAATACTTTCATTGTGCGTACAGCTAAGGAGTGGAATTCCCTGCCAGCGTCCTTGTTTCCTGATAGCTACAACCTAGGGGTCTTCAAGTCAAGAGTGAATAGGTTACTTCTAGGCAAGCGTGCTCCACCTTCGACCATATCATCACTTAACATCAGGCGAGATAGTGGTCAAACACGAGCTTATAAAAAAAAAAAAAAAAAATAAGGCTTAAGGCCATACAGCTCGTAAAGTCTTTCCCAACTTTTTCTGATTCCTTTAGTTGCCCAGTCAATGAATAAAACTTAGGGCATATAGTTTTAGTTTTCTTCTTAAAAGTATTATTGAATTCTGTTTGAACAACTGAGAAAACTTTTTTGTATAAAATATTACCAGCGTTCACTGTGAGGTCCTGATAACTTAACTTACCAATTAAAGTGCCGTTGAATTTATTTAATTTACCGGATGTTATTGGTCTGGATTGAATCTACACTTGTTGTATTGGTAAGCTGGACTCAAATGTTACAGGTAGCTCACTATGATCTGAAAGCAGACAATTCATAATGGCTTTGTTTAAGTAGTCGCAGCATTAAAAACATTATCAATACATGTAGCAGTAGTCACAGTTGTTCGGGTTGGTTCCTCAAACACGTGTGACAAATTAAATGATTTGAAGAGATTTAATAGTCTACTGCTATCTGAATTATTTTCTAAAATATTTATATAAAAGTCACCACAGATTATGACTAGTTTATTACCACTTGCAAGTTTTGCCAATGCATTTTCCTTCACTGACTCAAATATACAGTAGTTTTTATAATTGTGGGGTCTGTAATCGTACACTATAACATGCTTATCCAGCTCAACATAGGACAGTTCAACACTATGTTCAACTGAAAGATCTACAATATCTTTACGAGGTTTTGATTTAATACCATTTTTGATTAAAATAAGTGAACCTCCACGCGACATAACATTTCTGTTAAAACAGCTGCCCAAAGTATAATTTTCGTAATTAATAAGCACTGAATAATCTTTCAGCCAATGCTCAGTAAAATAAATAATTTCAAACATTGTCTTTTCTAAAAACAGTTCTATTTCCAATTGCTTTGCAGAAAAACTAATGACACTTTCTGAGTGTAAATGTGTATTGTTGATAAAATAAAACAAAATCGCCATATGTATACCTATAATGTTTGAGGAGTTCCCTCGATTTCTCTAGGATGCCATCATCAGATCCTGGTATCCTGGTGTTATGGTACCATCCTTGGGATATCTCCTTTCCAGCAATAAAAGAATCATCAAAATCGGTTCATAAACGACGAAGTTATCTCGCAGATAACTTCGTCGTTTAAAAAAAAATTATATATACGGTCGACTTGGGAAACCTCCTCCTTTTTTGAAGTGGATTAAAAAGACAGTATAATGTGGAGTCCAAACGATTCCCTTTCCTCTAGACATTTTCAAGTATCAAGAAACGAGAATACATGCGACGTTTCGATCTCATCTGTGTATTTACTGTTTCTGTTACCTTACTTCATATTGGATTCGATTGCGTTTCATCTTATTACCGATTTATTGCTCTTTCGGGTTGAGTATATTATTAAGTCTGCGAGTATACACAGTAACTCATGTATTTGTATCGTTCTGATTTTGTTTGGAATAAATAATAGTTTAAAAAACTAAAAAAAATACGCTTTAATAGAAAACTTAAGAATAGTGTGATTAACAAAAAAAAAGTAAAATAGCGTGGGGTGCATGATGGTCAATTCTTATAATATTTTATTGACAGATATTGGTAAAAGTGGAGTCATAATGAAATAGTAGTTTATGAAACTGTTGCATAGTGAGGGGTATTAAAACATGAGTGTGTGTTGTGTTTTTAATAGTTTTCACACGAATGTTTTAATACCTAGTTATGTGCAGTTTCTTACACTACTTTATCTACACTCATAAATTGGGATTGAACCTACTAAATACCTTTTTTTGCATTTTCCATGCCATAAAATCGTGATAGCATTTGTCATAATTATACTTTTCTCGTTTTTGTTGTTAATAAATTAAGAGTAATTTCCTTCGCCGCAACTAAAATATCGGGCGGAGTCAAATTTTCTTCACATTCACTGATATCAGACATTTTTAAACAATAATTTAAATAACTCATGAAATTCAGTACTGCAAAACGTATGAATGGCGCCAAAACCCAGCACATCACCGCATTAACCGCGCATGCGCTAAGGCTTAGCACGCACTGCGATCTTTATTCGCGCGATTTTTTGCCACCCATTCGGCGACCTATGGAATTGTATGAAGTTGTTCACATTGCGGTAACGAAATCGTGCGGAAATTATACCGCAAGAAATCCTTGTTTTGCCACAGAATACACCGCACCACGGCGCGAATTTTATTCGCCAGAATATTTTGATATCTATGAACAGGTAGAAGGAAACAACATTCGCGCGAATCAGTGAATCAGTCAATCAAACCGCAGTGCGTGCTAAGTCTAAAGCGGGCATTGTCATAGACAATTAAAAATTGGAATCAAATCTTTTAATAATAGGTACTATAAAATGGCATTACAAAAAAAATATTGATGGAAACTCCTTAGTAATTAATTTCTTGGATTTGTCCTGTATCGTAATAGAAAAAAAATGTTTTATAGCATTATTTTGTTAGAGAAATAGTGTTATAATAAAATTCTATTTTTAAATTTCGGTATTGTGTTTATTAAGTATGCCAATATAAACTCGTTTTGAATTTTATAATTCGAATATTACGATATGAGAGTAGATAATAGTTCATTTAGGGTACAAGTGTGTAATGTTGGTGATTACCGCTGAGGCGCCATTGAGACCCGAGCCGTTAAGTGAGGGTCTTAAGAGAGCCGAGGACGGTAATCATCAATACACTCGTGTATCATACGACGTTTTTCAACACACTTGTGAAGAAAATAATACTACAAAAATAATTTTCAACAGTGAAAACGAGTTGTGAATTTTTTTTCGCAATGGCGGGCAAAATTAATCAGTTTTTCTATGCGCGCGCATCTAACAATCGATGTAATCTCATTATTTTAGTCTATGAAGCGATCCGTCATAGACTAAAAGAATGAGGTTTCGTTGTTTTTTGGCTTTTCGCGGATAGCGTTTTAGCCACGTACTATTTGGAGAATTTTAAGTTTTCTTTATTAAAGAGAAATACAAAAGTTATAATTGAGTGAAAGTTTTATTTATTAAGTTTACAAGTTGAAATTATCTATTGTTTGTAATTATTTGTACTATTGAGCCCGATCTTTTTTGTATCGAAACTTTTTTAAGAACAAAGCAACTCAAACAACAAATTTAAAAAAAAAACTCTTAATCTCACTTGTGAATAATAGTAATGAAAAAGTCACAGTTTGATTACAGGTGTCATTATGTGCCTAATTGCGGTGAAATTAGAGCCACTTTATGAGCAAGTGTGTTGAAAATATCTTAATAGCACCCCACGCTTTTTTACAACTTTTTTTTTTGTTAATCACTCTATTCTTAATTTTAATTTATTGAAAAATTTTCTACAATTTGGTTTGTTTTTCCTTAAAGCGTGTTTTTTTAGTTATTTTTAAACATTTTTTTTTTTACTTTTTAGTTCAATCGCTCATCCTGAAGATCCCGGTAAGGATAATGGGACAAATTAAATTATTGCATTGTAATCGGTCCTTGATAAGTATGCAAAGTTTCAAATTAATCTGACGTTTTGAAGGGGGTGAAAATCACGTTCATAGATTCCGTTACATTGATACATAGATACATACATACCAAGCTAACAAAAGCGTGTTAAAAAGGATTGTACTTTAAGCCTACCCAATCGTCTTAATCAGGTATTGGTATATTGGTCTACGTTGTGGGAGACCTTTCAACAGTAGGGCTTCCTATATGTGGTACCCACTACGGAAGACTCCATCGGCCAATCGTTTTGTGAGCAATGTGCCTAGCTCGTAGCCATTTATAAGTTGGGCTATTCTTCGAGCTACATATTTCGGTTACTAGGGTTCGCCTGCGAATCAAATTCAAACTCAATTTATGGCATACATAATGTACATACAGGAGGTAAATATAAGTTACAGTAACAATAATGAACGCTGTCGGGCAACGCAACATTCTAGATACGGTCAGTGTCTAGGAGAGAGGAATAGCGCTTAATATTTTTCCATAATAACATTTCAGTTGTATTTCCAATGTTTTTATTTGGTTTAATGTACCTACTAATATGACTGATTCGATCACTCAGGGTACTTAAACCATATTATTCTTCTCTACTTAGAGAGTATCAATGTTCAAAAGACCTGAAATATAATTTGTAAAAGTTAGATAAGCAGTTCCAAAGTTTTAAATCACCTAGCTGGAACTCCAGAACCATTTTGTAAGATACTTTAGCGACTAACATCGTTTGAAATGTTTTGAGCATTATTTTTATTTTCCCTATAATAATTCGCCGAATCGTCGCGTCGGCGTCGCTTACAATCACAATACTCTCAAAATAAACACTTAGAAGGAAACTCATTCTCAAATATTTACATGAGAAAGCGAAGATTTATTTAGCCAAGCCTTTCTGTCTGATGTTATATTTTCTATCTTTTATTTGTAAAGTATTTTTGTAAATGTTCGTTTAAGCTTTTGATTTTTGTTGAGAAGTTTCTTGACATACTATAATTGTGCTATAATTTCGTTATTGTATGCTGGTTTGATATAATAAAAACATACTCGCAGAAAAACGGAAAACGGTCAAGGCAATTTTTAGGGTTCCGTACCCAAAGAGACTCCACGGTAGAAGACGTACTAAGACTCCACGGTCCGTATGTCTGTCACCAGGCTGTATCTCACGAACCGTGATAGCTAGACAGTTGAAATTTCCACAGATGATGTATTTCTGTTGCCGCTATAACAACAAATACTAAAAAAATAATATAAAAATAATAAAAAAAATATTTAAGTCGGGCTCCCATACAACAAACGTCATTTTATTGCCGCGGAATCCATCGCGCGCGAGTCCGACTCGCACTTGGCCGGTTTTAAAATCCAGACATAATTCAAATTCTAAAAAGATATTTCAAATAAACCATTTAGGTATAGACTGTAAATATTTATTTAGACAAACGTTTAGATATGTACAAACTTAAAATTATACCTACTAAACTAAACTACTCTAACTTATACGAAACCTAACTACTTATATAATAATATATAAGCGGAGCGTCTCGCGTCGCGTCGACCACTTTTTTTGTTTACGGAGAGGCGGCGCGTGCAACGGCCCGCATCAGCACACGCGCAAACACAAACATATTATGGCAATGTACGATGTTGTATATGAAGACGCGGAGCGTGACCCCGGGTGTATAGAGCTGCGGTACCCGCCATTGCACCCGCGGTGTATCCTTTAGCGTGTAGCGTTGCACGTCGCGGGTATTGATTTATTTGCCAACAAAATATCGACGATATCGTACTCCGTTGCTGACTGTGGCTCACGTCTGGGTTGTGCGGTTTCCAAACAAAACTGAAAGAAGGTTCCGCCTCGAGCGCCGCTTTGGGTTCAGTAGTGGGTTTCGCCGTTTGATCGTATAGACGCGTGAGACGCCGCAGGATTCACCACGGGAGCTACGTTTTACTGTGAAAGGAGTATTGCAGGAATAGCTGGCAGCAACGTTGCGTGCAACACGTAACACATCCGCAGGCTTCGCCTACATCTCAAGCAAAAATAGATTAACCGAAAACACTCTCATACGACAACATATATTTGGATTTAGTGCGGTACGCAACGCCGGACGCCCCGCGTCTCCAGAAACGAGCACTTAGGCATCGAAGTACTCCTCCACATCGCTGTCATCCGGAAACGTGCCCACAAGACTGGCAGCATTACCACGTCGAATGGCAATGCTGATTCTTTGGGCAAAGAAAAAGCCTGGCCCTCTGGTTTACAGACACTTTTGAACTGTCAAAGTCGGTCAGTCAAAAAGATGAAGCCAAAACTTAAATACGTACATGAAACTCCACGAAAATTGTTTTAAATAAATAATTATCATATTTCAGGGTACCCCGAAGAAACCTTTAATAGATTGAAAGCAATAAACAAAAAAAAATACTCGCACAGGAGATACAGACATATCATTGTGACTCATCCTTCAAACACCAAAATAGCAAACCACAGACCGCAAAACTCGTTAATCCTACTTCCTACTTTCAATATTGTACGGTCTATGTTTGGATGTTTGTTAATCAATCGCGTATCAACGGCTTATCGGATTTGAATAAAACTTGGTACCATGCCCTGAATTAGGACAGAGTATACAAACAGTGTGTAAGTCTGTGACCAGTGTGTGTGTTACCAGTGATGACTCAAGAAACTGAGATATGGTACCTTTCAATGGGCCACGTCAGAAGGCCCAAAGCGCAATGGAGAGGGCTATACTTGGAGTTTTCTTGCGTAATCACATAAGAAATGAGTATATTCGCAGGAGGACCAAAGATACTGACATAGCCCAAAAAGTTACTAAAATTAAGTGGCGGTGCACAGAGCGCAATTCTTGCAGAACGGGTGATCGATTTAGCCGAAAAGTACTGAAGTGGCGACTGCGTACCGTAAGATGATGCTTTGGAAGATTCTTGATGCGAGATGCACGGGAACGGTCAATGTGGCGACACTTGGGGGAGGCCTATGTTCAGCAGTAGACATCTTTCGACTGAAATAATGATGATAGTTTTAATTCCGGTAATGCGTACCCGTTATAATAAGGGCCGACTTTAACGTAGGCGAAGCCGCTGACCAAACCTAGTAGAAATTATAACCGCACATTGAACATTCTGGCCACATAATAATATCGCATATAGAATCAACAGCACCAACTTTACGATTCTGCTTATGTACACGGCCATAAACAACATGATGTTACGAGCAATAAACGTTTTGAGTAAAACGCATAGCTGGGAACATATTCGAATTAGATCATCGCAAAACTCGTTCAGCTGAGGTAAAGTTTAGACTACACTGCACGGGGAACCTATTCGCATTTTGGAAAGATTTTTGAGCAGCGGTAGTACAGTGGTAACGGCAGTGACTTACGAGTGGAACTTCATTAGATCTTAGCTTAGATCAACACGTTTCCTATGGTGCCGGACGTAAAGAATTTCACCATCCCATGTCTTCCCGTAGGTGTCGTAAGAGGCGTATCATATGTACTGCAGTCTCTCCAACGGTACCAGTTCAACTACTGGTACATTGAGGTGTTGAGAAAAACACCACGATGTCAGTGCGTCTTCAGGATCGGACCTCGAAACCAATCCTTCTCCAGCGCGGCGTGAGATAGGGAGATGTCATTTAAAACCATTGGTTGAGTTAAATACCGATCGAAAAACTGGGCCCTATCGTATCTGAAATCCAAATTAACCATGAATGTGTTTTACTGTGCCGCACGTAAGACATCTTAGTTCACTTTGATCAGTTATATTTGATGATGTACCTATCTGAAATAAGTAATTTTAAGTACAGAACGTTTAAATCCCTATTTTACTTATAGTCAAAGCTTGACAGTTTTTCAGGCTAACATTTTGTTCGTACCGGATAATACTCTGGAGATATAAGTCATTAAAACTTTGAAAATTAAACATTGTGAAGAAGATTGTTGGTTTTAGCGACGGCAAAAGGGCAAAGCCCTTTTATGTTATAGGTTATCAAATGGGCTGACGGCCCACTTAATGAAACTGAAAACTAGAATATCGACGCTCTAGGGAATATTTCGAGGCCTAATTTCAACAGAAATTTTAATTGGCTTTTAAAAGTAATTTATTTTAGTGCTCAATAAAAGGGCTTTGCCATTTAATTTTAACCATAATTACAAGGGTTAATACGCATACGTGGTTTCGTAATAATAGCCGATTGGATTGACCTTTAAAATCAATGCTTGCTGAGACTCCTCCGTGCCTTGGAAAGTACTACTGTCTTTTGAAGATCTTTGACAGTCTTTACAGTAGCCAGAAGCTATAAAACACCAGTCATGCCAAGGTGGTATTGTGTTACTCAGTTTCTGGGTAGGTTTCAGGCACTTACTCTAATAATTACTAGTACTAAGCCGGCCCCGGCTAAGTCGGCCGACCCAAGATAGTTGGTAAGTGGCTAGGCTGATTTTTAATAAACACTTACGCCTAAACTATTTCACCACAAAAAACTGATGGTTAAACTGGTGGATGCCAAGTTTCACAGCTTGGTTCATCGCCACCTGCTTGTCGGTCTTCTACAGACTGTACGTCGGTGAGTGTGCTCAAGAACTCCACAACCTCATCCCACCGGCCCAATTCTACCATCGGACATCTAGACACACTGCAAGTTACCATCCTTACCTGGTTGCCATTCCACCAATTCGCACCAATCGTTTCCAAACATGAAGGATGTTGTATGCGCACTTCAAAAGAGTGGAACCGACTGCCTGCGTCTGTGTTTCCGAACGCATTCAACCCGAATCACCTTAAAGTTAGGGTGAGAATGCTTCTTCTGGGTAAGCTCACTCCATCGTCGACTTTGTCTCTGTCACTTCTGACTTAGGCTAGAGTCAAGAGCAAACCCTAATCTAATTTAAAAAAAAAAAACAAAACTGTGAGTGGAAAGACCCAAATTCGGTCCCAAAGATAACATATAGTGTCTTCGATGGGCCCATTTATTGGTAGATTACCTTGCCTTCGACACTTTTCAGCCGGTTAGGCACAATTAGTTGCATATATTTAACGGCTAAAAGCTGTTTTCTTTTAGGAGGGGCTTTTTTTCTGTTATTTTTTGTAGGGTAATGTGTTCTTAATGTGATAACATATTACAATGTGTATTGGTGGTTACATTAATATTATTAACTACCTATGTTTTTCCAACGGCTTCGCCCGCACGATATTCGGCAACTATATATCCTAAGGGATTGTCATATAATACTGGGATAAAAAATAATCTGTATCCTTTGGGATTCACAATAATTTTGAAAATGGACACACGGATAGACCATGGTACTGAAAATATAATACTAGTATACATAAGCCTCAACTCGTAGACGAAAACTGTGCCGTCGTAACTAGCGTTTTCGACGGACTAATCGGATTATTTACTAAAAGTACATTGAACGCGTTCGGTTTTGTCTCACCGTGTTAGATGGTGTTAGCAGTGACTTAAGTAACTGACAAGACTTAAGAAGTAAAAGGGTTTACTCGGTTCGCGATTTTTTTCTTTAAATACAGTGACGATTTGTTTTATAATAATTTCTTGCATATTTTTAATTATACCAAAACATGTTGCAAAACAAATTTAAAAAATCGAGTGGTTAAACCCAGAAGCGTAGATACAGCGCCATCTATTGCAATGAGTTTTAAATCATCCGTTCAAATAACCTTTGAAATCTTAATTAAGAGCCAAATATTCGATAATTTTGTGCTTAGGAGAGTTAATTAAGCAAGAACATGGTGGTAACATTATGGTCATTTCTAGAGAATGACCATAAAAATGTATGATTAATATAACACAAAATTCGATAAAAAATCGATACTTATCACGCCATCTAGTGAAATTTATTTGAACAAAATTTTATTTCCTAGCGTTGGGTCCAGTTTTATCCAAATTTGTCCAGTTTTATTAAATTCGTTTAACCGTTGAAGCGTGATTGATTAACAAAAATACAGACTTTCACATTTATAACAATTTAGTTATATAATACAGTATCTCGTGTATCCTAAGCTTAACTATAAGTACTACAACTACAGACATGAAACTATATAAAATACATTACCGCTCTAATATCTACCGCATCATAATAATTTAAGACGCTATACTTTACTATATAAGTTTTATTCGAAAATTACTACTTTCTTTCTACCACTAAATGAGTCCCATTAAACACTAGACGAAATCGTGAAAGACAAGTAAAGAAATATAGTGGGATGAGCCACAAGGACTGGACTGTAGTGGCTGAAAACCTGCAGCAGCTGCCAGCATCCATGTTCCCTACCATCTATAATAACCGTCAGCGTTCACAGCAAGAGTTAACAGCTCGCTTGTTCCATCAATTTATTTAGTCATCTGACTATAATTTTTCGACTTATAGAACATAACACAAAATGGAAATTCTACGAAAGGGACGATTAGCGACTAGGGGACATTTTGCGAAAGGGACATTTTGCGAAAGGGAAATTTTGCGAAAGGGCCATTTTGCGAAAGCGACATTTTGCGAAAGGGACATTTTGCGAAAGCGACATTTAGCGAAAGGGACAGTTTTGCGAAAAGGCCATTTTGCGAAAGCGACATTTTGTTACTAGAAGACATTTTGCGAAAGGGACATTTTGCGAAAGCTATATTTTGCGAAAGGGACTCGCTTGTTCCATCAATTTATTTGGTCATCTGACTATAATTTTTCGACTTATAGAACATAACACAAAATGGAAATTCTGCGAAAGGGACGTTTAGCGACTAGGGGACATTTTGCGAAAGGGTCATTTTGCGAAAGGGACATTTTGCGAAAGGGCCATTTTGCGATGGCGACATTTTGCGAAAGGGACATTTTGCGAAAGCGACATTTTGCGAAAGGGACATTTTGCGAAAGCGACATTTAGCGAAAGGGACATTTTGCGAAAAGGCCATTTTGCGAAAGCGACATTTTGTGACTAGAAGACATTTTGCGAAAGGGACATTTTGCGAAAGCTATTTTTTGCGAAAGGGACTCGCTTGTTCCATCAATTTATTTAGTCATCTGACTATAATTTTTCGACTTATAGAACATAACACAAAATGGAAATTCTGCGAAAGGGACGTTTAGCGACTAGGGGACATTTTGCGAAAGGGACATTTTCCGAAAGGGCCATTTTGCGATAGCGACATTTTGCGAAAGGGACATTTTGCGAAAGCGACATTTTGCGAAAGGGACATTTTGCGAAAGGGACATTTTGGGAAAGCGACATGATGCGAAAGTGACATTTTGCGACTAGAAGACATTTTGCGAAAGGGACATTTTGCGAAAGCGACATTCCGCGAAACGGACATTTTGCGAAACGGCCATTTTGCGAAAGCGACATTTTGCGAAAGGGCCATTTTGCGAAAGGGACATTTTGCGACTAGAAGACATTTTGCGAAAGGGACATTCTGCGACGAAGCGCATCCATCGCTTGCTATCAGTCTAGATCGCAATAATTCCCCACGTACAGTACAACTATTTTCTTAATGTCCCTTGGCAAACGTCGCATTTCCTAATACAAACGAATGCTAATTTCCATGTACATAAATTATTATCGTGTATAATAATTTGAATTCAGAACTAAGTAAGTACTTTATTTTTGTTTTGTTTTGATTCCCTTGTGAACTATATAGAGCTGTAAAACTATTTTCCTTTTTAAGCACAGCAGCTTTCCTCCCATTTTTTTTATAAATTACATCATGTTACAAAGTATTAACAACTTTATATACTTCCAAGTTGAATGAGAGCGTCCGGTCTGCACCAAGTGCAAAGGGAAACTGATACAAATCCGATGACTGACGAAACAAGAAGTTTGCCGAGGGACGTTTAGAAAATGTTTGTACTGTAATAAGTTACGTGTTTTATGGCATATATTACTAATCTAGACTCCAATCTGCTACAGAAATTTTCATAATAAAAGAAAGGTCGTAAATGTGCAGAATGGCTTCGAGAAAATTATGGTACGGCTGTGCCTTTGTTTGCTTACCTTGTAACTTTATAATTCATTTAACTTCAACATGATACACTCACACATACAAACGGGCAAGACAGACCAGGAAAGTGTTATACAGGTAAATGGCTTTTGGTGTCAAAATTATCTCTTTTAATGAATTTTCCTAGAAGGATGTTGTTGGGCTATTGAAAAGAGTTAACAGGCCTACAACTAGGCATGTTAACAGGAGTAAAAATGTATTATGAAGTTAAAATAAAACAATACTTATATGGTGAAATTGTGATTTGGTTTTCGCATTCACAGACTAAAAATGAAAACTCATTTTCATAATAATCCAAAATTATGTCTAACCTCAGTAAATTCAATCATTTTAATTCCCATAAAACACAAACACAACAATTATTCAGAGCCCTATTTCCCCAATAGGGATTCACAATAATAGCCTTAACTTAGTGGAGCGTGGGAGTACAAAGTTTAACTCAGACTGATGACTCAACAGTTTGTGAACTACGATTGTTCGCTCACTGTTGTGAAATAATCTATTACTGTATTATTATTACCTTTAGATTTCTGTTTATTGTTTAACTGATTCTCGAAGATGTTATTTTTTATGTTGTGTACATTTAATAGAAAATCTCGGTGCATTTCAGCTTACTAGGTCTAAGGGTTGCATGTAGCAGAGATAAAAATGTTGAGATGGATGTGCGGAGTGCACGAGAATGGATAACGTGAGAAATGAGTATATTAGAGGAAGTTTGAAAGTGGCGCCAGTGACAGAAAAGTTAAAAGGAATCCGTTTGTATTGGTATGGTCATGTGATGAGAAGCGATGAAACATATGTTACTAAAAGAGTTATGAATATAAATGTGGATGGATGGAGAGGGAGGGGACGGCCAAAGAAAAGATGAATGGACTGTGTGAGGAGTGATATGAAGAAAAGGGAGTCAGTGATATCGTGACGGGTGACAGGACGGTGTGGAAGAAGAAAACGTGTTGCGCCGACCACAAGTAACATGTGACAAGGGCAGGCAGTCATCATCTTCCCTTTCATCTAAGGATTTCGGCTGGCGTTGACAAGTCAGTCAGTAGTTCAGTGGTATTTACAGGTTTCAGGTGTTATTTTCTTTTTGTATATGTCTGCACATGCTGAGACAGGTGCCTTTTTGGTCTCGCACGGGGTTTCTCTTCTTATTTTTTATTATTTTTGCTTATTTCTTTTGTCCCCTATGCGGGTCACAAATAAATATTTTTCCTTCTTTCTTTGTTTAATAAGTGAAAAAATAACATTTATTTTTAAGTGGTTAGCTACACTACAACGATTTTAGACCACGTGGCCACTTATGGTTACTGAAAGTTAAAAAAAATATATAAACATTCGATTTTTGAACCTCCTCTGCCGGCTAACTGCCGCACATTTTATACCCACAAGTTTTAGATGAAAGGCGTCATGTTTCTGTAGATAACTACGTGACTACGCGTTGTAATTACTTAAGTACCATAACGAGTGAAAATTAATGTTTAATTTCTATTATTTTCACATTTACTTAATGACTGGTTAATGAGAAATTATCGTATTCAAACTGATTTCGGTATAACTGCGGGATCCCGCTGCGCTTTTGTAATTTCGGCAAATTGTTGTTACCTTATGCAATCTGTATGTAAATTCATTGGAAGCTGAGACACAGTAATGCTTTATGCAACAATATTCAACTGTGTCCTCTTATACCCATCCTGTGCCTGTTATCTGATTTAAACTGTACATTGTAAAAGCAAATTCATTATTTTTAAAGTAACGGCGGTTTCATGCCAGTTCTTCTCAATTGAAAGCGACTAAATGAAACTACTAGCTTAATCCCACGTTGCATAAGTTCCCTGAACTCGGTAAATTGTATTATAAAATAATCTTTATGAACTTGATTAACCATATTGAATAAAATATACAACAAAACCCAAATAAATGAATAACTGTTTTATAAAAAGAAATTACAAGCCAGTTTGGTTATAAATTTATCCTTGCCCTGAAACGCCTTTTAGCAATTACACCAAGGGAACATAAAATTATACTAACTATAGGTCCAGATTTCCTAACGATGTGTGTTTATTTGGCTCCAAGCCAATCCAAAGTTATCACAGTTCAAAGTAACCCGTTTAATAAATCTGCTATTTCACAGGTACTTCATTGTACTAATCAGATTGACGATCAACGGAAACGTTCTACTCATTTATTAGGTGCCTTCATTAATAATGTGCGTACTCGAATACATTAATTAGAAACTCCAGATACCTAACACGAATACAAAAACCTTTTCATGGTGGTGGCCAATTATGGAGTCCTGAATACATTGTTTTTGCATAACATTATACAATAGTTCACAACCCCTTCATTCACCAGTACTTACAAACTTCCTGCGACCATAGAACACTGAGTCGCTTCTGCGGCTTGCTGTGAAAACGGCGTTGTCAACACTTACATTAAATAAACCTAGCTTTTTTTCAACCTGGCTTCTAAGTCTATTCTTTAGTTTTTTGAAATAGTTACTTCAAACAAAAACTTTGTGCTGCAGTAGAATGAAGATTTAACACATTTTAATCATTCGATACAGATATATTTTGATATTTGAGTATTTGGTAGCAAATAATATGTCGAATCGAGAACAATACTACACATTATCCAGTTGCGTAGATACTTGAGATCCAAAACTACATCTATTTCACAACATAATATTCACTAAGAATCAATTTGCGAATAATTTAAACAGCCGCTGATCGAATATTATTAGATTCTGTCAACGGCTTCACCCGCCCCCACAAGTCGGGCAGTTATCCTTAAGGGAAGTGTGTCCCAAGACAGAAACCTATGTCTTAATTTAAGAATTTCAACCAAAGCCTTGTAAAAATGCTTGTGTGTACGGCGAGTGATTAACAAATATAACCTTCACATATTATAGTGTTAGGTAGTAGATTCCTTCCTCTATGGCAAGTATTTCCTATCTTCCTGAATAGTGAGACCAACATAAGGGCCGGGTTACGAAGTCGTATTGTTCCGTCTAGTTCTGTCAACTACAAACTATTCTCCGAACGTGGAGACAGGGCCATAAAGGGGACTTGCTAAGACGCATTGTTACTTGATTGGCCCTTATCTATAGGAACGCTTTTTTTTGATTCAGTGAGAGCTTCTTTGTAAAAATGAGGAATATTGTACCTAATTTTTTTACCTTCATTTCTTCTACCTTACCATATTAAGCTACTTTATTATACCTAGTTCTGCCAACTTATTGCTTGTGGTAAATTACCACCTTCACTTTGCCAGGCGAAAAAAAACTATACAATCAATCTGCATAGCCTTGTCCCAAGTAAATTGGGGTCAGATTCCAGTCTTACTGGATTTAGCTGAGTACTAGTGTTTTACATGGAGCGACTGCCTATCTGACCTCCACAACCCAGTAACTGGGTAACACTGTACCCCTTGGCAAGACTGGTGTCAGGTCTCAAGCTTCTGACTACTCGTAATGACTGTCAAAGATCTTCAAATTACCACCGGGACCAACGGCTTAACGTGCTTTCCGAGGCACGGAGGAAACTCGGTATGTTGAAATGTTCACCCATCCGCGGACCGACCTCGTCAAGCGTTGCTTAACATTGATGATCGACCAGTGAGCTGTTATTATTTAGCTCCTCTAAAAATAAACTATACACCATTGGGAAACCTTTAGGCAGATTTAATGCCAAGGAATGGTCTTCCTTCTCTGGTATAGGCTTTATATATAAACCGTGGCATTTTAGTCGTCTTATAAAAGCAGCCCACTTCTTCTCCCCATGAATATGAACAATTCGCCATGGAAGCCATCAATCCTCACTACACTCACTACTGTAAAGTACTGTCGAGTACTGCCGAGTACTGTCGAGTACTGTCGAGTTCTGTCGAGTACTGTCGAGTAATGTCGAGTACTGTCGAGTACTGTCGAGTACTGTCGAGTACTGTCGAGTACTGTTGAGTACTGTCGAGTACTGTCGAGTACTGTCAAGTACTTTCGAGTACTGTCGAGTACTGTCAAATACTGGCAAGTACTGTCTAGTTCTGTCAAGTACTGTCAAGACTGCTTTACAGAACACGGACGAGTCTCGGTATGTAACAGATGGACATCTACTCACGGACCGACCTCGGTAAGCGTTACTTACCCTTATAAAATTACTGGTTTTATTCAAAAGCGCCGCTGCAGGGCAAATTGGGCTACTATGATCATGAAATGTTCTTCATCGTCACTTTTTTTGCCACTTTAATGTAGACAAAAAACATGGCCTTAAATCTTTGCCACAACGGCTTATAAAAACAAAACAAGAATTATCCCGTCTTCAACAATTTGTAGACTAGACGTTAATAATATTTGATAACTTCGCCAAACAAGAAAGCTTCTTTTGTCTCAATAAAAATATTGACACACCTAATCTGTATCGAAATTTTTATTTTGTGGAGAAAATTGGTACAGACAAATTAGGGAAATTGTCTACTAATATGGTTGTCGCAAAGGATTGGTGGGCTACGTGGACTGATTCTAAATCTTTTTAAGATAGATAAGTAAAATATTGGATTTTTTCTTGTAGACAAATTTATTATTGGTTTCATGATTTATTTCGTGGTTATTCCATGTTTATCGAAGATGTAGGTTGAGTTTTGCGTCATATTTTGTAAAAGGGGTCTTTGCTTTTTTCTCTGAAAGAATGTAAACTCATGTCAAAAAAAATATTTTACGGGGATACGACGTAACAGCAACAAACTTATTATAGAAAAGCAAAATAACAATAAATAAAATTGCACAAAACATTACCGAAAAGGTTAACAACACACTTAGCATTTGCTGAGCATTAGACACCGAGCGCTGGTTTCCAGTTGCTACCTGAGTATCGTTAAAGTCGTAACACGGTGATATTAACTGTGCATTCCGTGTGTTTTATTTTATGCCATACACAAGAAACTTGTATCGTGTTAATGGAGCTTTAATTTTCCAGTTTACCAGATGATACACGTAAAAACTACTATTAACTATTCTTCTCCTTGCTCTGTTCTATATTTGATATTTATTAGTATAATATTATTTTAGTTGTATGGATGTATTTTATGTTATATCTAAGTAATATTATTTAATATAGTTTTTGTACACTGACAGCCCTATGTCTGTCTCCTCTCGTTCAGTCCATCCAAAGGTTGTCTGTAAGAGATTGCCCTGTGCGATAAGACCGTCCATTGTACACTTATCTTTATAAATGTTTTGTCCTGTAATTATTTAAATAGTGTACAATAAAGTATATAATAAATAAATAAAACACTGTGTAACGGTGCCGGAACTCAATTACCTACTATTATTTGCCAATATTTCCTACTTGAATAAAACTATCTATACCACTACTCGATACTTAGCCAGAATGCTGTACACAGTAAGTTCCTGACATGCAACTAATAGTCTTGGAACCGCAGACAGTCTGCTGCAGAATGCAGCCGTAGGATTGATAGATCTTAAGGTTGGTTTCGACTTAGCAAGCGAATGCACAATCTACTTTTTTGTGTAACCTTAAACAGACACCAGAAGTTCAAGAAAAAGGAAAATCCTATCAGCCAACTGTTTAGAATTTTGCGTTTGGGATAACATGCCACGCATACCCACGGTTTCGCTCCTGTAGAGCCTTTTCCGTGCTCTGCAGAAGCGAAACCGTGGGAAAAACCGAAACCAAAAGAAAACGTCAAAAAATTCTAGAGAAAAATTTTCTAGGTCTAGGTTATAACCGACTTGAAAAAAAGGGTTACCAAATAAAAGTTTCGACCGACGAATTGAGTACCCAATTCGTCGGTCGAAACTTTTATTTGGTGAAGTGAAACTGATGAAGAAGACCACAAATGGCCACTGGAATTTCTCAATGATAAGTATGTTTTGGTTATAAGATATCTCGAATAGTTAAATGACTGTGATGAAGCAAATTTTAATAAATGGTACCATCGACTGATCTGGTGATAACACTAGAACTTCGTAATAAAACAATGTATCCCAGTCTTCTTTAGGCTTGTTGGATTTGCTATGAGAAGCCCTCTGCCTATAAATGATTTTCATGGTAATATAATATACCTAAACTAAAATGAAATAAATAAAAATCTTTAAAAAAAAAATTAAACAGACTGCCAAAACAAACACTGAAATGAAAAAAAAATACTCTCTTTTCGAAAAGGAATGGTCGGTGCCAAAAAGGAATAAACCAAAGACAACTTCCGAAAATAAAGTTATTTCTCGCTTTATTTTTAAAAAGAAAGAAATTTTAAGGAATACATTTTTTTTTTGTGAAAATGTTTTTTATTTTCAAAATTCACCCTCAGGCATTACATGGAATATAAACATAACTAGAAAAATCTGGGTTAACTATAGGTACCTACCCCCCTGTCTAAAGAAATTTTTACAGAGTTAAAATTTTTACAAGTTAAACTTGTCCGTTCTCTATAGTGTCGACTATTTGCATCAATTCTTTTAACAAAAGTTCATTTTGATACTAATTTTCAGGTTAAAAAAGATGTTTATAAAATTAAGGTCTGTAAATAAATAATAGTAGTGGATATTAATTTATACTCATAATTTAGCCATTCTTCAATCATTTGATTCAAAGATTTATTGATTCATTCTAGAAACTAAAATATATGAGACTTAAAATAATTTACTTACCATTTGTCGCCATATTCTCCAAATTTTCACAATCAACTATTAAAGAACAAAAACTTAACAAAAAAAATCCTAATTGATGTAAATTTATTTTGTACACCAAATACGATCGTGAACGTGTGGTACGTTTGGCGTATTTGTAGTTTTTTTTAAGATTTTGGCGTAAAAATTATCAATTTCTTTAAACAGTGCTGAAAACGCCGATCGGCTTTTTATATTATCTTTATCAGGTGCGGAAAACGCCCATCGGCGTTTGCGACGAAAACCGTCCCGCACTTGGCTAATAGGCGTAATTTTGATCGCCGCAGTAAATAGGTTAAAAATGTAAGTTGTCTCCTTGACATAACATCAAAATAGACCAACAAACAGATGACCTCGACCAAACAACTTAGTTTTTAATCCGACATCATATTAGGGTGTTTGACACAATATTTGTTCTCAGAACTGTGGAAGTGCAAAGTTTGGAGTTAAAGTTACTTGATATAGATGTTGTCACAAATATAGCTCCGGAGTGTTCCGAGTTTTGAAGATGTATCTTTATTTTATTGTTTTCGAGTAAATAGACAACTGTATCGCATTTCACATAGGTTTTGCACGAAAGTTTTTATTTTCTTTAACATGACATAGCATTGCGACTTGCATTTCCCGAGGGGCTAGGCAGAATTGTACCTATAGTAGGAATACCACGTTATATTCTTGTTTTTTTTTGTAAGTCTGAATTGTTCCAGCCCTGAGCTAAGGCCTCCACCTGTTCCTTCTTGTTTAATAAAACACATAACAATACCCGACTTACGATCGAACCTAGGCCCTCTTGCTGTCCCCCCGGTGGGTGCCCGTATGGTTGAGGCGAGGGGGCTCAGTAGCCATGGCTTGGTCACCCACGGTGAAGCGAAGAGGAACCCGAAAAGAGGCCGCTCATCAGGGCTTTTGCCGAGTTAGCCGACGATGTAGCGGCCAACAAGTAGGTTGCGATGCCGCTTGGTAACAAAGGTGACATCGCAACTGAGGCGGGCCGCGATGTCGTATGGTGCTCACCAGGGCCTCCCATAAAATATCGCGGCTGAGGGTTGGTGGCCGCGGTGGTGGCGGGAGAGGAGTGCCGTTATTAAAAGTGGTAGGTGGCGGGGCCACTGACCTGACCCGTCACAGACGGACCAAGGGTGCCATACACGGGGTCGCCTGGTGCCCATGTGCTGCTTTGGTCCCTGGGGTGGTCACGGTGTGCAATGTGCTCTGGTGCACCGGTGATGGGGGGTAACCCCCAGAGGAGGGTCCGGTGACAGACAGCCGCGGCGAGTTCGCTGTGAGTGCTAACGTGTGCCCGTGTTCCCGCCATAAGCGGCACAGGAGGACACCGTGGGGTTTTAGTGGGTTGGAGTCCCACATAACTGCGCTATCTCCCCGTGGTGGCGCAGTATGCATGAGCATTTCTCAACGTCTTGCTTAGCAGAAGCGTTTGCTAAAACAAGACCAACCAGCCTTTTCAAGTTTTCACTACAAACTCATTTCTAAGCTCCTGCCGTCCTAATTCTTCATTAATTTAATTTAGCCAATAAATTAAATGAGACTAGAATACGGCGATAAATAATAGAATTAAAAGTCGAGAAGCAAAATATCATCAAAAGTTTGTAACAGAAACTTACTTTGAAGTAGACACAGGGTGGTGTAAGTTTTGATTAATTTTAGTGAAATATTGCTGAGAGAGATAATATTATTTGTGAAGAATTGATGAAATTCGTGATTCTGATTAAAGTTATTAGGAATATCAAATTTAAAAAAATATTGCACGTGGATTAAAAACTGAATTTCGGCAGCTTAGTCAATGGTAAAAAAAATCGCGTGCGTGTCGGGCCACGCAGTGATAGGGTCCTGTAGTTGCATAATAATGCAGACTAAGAAGAGGGTTTTTTGTTGTTAAGGTTATCCAAGTAATTTTTCAATGGCATTTGTACAAAATTTGTACTGTTCCAAGTACATTTTAAAAGTTGGTTAACTTTTAGCTGTGATAGTTTTCCTTTTAATTTCGTTTTATTTACCACCGCCGTGTATTTTTTACATAACCAAAAGCAACCATTTCACTGTTAGGAGGGGGGGGACACACTTGGCTCTAATAAAAATTTGGAATTTAAAGCTTAATTTTACGCAAATGGATCTCTGAATCGAAAAATGGTTTTCACAGACCCGTAATATTTTTGAATGGCCTATCCAACGATATCCCACACCTTGGGATAGATGAGAAAAAAAAATCTGCTCTCAGTCTATAGCAGGTACCGAAAAAAAAACATGATTTCATTTTACCACACCGCCGGAATTATTAATATGTATATCCATGCCAAATTATAGTTTTCTAGTACTTAGAGTCTCCAAGATCAACTGCGGACGACAGACGGACAGAGCGAAACTATAAGGGTTCCTTGTTGACTTCGGAACTCTAAAAACTAAGTGTATACCTTTCAATCATAATTTTGTCGACACGGTTGGCGTAGCGGTTGAGCGATCGGCTGCTGTGCTGCGTGTCACGGGTTCGATTCCCGCACGGAACAAATATTTGTATGGCCCACAGACAGTTGTTCCGGTTCTGGGTGTCTTATATAATGTGAGTTTAAATGTTTGTAAACTGCCACGATACAGGAAGAAATTCCTAGTGAGAGAAAAGTAAAAAAAAAAAAAAAATGCTTTTTGTTTATTATTTGGGGCAAAAACAATTGTTATACATTGCAGAATTTAAATAGTAGTTTTATAAAGGCTATATAATATTAAACCCATACTTAAAGGTCCACAAAATGATATTGAAAAAGGATAACGGAAGAAAAAAACCTAACGCTCCTTTTTTCGTCCCGATTTTTTAAATTTTGTTGCAACACCAACACCAACAACATGTCAGTTGGCTGTCATATAATTTTGACAGCTTTTGATTGACAGCTGACACTTGACAAGAGTCGAAAAAGAAAATTTGTTTCGAGCACACGGAGAAATCGGGCTTTCTTCTGGAACTATATCTAATCGAGATGTGGTTCGCCCATTAGCAGCCCAGCATTCCCAGCGTGAGCTTCTGGCTTGGGATCCGCAAACCTGTATTTAACACTCCTTGGGTCGGGTAAAAACCGAATCGATAAATCTGAAATAAGCAGATCCAAAAATCAACCATCTAAGGGGCGATTTGCGAAATCATTGTTTTAAATTTCGATTATGATAGCGTAAAAATATAAAAATCTATGAAATGTGAGTTATTTAAAGTTTTCTAATATCGGTGAAGAGGGGCACGCAGCATTTGTTCTACACCGAAAAGTATAGAATAGATCAGGTTCGTTCTGGAAAAATGCAAATGTCCTTTGGGAAAGGCCACGGGTGAGAGACCCCTGGAAAATGGTAGTTAATTCATAACAGAAGACATTCATATTTGCATATTTCTTGAGAACTACACCAAAAATTTGTAGACTGCACGTGCAGAAAATTAATTTCTGCCAAAAGTTCGGCACGTGCATCCTAATAGTTAGAATATGTTTGTTCTGAGAGCTTGTTCGAAACTTCCACTTATTATAATTAGCGTAAGAAAGTCCTGGCAAGTTGTCAAGTGCCCGAAAACTTGGCGATGTGAATGCGAGTATGCAAATATAGCTTTAACCTGCTTTTAAGTAGTAGGGACAGATTATCTGTTGGTACTTATATGATCTGATGTGTAAATTGTTCTGTTATTGTTTAAACAAAAAACTGTTTAACAATAAAACCTTTTTAACAAAAAAATTAACCGACGAAAATACTACCTGAAAAGCAAAATTTTGAAAATTCTGTGGGAATGTTATCAATAAATCCTTTTTTCTACCTTTGGGGCTGGATTTTATTTTTCAAATTTGGATGGAACCAACTTTGAGGTACCTATACTCTTGCCAATAAAAAAAGATTTTTTGAAAGCGAAATCGTTAAATAAAAATAAATCTAATTGAGTATCATCGCCTTCTTTTTTGTCGGTTAAAAAAAAAATTGACTTCAAAAATTATTTCCATGGATATTTGAGGTACCTAACCAAAAAAGAGATAAATATAATCATTTAAGCAAAAAAAAAACACATTTTCTTTGGCAAACTCGGTGTCTTTGTTAGGTACCTTTTGTTTTGCATTTATCGACACCAACTTCGAAAAAGAACGTTACTTTTCATTTTATAGTGTTTTGTTTTGGAAGCCGGTATGATTTTATGTTTCGTTTTAGACACATTATTTTTCGCTTTGTAGTGTTTTGTTTTGGAAGTCGGTTAGTTATTTTTGTCAAAACTTTTTATTTTTCCCTTTATAGTTTTGGTATCTTTTATTAACATGAATATACACATTAACAGAGATAACTGAAAAACAAAACGAGTAAATCGTTTTTAAACAAATATATAAGTCAAACATAAAATGTACTGAACAAATAAAATAAAGATCAAGAATACTTCCTTTTACTTGATTACTACAAAAACAAAAACTGCGTGTAATCGAGAACTAAAACAAACGTTTGAAAGGTAAGAATACTTTTAGAAGTGAGATTGCCCGAGTGATTTATTTGAGCCAGTTATAAAGGTGTTTCAACAAAGTTTTCTGCTCATTTATTATTGCTGTAAAGGAGTGGGTGGGGCTTGACTTATTTAAAGCAGTACTAGAAGAATAAGAGAGAAAATTATTTTTAAATAATTTTAATTCTAGGCAATAGCAGCAGCTTAAGTATCTTTATCGTAGTCTACATTGCATTGCTACATTAAGAATTAGCTTAGATTATGTACAGTAACTGATGAGCCGAGTTTTGCTCGGACGAAAATAGAGAAAAAAAAAACTAAAAAAAAATTGGGTCAAATTTGTTTTCTCGTAAAAAAATTAGACCGAGATGGACCGATTTTTCGACAGGAGCACCTATTTTTTTTTATTGAATTCGTTAGAACCGTTTTCGATAACGTGATTACAAATATATACAAATACTAGCTGACCCTCGGGGCTTCGCTCCCGTCAATTGCCTACCTACCCAGCCTACCCTGCCTACCCAGCCTATCCTGCCTACCCTACCTATCCTGCCTACCCTGCCTTTCCTGCCTACCCTGCCTATCCTGCCTACCCTGCCTACCCTGCCTACCCTGCCTTTCCTGCCTACCCTGCCTATCTTGCCTACCCTGACTACCCTGCCTACTCTGCTTACCCTGCCTACCCAGCCTACCCTACCTATCCTGCCTACCCTGCCTTTCCTGCCTACCCTGCCTATCCTGCCTACACTGCCTATCCTGCCTACCCTGCCTACCCTGCCTTTCCTGCCTTTCCTGCCTTTCCTGCCTGCCCTGCCTATCTTGCCTACCCTGCCTAATCTGCTTACGCTGCCTACCCGGCCTACCCTGCCTTTCCTGCCTTTCCTGCCTACCCTGCCTATCTTGCCTACCCTGCCTACCCTGCCTACCCTGCCTACCCTGCCTATCCTGCCTACCCTGCCTATCCTGCCTACCCTGCCTATCCTGCCTACCCTGCCTACCCTGCCTACTTTGCCTGCCCTGCCTACCCTGCCTTTCCTGCCTACCCTGCCTTTCCTGCCTACTCTGCCTAACCTGCCTACCCTGCCTACTCTGCTTACCCTGCCTACCCAGCCTATCCTGCCTACCCTACCTATCCTGCCTACCCTGCCTTTCCTGCCTTCCCTGCCTATCCTGCCTACCCTGCCTACCCTGCCTACCCTGCCTACCCTGCCTACCCTGCCTTTCCTGCCTACCCTGCCTATCTTGCCTACCCTGCCTACTCTGCCTACTCTGCTTACCCTGCCTACTCTGCTTACCCTGCCTACCCAGCCTACCCTACCTATCCTGCCTACCCTGCCTTTCCTGCCTACCCTGCCTATCCTGCCTACCCTGCCTACCCTGCCTGCCCTGCCTTGCCTGCCTACCCTGCCTTTCCTGCCTTTCCTGCCTGCCCTGCCTATCTTGCCTACCCTGCCTAATCTGCTTACGCTGCCTACCCGGCCTACCCTGCCTTTCCTGCCTTTCCTGCCTACCCTGCCTACCCTGCCTACCCTGCCTAATCTGCTTACTCTGCCTACCCTGCCTAACCTGCCTATCCTGCCTTTGCATATCCTGCCTATCCTGCCTACCCTGCCTACTCTGCTTACCATGCCTACCCTGCCTATTCTGCTTACCCTGCCTACCCTGCCTACTCTGCCTACCCTGCCTACTCTGCCTACTCTGCCTAACCTGCCTATCCTACCTACCCTGCCTACTAATTTGTATCTATCATCAATAGTTTTCTCAGCGCACGCCAAATAATGTATTTTACAGACAACATTTTGCTACCTTGGGTTACATTATTGCAATTTTCATAAGGATCTCTATTTTTTTTGAAAATATTTTATAGCCTATGACACTCAGGAATAATGTAGCTTTCTACCGGTGCAAGAATTTTCAAAATCGGTTCAGTAGATCCAGAGATTACCCCTTACAACGTCACAAACTCACAAACTCACAAACTCACAAACTCACAAACTTTACCTCTTTATAATATTAGTATAGATTGCTCGCTTAATACTATATGATAGTGTGGGTAGGTAGGATAGGTAGGTATGTAGGGTGAGGTGGGATAGGTAGGTTGTTAGGTAGGGTAGGTGGGTAGGTAGACATGCAGGGTAGGTAGGTAGGTAAGTAGGGTAGGCGGGTAGGTAGATAGGTAGGGTAGGTAGATGGGTAGGTAGGTAGGGTAGGTAGAGTAGGTGGCTAGGTAGATAGGCGGGGTAAGAAGATAGGCTAGGTAGGTAGGTAGGGTAGGAATGTAGGTAGGGCAAGTAGGTAGGATGATAGGATAGGGGAGCGAAGCCGCGGGAGACAACTAGTATATTCATAATCCTTTATTTAGCGTTTCACGATTTAAATAAAAGATGGTAACAAAAGGCATAAACTAATTTAGCCTTTCAAATATCACACAAGTTCAGGATATAAAATGTTCCCCGAGATTTGTCCATAGCAGGCCTGAACTCTTCTTTCTCTATTAATCACATCACAATAGTGGCATATATTTAATTCAATTCTTTAATAATCAGAACAAGATCCATAATGTGCTAGTTACTCAACTTATAGACCATGTTAGTAAATCAGTCAACATAATTTAATAATTTCATATAAATAAAAATACATCTCTATTGTTGCCAATAAGCTTGATATAGTGGTGATAGACTGACTAGAGCGTCGCGCAATGATTGTTGATATAGCGGTCCCCCATGACGAGATCTTCGTGAAGGCTGAGAGAGATAAGAAAGCTAAGTAACTTGACCTGGCTGGCGAGGTTATCGACATATGGGATGTGAATACAGCTGTCATTGTGCCGATATTCGTTACGGCCAATGGCATAATAGCCAAGAGCCTCGATGAACACCTGAGGAGGCTGTGACTGGGCAGTTGGATCAAGGGCTTAATCCAGAAAGCGGTACTCCTGTACACGGCGCATATCGTTAGGAGATTCCTCACTCAGGAGCCCTGACCACTGGTAAATTGGACCCTGGACCGTGGGCTACCATTTCTTTATTTATATTTGTAAATGTTTTATTTAAAGACTAACATTTAAAATTGTAACAAATATGTATGTAATAAATACATAGATAATAATTTTTAGTGGATTATATATTATATAATCCATTAAAAATCGTTCTCTTCACTCACAACGTAATATTCCAAATATGAATTCAAATCAAATATATTGTGTTAAAACGTACTTTATATTCGTGGATAGGTAAAATAAAATAAAAAACCATTACAGTGAGACATTTTCCTTCGATTTTCAAACAACTGCATCATAATAGTAGATTATTAACCAAGGGCTGTATGACATCAATTGCATACGAGGTTTTTGGCGCCTGAGCGAAGCGAAGGCGCTAATTAACCCGAGTATGCAATTGATGCTTACGCCCGAGATAAATACTCTGCTTTACATATCGATTGTGAGGTAAGTAAACAACAAGACAGCAGGTTTCAATGAACATTTATTAAGAAGAAAAAAATGTGTATTTAATTAAAATTAATAGTAAAATTATTACAATTTGTAAGAGATATGGTCACGTTCTTTTTAGGAATATTTATAGTTTGAATATGAGTTTGTGATGATAAGACTTGAGTTTGAGTGACTTGAGGTTCTTGCATCGTAAATGGCGGCAGTTGACTGGTACTATTTTCTTCATTAAAAAATGGCTCAGATGATGTGCTTTGACGTAGTGATTTCAAGTTTATATTTTCTGTTATTTTAGAAGTAATTTTGCTTTTGTTTGCCATCGAATCTTCGATATAACCTTCGGCCACTTTGCTGGACTTCCAGCCGCCGTGCCTTTTTAACAGAGTGAGGTTGGCTCCCGAATCAGCCAATAGAGTCGCTGATGTTCTGCGAAAGCAATGCCCGGTGTATAACTCTACGTTACTCAGTTTTAAATATTTGGCTATTTGCTTTGGCATGCCTGTAAATTTGTTTTTTCCTATTACTTGTCTGTGGCATTTTCCTTTACTGTAATTAAGAAAAAAACGATTTGTATCCACGTTTTCAGGCCGAAGAGCTTGATATTTTTCAACATAATTTGCAAATTCTTCATGCACAACAAATGACCGGTCAATTTTAGTTTTCGTGTTAGGCAGTTTTATGAGTAGTAATTTGTTATGTTTTTCTACATTTTCTATTGTCAAGTTTGTCAATTCCACGGTTCTGCAGGCTCCCGATATCCCAAAAATTAGAACAACCTGTAAAAAAGACATAAGTTGTATTAAAGGCACCAAATTCGCATAGTATTTTTGTGAAATATTTTGGTAACTTATTAAAAAGGGCAAGTAAATACGTAGGTACCTTTATTGCTAAATAAATTTCATCCGGAGCTTCATTTAAGAATTTCTGTACTTCTTCTGCAGTAAATACCTTCGATTTCTTGCTTTTATAGCCGTCAGACTGCCTTTTCAAGAAAGCAGTAAGTTTAGAAAAATCTTTCAAATTCACGTCATGTTTTGTCATCATTGTAGATTTTAGCATGGAATAAAAGCACCATAAACTGGAAGGTTGTAGCCTCTTAGATAATTCATCAAAATATGATATAAAAACACTTTCAGAAAGAGATTTCACTTTTTTTTTCTGACCGCCATTTCATAAATTCGTCGTATGCCTTTACATATCTTTCTTTCGAGTTCGGCGGTAATATATTTTCGACAACTGTTTTTGCCCTTTCTTTAATAAAATCGGGCGTTAGATCTATGTCTTCGTCACTAGACATGTTTAAAACTTTTGAAAAAGAACTCAAACAAGAAAATTAATTATTTTCGCGATGCTTTCGCGCCTACTAGTAGACTGCCTTTTTTTTTTTTCACGCACGCAAGCGCGTCAAATCTTGCTGGCCAGTTTGATTTTTAAATCGATTCCATCTAACATACGATGTGGAAACAAATAGTTGCATATTTAAAATAAAATCTTTATAAAATAAATTGTCTAGATTCCGATTCGAGTAATTAATGGATACCGAGAAAAAAAATATTAACTTTTTAAAAATATTCTTCGTGTAGTATGAGTATGACAGTTCTTTTTTCAAATTCCAAAACCTATGCTGTAATGATAGTCATACACCCCGGCATTCAGGGGTGTAAGGGTGTACTTACAGAGCAAGAGATATGTAAAATAACTTTTCTCAAACATGCTTGGAAATTTGAGCATTATTTTGACAACCTTCTTCGAGATAAATCGAAATTGCTGTACTGGCCAAATACATGCGAGCAGCGGCCGGCAAAAGTTGTATGAAAATCCATATCTGTCGTGTGTAGCGGCCAAATAAATTACATAGTAAACTCATATCTGTCGTGTAATTTAAAAATGGAACGATCTTTTACTCCGAAACATGGCAACCAAGGAGGTAATTTATCAAAGGTTTTATTTAAATTTCGAACTGGTTTGTAAATAGAAAAATATTTATTGAAAAAAAAAACAAATGAATACTACGGCTTAGCACGCACTGCGATTTTTATTTGCGCGGATTTATCTAGTATTATTCCCGCGTGATCTTTTTACCGCAATGCGTGCAGCTTCATACAATTTCATAGGCCGCAGAATGGGCGGCATAAATCGCGCGAGTAAAAATCGCAGTGAGTGCTAAGCCTAACGCGGGAATAATTATTGTTGTTCGTTGTTCGTCATTGATTTTGAAAAGTAATTGTATTTGATAAAATGAGTTCTAGGTGCTACTTAATAATAATTTCAAAATATTTTGCACGCCATAGAATGTGGCAAACATGTCCGAACCGATTGCTTTTTAAATGTTATCCTGCATGCACGTATTATTTATCCTTGCATGTATACACACAAGTGTTTGAGCAAATAAATATCTTTATCTTTACTTAAGTTTTAATTTCCGCGCATTATTTGAGAAAAGCACTATACAAGCCTTGGCCACAACTAGGCATTGATGGACTTACATATGTGTGCCTCGGCTTCGCCTCGGCCCACATTTACACGTTCGTCCATCAATGCCTCTTTTGCTGGCCGCTGCAGTAATGTACTATTTTCTCAAACATGCTTGGAAATTTGAGCATTATTTTGACAACCTTCTTCGAGATAAATCAAAATTGCAGTACTGGCCAAATACATGCGAGCAGTGGCAGGCAAATGTTGTATGAAAATCCATCAGTCGTGTTTAGTGCCCAAATAAATTACATAGTAAACTCATATCTGTCGTGTAATTTAAAAATGGAACGATCTTTTACTGCGAAACATGGCAACCAAGGAGGTAACTTATCAAAGGTTTTATTTAAATTTCTAACTGGCTTGCAAATAGAAAGCTGTTTATTGAAAAAAAAAACAAATGAACACTTTAAGGCTTAGCACGCATTGCGACTTTTATTCGCGCGGCTTTTTGCAGTATTATTCCCGCGCGATTTCTTAACCGCAATGCGAGCAGCTTCATACAATTCCATAGGCCGCAGAATGGGCAAAAAAAAATCGCGCTAATAAAAATCGCAGTGCGTGATAAGCCTCACGTGGGAAAAAATATTGTTGTTCGTTGTTTGTCATTGATTTTGAAAAGTAATTGTATTTGCCAAAATGAGTTCTAGGTACTACTTACTTAGTTTTAATTGCCACGCATTATTTGAGAAAAGTACTATACAAGCCTTGGCCACAACTAGGCATTGATGGACTTACGTATGTGTGCCTCGGCTTCGCCTCGGCCCACATTTACACGTTCGTCAATCAATGCCTCTTTTGCTGGCCGCTGCAGTAATGTACTATTTCATTTTATAGCACTCTTTTACTTTTTAATTTATTGACGCTTATGGGCTCATTGACTTAATGTAGAAAAGTAGTGGCATTGTCTATGGATGCGTGCGCTGCGCATTGAGAATCTTAATTGCCCGCCATACTATTTTTTCCGTTTCCACTTTTGTTTTATTTCAACTGTATGAGTGAAGATAAAATAGTGTATGCAACGGCATATAATTATGTATTAAAACACTCGCGTATTATTATTATAACCCACGCTCGTGTTTTAATTACCCCTTTTAAATGACTATTGCATAAACTACTATTACAGATTACAGTCTTTTTTCTAATTTTGTGTCAACATTTTAAACAGCCTGTGAATGAAATGACAGTCAAGATACCGCTTCAATCTTTAGAGTGGTTTTGAAAGGACTATTTATTCTAAGTTTTAATCTATATTAATAAAAATTATGTAAATTACTTATAATTTGCCATTTGAGGTATAGGGTTGTTTAGGGGAGGGTCTGCACTTATGCTTTTGCGGTTGCACAACAACATGCTTTGCTTTGCTTGGTAGTATAGATGCAGGCCTACCTTATCACTTCCCTTAGAGGTGGTAAGGTGGCGGGGTCTTGAGGGAGAGCGCAACAGTCGTGTAGATCCTCAAGGCAAGTCCGGTGGTTGCACCTTCTCGTGGTTGCCACCCTGTTATTGGTCTAATTCCTTAAGAAATAGACGTAACTGAAACCACCGGGCGATCATTTTGAGCTACCTACTCATTCCCATCCCCAAATCCTGCCTAACCCATACTCTCCTACCCTTCACCCTCCCCTCCCAAGTTTCGTCTATACCTCCCACCACATCCTTTCTCCAACCCATCTCAAAATCCATTCCTACGCAACCCTTATAAGACTGGGTGGTCGCGGGCTCAGCTCAGTCACCAAAATCTGACGACAGACGACGTAGGAGAAAATGTCCACCTGCACTGGGGCAAAACGAAGCCCAACGCCGAGCCTCGGGCGTCGGTCAACTAACCCGACTCTAATGGCCTAACAAGTCAGCCTGTGGATATTAGGAAATGAATATCCACGCCCGCAGGCGCCAACCAGCGATCGGGAGCCTTGGCTTAATTGCCCGGACTGCGAGGAAGAAAACCTCTATAAAATAATCACCCCAATTCCAAGGTGGGATACGTGCCAAAGGAATGAATGGCTGAGGGTAGAACAGTCGCAAGCGCCAACCTCGACGGACCTGGCAAACGTCGTTGAATTATCCTTATTGAGGGAATGGGCGTCACCCCTCAAGTGACCTTTGTATATCGGCCCTACTCGTGGGAATAAAATGAATATGAACAATGAAAACGAAAGCCTAAAAACCCGAAGATGACACAACAAACAATTCAAAAAAGTATGTTAACACATACTAGGAATTTCTCTCTTGGAACGTTACCAGCTGAAATATCAGCACAACGAATTGTTAATGTAAATCCAGACACAGAAACAAAAACATCTAATACGAATAATGAACAAGCTAATCTACCATGGCAAAATGATCAGGTACCTATGAAAAGGAAAGCTGAAGCAAGTCCTGAATTTGCGAACAAAAATAACAAATTAACTTAAACAACATACGCAATTACGACACAAAATAGATTTCAGATTTTAGAAACGGCAAACATCACTGAGCTTTCTGAACATTACAAAGAGCCTAAGCCTCCAAAGCCAGAACCCATATTCGTCACAGGAGTCGTAGATATAAATATATTAAAAGAACTCCTCTCGAAAATCGCAGATACTGATAAATATACTATGACAACTTTGAGATCCGGGCACATAGTAAAAGTAATGCCGAGGGACGTAGATACATATAAAAGCATAAGATCAATTTTTTTAGAGAAAGATATAAGTCATTATACGTACAAACTCAAAAGCGAAAGAGCTTATCGAGTTGTATTACGTGGTCTACACTCATCAGAACTGTTTAAACTAGGGCACGAAGTCAGACACATTACAAACATAAAACATAAAAACACAAAACAACCAATCCCGGTATTTTACGTGGATCTAGAGCCCAAATACAATAATAAAGATATTTTAAAAATTAATAAACTGAACCACGTCAAAATTTCATTTGAAGCACCTTACAAAAAGCTTGATATTCTACAGTGCAAGAGATGCCAGAGATTCGGACACGCCAAGAACCAGTGTAACAGACCATTTAGGTGCGTAAAATGCGGCGGAGAACACCCCACATCAAACTGCTTAAAAAAAAAGCCTGATACTGAGGCAACTTGCGCAAATTGTCTAGAAAAACATCCGGCAAGCTTTAAAGGCTGCGCAAAGTACAAGCAATATAAGGACTTACTTATGAAAAACACTACAAAAAAAGACAAAATCACTGATGAAAAAATATTACAGCAATCGAAGCCTAATCTTAATGCGACCGTACAAGAAAGTAACCTAAACAAAAATTACAAACACACAAGAGACAATAGGACATATGCACAAGCAACAAAACAAAATAACACAGCAGGACTAAAATCTGACATAAAGGATCCAAACAACTTTGTTGAAGTAATGGACGTGATGTTTGACAAATTTCAAAACATAATGAATATTATGTTAGACAACATGATGGATTGTATGATTCAATTAGTCACAAGTCTTATAAAACACCCCTAAATTTAAGGATGATTACCTGGAATGCCTAAGGACTGACAGAACGCCGACAGGAACTTGAACTTTTCCTGAAAACTGACAGAGTTGATGTGGCCCTAATTTCAGAAACGCGATTCACTCAAAAATCCAATTTTAGTCTGCAAAACTACAAGGTATACAATACACTACAGACCATCCTTCAGGTAACTCTCATGGAGGAACTGCAATCATCTTGAAGGAAAATATCAAACACTGTCTTCTCGAACAATATCAAACTGAGAAGATACAAGGCATTTCAGTCAGAATCCAAGACAATAAAATAGAAACAACACTATTGGCAGTATATTGCCCACCAAGGCACACTATTACGGCTAACGATTTCATAACATACTTCGAAACACTGGGTAACAGATACATTTGCGGAGGTGATTGGAACGCAAAACTCGTGTTTTGGGGCTCTAGACTAACCCTACCGCGAGGTCGCCAACTATATGTAGCTATGAATGATCTTAACCTTCACTGCGTTTCACACGGGGCACCTACATACTGGCCTGCTGACCCAAACAAGGTGCCAGATTTGCTGGATTTGTTTATGATGAAAAACATCCCTCCCAGCCAAATAAACATCGAGGAATGTACTGACCTGTCGTCAGATCATACACCGGTTATAATTAATGTGCACTGCAAGGCCGTACTGATTGAGCATCCCCAAAGGCTATATAACCATAAAACAAACTGGGATAACTACAGAGCCAAAATAACAGAATCAGTTAATTTGAACTCGCCACTAGATAGTGTGGACAGCGTCGAAACGGCTATTGAGTCACTTAACAAGCTGATCCACCAAGCAGCCAAGGTATCAACTCCCTCACTCAAGCCGAAAATCACATACAACTGTCCCTGCTCCAAGCTGATAAAAGATAAAGTAGTGGAAAGAAGGCAGCTGCGGAAAATATGGCTCACTACAAGGTATCCTCAGGACAAAAAAGCTTTCAACAAGGCATCCGAGGATCTTAAGCACATGATTAGCCAAGCAAACAACGAGATACTCCAAAACCAACTAGCTAAACTTACTCCATACGCAGACACTAGTTACTCACTGTGGAAAACAACAAAAGAGTTTAAGAGACCAAAGTTACACATACCACCAATAAAAACTGCTGAAGGTAAATGGGCAAGAACAGATCTCGAAAAGGCACAGGTATATGCTGAACACTTAAAATCTGTATTTCAAGCGCTACCTAGTAAGCACCCTGACCAAGACAAAAAAGTTTGTGAATACCTGGACGCACCACTGCAAATGTGCAAGCCGTTGGAAAGTGTTAGTCCCAAAGAAGTGTGGAGAGAAATCTCAAAATTGCGCGATGGTAAAGCGCCAGGTTATGACTTAATTGATGCGCAACTACTAAAGCATCTTCCTAAAAAGGGCGTAATCCAAGTCGCTGCAATCTTTAATGCCTGCCTAAGACTGAACATCTATCCCGCGCAGTGGAAAATCGCGCAGATAGTTATGATACCCAAACCAGGCAAACCACTCAGTAAAGTTAGTTCGTACAGGCCAATAAGCCTTCTCCCAGTGTTGGGCAAGCTACTGGAGAAAATACTGCTAAACAGGATGCGCAAATACTTGCCTGAAATCATTCCTTTGCACCAATTCGGCTTCCGAGAGAAGCACGGAACCATAGAACAGATCCATAATATAACGGACACTATAAGTCGCACGCTAGAAGGCAAACAATACTGCTCCGCCGTATTCCTTGACATAAGCCAGGCTTTTGATAGAGTGTGGCATGACGGACTCCAGTTCAAAATTAAACAGCTGCTTCCTCATTCCTTCTACTTAATATTGAAATCATACCTTCACAACAGATGCTTTGAAGTGAAATTTAATAATGAGATCGCTCCCTTAAAATAAATTCTTTCAGGGGTGCCACAAGGAAGCATATTGGGGTCTGTACTATACCTGCTGTTTACTGCTGACCTGCCAACGCAGACGGATACTATAACTGCCACATACGTAGACAATACTGCCCTACTATCTGTCCATCAGGACCCAGCAGTAGCATCAGCCAAACTTCAGGATCATGTTGATAAGGTAAAAGAGTGACTTGATAAATGGCGCATTAAAGCAAATCAGAGTAAATCTACTCACGTGACCTTCACTATCAGAAAACAAACCTGCCCCCCCATAAAAGTCCATAATGAAGATATTCCCCAAGCTGAGGACGCCAAATATCTCGGAATGCATCTCGATCGAAGGCTGACCTGGAGAAAGCACATCTGGACCAAGCGCATACAGCTAGACACAAAGTTCAGAACCATGTACTGGCTGATAGGTCGTAAATCAAGCCTCTCGCACGAAAGCAAATTAGCAGTGTATAAGACCATACTGAAACCAATATGGACCTACGGGATTCAACTGTGGGGTACTGCTAGTAACAGCAACATCGAGATTCTTGAAAGATTTCAGAGCAAGACATTGAGAGCCATGTTATACATACCCTACTACGTGTGCAAAAAGTATATACACGAGGATCTAAATATTAGTACCGTCAAACAAGAGATTGCTACACACAGTAAATGCTACTAAAGTAGAATATCAACACACGTCAACCAACTGGCCTCAAAGCTACAGGTTACAGGGAGTATCTCGTACTGCCGATTGAAGCGGCACGGTGTCCCTGCGCTGACAGCGAGATTTAAATAGAAAAACATATATATAATATGAAGAGGTTTCCAAAAAATCCTTCTGCCGATGATGACATGAAATCCAGTTAATGTCAGGCGATTGGCTTATTGTGTCAACACAGATCGCCAAGTTACAGAAGAGAAAAGGAAAAAAAAGATTGAGGTATAGATAGGCTTTATTTGTAAAATAAATATGATGATATCTGTATGGTCCCTTGTTAGGCCTTACATAACTTATAGATCAATGGATGATGAGGAATAAAAGAGTTTAAGTATTTAAACACTGATGTATTGTCTGAAATGTTTTAAGGATAAAATTAGTTTAATGAACTGATGTGTGAAGAATGAAGTGAGTGACGCGGCCCTTGTTGGCTGTTACGAGGACGCCTGCCTGTCTTGATAGCCCAACGCGAACTAACTAATTATTATCAGTCTTATTACAAAAAACGAAATAAACCATGGTTTAAACCTGTACTATCAAGTCCAGGCTTATCTGCAAAACCATGGTCTAAATTTGTTCGTATTACAAAACTCAAAAAAACCGTGGTCTTCTTAGTACCGTCATTTGAACCATTGTCTATACATCAACCACAGACTAATACAAATATCATTCGTTCACCATAATATCATTCTATTCCAACGTTCCGTATACCCAGAAAAGAAAACGTTTTGATAATATGACAAGGATTAAATGATGTTTAGGAGTGTTAAAAATATTGAGACTGTTATTTTGCATGGATATAAACATTTGTTATTTATCGATTGAAGTTTTGTTTAGATTTAAGCAAATTACTTAAATTCGTATTAATTACTATTAATACATCTACGTACGTGTAACGAATCGTAACATTCTCGCGCGTTATATGAAACCATAACATTAAACAAAACCATCGCAAGCTGAACAAAGTTCATTAAGCTTTGGAATTTTTAATTTATCGAAGTCTCTAATAGAACAATTGCCTATTTGTTAATAATATATATAATTATATATTGTGATGGACCAACTAAAAAAAAAGGATCTGAGAATTGGAGTACCGAGGAAAAAGTAATATCCCCAATATTAATTAAATCAACCATGTTAATATCCATTTTCGGGTAAAAACAACACATCATCATCATCATCATCATCATTTCAGCCGAAAGACGTCCACTGCTGGACATAGGCCTCCCCCAGGCGTCGCCACATTGACCGATCCCGTGCTTCTCGCATCCAGCGCCTTCCCGCAACCTTAACCAGGTCATCAGTCCACCTAGTGGGAGGCCTTCCAACGTATCGTCTTCCGGTTCGCGGTCGCCATTCCAGAACTTTTCGGCCCCATCGGCCATCCGTTCTGCGAGCAATGTGCCCTGCCCACTGCCACTTAAGTTTGGCAATTCTTCGGCCTATGTCGGTAACTTTGGTTCTCCTGCGGATATCATCATTTCTGACGTGATCACGCAAGGAAATTCCGAGCATAGCCCTCTCCATTGCCCTTTGGGTGACTTTGAGCTTTCTGATAAGGCCCATTGTGAGCGACCACGTCTCGGTCCCATAGGTGATCACTGGCAACACACACTGGTCATAGACTTTTGTCTTGAGACACTGCGGTAAATTGGACGAGAAGATACAACACAATAAAAAACAACACAACACAGTAAAAAAGATGCTATAACCTAAAAGAGAAACTTTGACAGATACGACTTAGACCATCGTTAAACTAGGGGCCGCCGAGGTTTAGCGTTAGGCCATGATTTGACCTATGGTTTATCGCTAAACCATTGTTTGTAATATCAGTTTTGTGTAAACCACAGTTTATAGAGATTTACACATGGGTTTTTAGTTAAACCGCTTTTTGTAATAAGACTGTATGAGTTGAAATGAATGTGTGGCGTAAACTTCTGAATTGCAGAATGTGTGGTTGCACCGTACAATATCGTTTGGGAGAACACTGATAAAATAACTGTTGTTTGTGTCATAAATTGTAAGGTTTGTTTAATCATTGTAAATTCGTTTATCAAAGCAAAAAACATTAAAGAGAAAAATTATTTACTCTTCGAAAGTCGGTGTCTTTCTGTACTTATTCATTTATCGTTTTTCGACACTTCCGAAAAGAAATTTATAAAAAAAAAAATACATACAGTCTAACATTAGAACCTCCACCACCTTCAGGTGTGATGATGTGTTCATGTGTGATGTTCATTTGATTTTACTTGATATTCATAGTAACAATGTTTGGACCTGTAGGCGAGAGGGTTTTAAAAAGTGGCATTTTATCGGTGATAGCGATTGTTGAAATCCCAAAATGTAAGGTATTGACCACCTTGCATTTCTGCTGCCTAACCCTGGCAAACAAGCGTGCTGTTAAAAAGAAAGAAAAAATATTTATATGTGACCCGTTCGAGACACGAGATATAAACAAAAAACAAAAACAATAATAATAAATACCCCGTGCGCGACCAAAAAGGCTCCTATCACAGCATGTGCAGCAATATTTAAAAATAATAAATGCCGCGCTAGTATTCTGATGGGCCCACTATTGATGCCACGAATACCATCGATCATGTTATGTTTTTTTTTTTTGGCATAAAATAAAGTATATTCTATTCTATGTCAATTATTTACATTTTCCAAGTATGACAATGGTTTTTGCTGGTAGAATGTCACCTTGTCTAGATTTAAGCTATTTTGTAACCACCGACGGAAAAAGAGGGGTATAGCGGATGGTCGAATAACCCTTGGTCGCAAAGGCAAAGGTGTTCCGCCTCGGCGTTACTCGCCAGGCTAACTAGCGTGTTTCCGAACGCGCCCATAGACGTAGTTTGTCTATGGTCGCAATTACCAATAGTATCTAAGGTCATTTCAAGTATAAAGCTGCCTTGATCACTGATTGGTCAGTTTGAATATTGTTAGAACCAATCAGGTTCAAGATAGCTTGACAAAAAGTCTTAAGTTAGTGGTATAAGAAGATAAGAGGCAGAAAAATGGCGCGACTTGTGCGATCTGTTTAAGTGTTTAATAAAAGTTTTTATCGTGTAACAAAGCTCTTTAACTGAACCTGACCCACCCCGACTACATTTTGGCGCCCAACGTGTGTTTTGTGATATTAAAAACAAGGGGTCGGTGTCTTTGTGCGCGAATCGAACTTTTTCTCGTTGCGAGTTCAAGAAAAGTTTTCGGAATCACTTGATACGACTGACACTACAATCGACAGAGACTGCCGTTGTTAGCTGTTTTGCGTTTAGCTTCGATTATTTTGCTGGCTGAGTGAGCCACGAGCCGTTGGTTTCAAGATTTCACCAACGTGTTTGCAAAATGCCGCGAAGACGCAAGTCGTTACAAGCAGGCGACGAGTCAATTATCGAAGAATCGGAGCCATCAAGCAATATTTCGATGACTCAAGAAGCGCTTACTTCATTGCTTACTACTCTTCAACAGTCGCAAGCCGAATTTTGCAATCAACTCTTACGTGAAGTACGTTCATCGACGCCGCACGTGTCGACCGATGCAAGTACATGTGCCGCTAACGCTGCAATGGGCGTCATGAGGTCTACAACAGCCAATTTCTCGAAGTGCACATCAAAGTTCAGCGGAAATTCAGAAGAATCCGTGGAAAACTTCATAGATACAATAGAAGTTTATAAATCATGCCTAAACATAAGCGACGCTAACGCACTCTTAGGTATGTCTATGCTGCTGACTTCATCGGCGGGAACATGGTGGCAAGGCGTCAAGGGTACAACGAAAACGTGGGATGAAGCCATCACGAGGTTACGAAGTGCCTACGGCGAACGCCGCTCACAGTTTCGTATTTACGTCGAGTTATTCTCCCTATCACAAGGTAAAGAAAATACGGACTTGTTCATTGCTAAAGTCCGAGCCTTATTAGCCAAGTTACCACAGGAAGACCTATGTGAACGGGTTGAGTTGGATATGGCATTTGGGTTATTAGATCGCCGCATTCGGAAGCGAATCGACAGAGCCGAAGTTTCGACGTTCGACGAGTTGCTAAAGAAAGCACGAGCCGTAGAAGATTCTCTGAATGAGTCACGAGCTCAGAAACCGTCATCAAGCCGCGAAGAGTGCTCTCGCGCTGCTGCCGCCGCCGCAGCCGAGCCCGCGCGCGCCTCTACGTCGATTCATTCTTCTCGCTCTTCCTCTGCAGCCGTCGGTAATCGCACGAGCGATTCAACGACGAAGAAGGCAGAGAATTCGAAGTTATTCTGTGTTTACTGTAAACGTAACGGTCACACAAAAGAAAACTGTGAAAAATTAGCAAAAAATGACAAAAATATCTCCAAAAGTGAAGACTCAAAAGACATTAAGTGTTACGGTTGTGGTGCCCCGAATGTAATAAAATCAAAGTGCGCGAAGTGTAGTAATACCGGGAAAAATAGTGAACATTCGGCGTTCTATTCCCTTAATTCGGCACGTGATTTTTGTGCACCCACCGTCAGCGTTAAATCGAGTCGTACGCGCCTTTCGCACGGCGGCAAACGCGACGAGACCAGCGCGCCGCCACCGCGAGCGTACACCCCGCCACTGCGAGGTAGCGTGATGTTTGCTGGCAGGGCGAACGCGCCCGTTCCTTCGTGCGCCGAGTCTACGTCTTCTCAGAATGTTAGAGGTAACCTCGCAAATGTCAATTCTGTTACTAATAAAAGTTCTTGTAATTTAACTGATAACGTTAACGTCACTATGGATACGTACTATTCTGATAATAGTGTTCCTTATAGTAAATGTTTACATGAACAGGTAACTCGTAATTCACAGAGTTTATATTCTTATATAAATGATCATTGTGGTTCACAAACGATGTCTGTCGTTAATAACGATGTTAATGTTATTTCTATGCCTTTATATGATCGTTTTAGTATTGATAACAGAGTATGTAATACTTCTATGACTCCGAGTGGTCATTTTGAAAATTGTTTTTGTTGTGTAAATAAGAAAAATGTTTGTTTATGTACTAAATCTACGATGTGTGTTTGTGTCACTTGCGACCAGGGGGAGTTCGCGTCGTCGTCAATGTCGAATAAGGATAAAAGCGGTTTACGGTCGGTAATGTTCAATGGTTGTCAATCATTATCTGGTAATTCCGAAGGATCAAAATCTAGTGCTCGCGATTTTATGCCTAATTCCAGATCTGTTTGTGATTTTAATCCATTTTATAACAGCACCAACGACTCTCAACATATTTCCGATTTTGCAAGTGGTCGTCAACATTTTTCCGTGGAAAACAGTGGCTGTCAACATTTTATCGTAAATTCTAGTGGCTCTCAACATTTTTCCGAGAACACAAACGAAGTTAATTATTGTTTTAAAAATGTTGATTGTCAACAATTGTGTGGAATTACCAGTGGTCCACAACATTTTTCCGGTAATCTTAATAAGGTTCAATCTCTTTGTCCCGTACTAAAGATTAGTATTTTAGGTGAAAAAGGTACCGCGTTGGTAGATTCGGCAGCTAAATGCTGTGTTGCTGGCCATACGCTATACGCCCTCCTAAAGGCCAAAGATTATCCTATGTCCTCGCGCATGGAAAATGTAAAACTCGCAGATGGTTATTGAATGTTCTAACTACCGAGGTAAACGTGACTCTTGAAGGTAGAACCAGGCTCGTCAGTTTTTTAATTTTTCCGGACGCGGACAGTAATGAAAGTCTTTTAGGTATAGATTTTTTGATTAATTTTAATGTTAGTATAGATTTCGGTAATGCAAAATGGCACTTTGCTGATAGCTCTGAGCAGTTCAACCTTCTTTTTGAAAAACCAGCACACCACGTTCAGAGTGTGACTATAAGTAGCATACTAAGGGACGAGAAAGCGTCACAGCTTAGCGACGAGCAGCGCGAGGTTCTTGCCAAATTCCTGTCTGAAAATCAAGACGTTTTTGAATTAAGAGGCGAACCAACTAAGTTTGCAGAGCACGTCATCGATACCGGTGACCACGCGCCGATCGCAGTCCCTCCGTATCGGTAACTCCAGCTAAAAGAGAGGTCTTGGCGATCGACTTGTTTGGCCCGCTCCCTCCTGGAGAGCAGGGGGAGAAATACGTTTTATTAGTCGAGGACACAGCTACACGGTGGGTCGAGCTTTTTGCTCTTGTTGATGCCACTTCAGAAGCCTGTGCCCGTACACTAATCGAGGAGTACTTCCTCAGGTATGGCTTGCCGCGTCGTATTGTCTCGGACAATGGGGTGCAATTTGCCTCAGCCGTTATGCAACAGTGCATGTTTATTTTGAGAATTAAACAGGATTTGTTACCTTTATATCATCCGGAAGCAAACCCGGCCGAACGGAAAAATAGAGATCTTAAGGTACAGCTGGCTCAGTTGGTCGACACTGAATATTCTTCTTGGCCGAAACATTTACCATCGATTCGTTTTTCAATGAATTCGGCTTTGTGTCATACAACAGGTGTTTCACCTGCTTTTCTGACTTTCGCTAGAGATCTCCGTTCACCCATTGACGTTCATTTTGATATTAGGGCTGTCTTACAGAAAGATAATTTTATTCCACAAATCACACCTTAACTTAAGAAGTTTGTAGACTCTTTAGTTTCCATTAGGGATAAGGTAGAGAAAGAACAGGATAGACGTAAAGACTATGCTGACAAGGGTCGTAAACCTGAAGAATTTAATGTCGGTGATCAGGTTTTGATAAAGTCGCACGTATTGAGTAATGCTGGTAAAGGATTGTCTGCTAAGTTTGTGCCAAAAAGGGATGGCCCTTACACGATCCTTAAAAAAGCTAGTCCTACCAGTTATTTAGTTAGTGAACTTAATGTTCCCGACAATGTCTTAGGTAGGTTCCACGCGTCCCAACTCACGAGATTTGTCAATAGAGATGACGCGCCTCCTCTTCCGATTATGCCAAAGCGTAACCGAGGCCGGCCTCGTCATATTCAGCCTGTTTCTGACGTTCTTGAGCGGGTTCCTGAACGAGGACGCTTTCATGAACCCGAGGGGGAGTGTATAGCGGATGGTCGAATAACCCTTGGTCGCAAAGGCAAAGGTGTTCCGCCTCGGCGTTACTCGCCAGGCTAACTAGCGTGTTTCCGAACGCGCCCATAGACGTAGTTTGTCTATGGTCGCAATTACCAATAGTATCTAAGGTCATTTCAAGTATAAAGCTGCCTTGATCACTGATTGGTCAGTTTGAATATTGTTAGAACCAATCAGGTTCAAGATAGCTTGACAAAAAGTCTTAAGTTAGTGGTATAAGAAGATAAGAGGCAGAAAAATGGCGCGACTTGTGCGATCTGTTTAAGTGTTTAATAAAAGTTTTTATCGTGTAACAAAGCTCTTTAACTGAACCTGACCCACCCCGACTACAGGGGTATTATAAGTTTGACGTGTGTTGCAGACTCACAGATACACAGACACACATACACCTGTGTTTCTGTGTATCTGATAAACCGATTTTGTTTTTTTTTGTTTGAAATATTTCTTGGTCGAGAGTATTCTTATGTTTGATTAAAATCGGCTTAGAGGTTCAAAATTTATATACAGGGTGTCCCAGAAATCGACGTCAAGCCGTAAATGGGTGATAGACCAAGTTATAACAGTTCTCAGAAAAATACGAAAAAAAATCTATCTCATGTTTTTAAAAAATTATGTTCACTTTAAAAATTTACTAAAAAAATCAATCCCTGTAATGGTTCTTTAACTCCAATTGCTACAAATCCCATAATTTATCAATTTTTTTATTATTATGTAATCTTGAATAATGCTTGTGTAGATTTTTGCCTAAAATTTAAAGCCAACTCCTCCTACTTAGAAGAAAATTAAACTTTTTCAAAACCAAATTATTCAAATTTACTGTTTCGCCCAACTTTAACTGACTGTACTGAAAAAAAAATGTACTACGCTAGTTTGGCAAGTAACATGAAAAATTGGCGCATTTAATAAGGATTCAAAAATGGTGTAACACTTGCTAGATTACGTTTTCAATAATTGGTCAAATTTTTTTTTGTAAATAGTATCGGTTTTTACCCAAAATGTCCATACTTCCTTAAAATGACTTTAGCTTACCTAAAGCTTTGCTAAACTCCGTTTCTAATTCGATAGAGACGGAGAGAGTCATTTTACGAAGTGTGAGCGAGATAAGAAATCGAAATTTTACGTAATTTAAGAGCAATTAAAAAAAAATTAAATTAATTAAATTCAATTTTTTAATTTTACGTACTGATTTGTAATTGTGTGTGCGTCTGCGCTTACAAAACAGAACAATAACTACTGCTGTCTCATTCGCACTCATCGGTAAATTGTATCTCCGTTTCATGATAAAGGTTGTGTCACTGATAAAGGTGGCGTCACTCTCTGTCTCGCTCACACTTCGTAAAATGACTCTCTCCGTCTCTATCGAACTAGAAACGGAGTTTAGCAAAGCTTTAGGTAAGCTAAAGTCATTTGAAGGAAGTATGGACATTTTGTGTAAAAACTGAGACTATTTACAAAAAAAAACTTGACCAATTATTGAAAACGTAATCTAGCAAGTGTTACACCATTTTTGAATCCTTATTAAATGCGCCAATTTTTCATGTTACTTGCCAAACTAGCGTTGTACATTTTTTTTTCAGTACAGTCAGTTAAAGTTGGGCGAAATAGTAAATTTGAATAATTTGGTTTTGAAAAAGTTTAATTTTCTTCCAAGTAGGAGGAGTTGGCTTTGAATTTTAGGCAAAAATCTACACAAGCATTATTCAAGATTACATAATAATAAAAAAATTAGATAAATTATGGGATTTGTAGCAATTGGAGTTAAAGAACCATTACAGGGATTGATTTTTTTAGTAAATTTTTAAAGTGACCATAATTTTTTTAAAACATGAGATAGATTTTTTTTCGTATTTTTCTGAGAACTGTTATAACTTGGTCTATCACCCATTTACGGCTTGACGTCGATTTCTGGGACACCCTGTATATTACTCTTTGAATCTGGGGTTTTTCGCAAGATATTGTGTTTAGATAGATTTTCGATTGAAGCGTGCCTACTACTAGATATATTATAATTATGTAGTTTGAAAAGCATGAAATAAAAATGAAAAAAGTCCTCGAGACAAAAACCTCCAAAAAGCAAAAAAAAGCCTCGTACTCGCATGGGGCAACCGCTAAGTAAATAAAATAAACTGCTGTAAACGTTGGCGTCCCCCGACGCGAGTGCGAGGCTTATTTTTAGCTTTATAGAGGTTTTTGTGTCAGGAGTTTACTATTTTATTTTCCGTAATACGTGCTAATAAAGTTTGAGATATAGCTATAGTACTATATTCAATTATGAAATAAGTTTCTATAATATATGGTCTATTAAATAAAACCTCGTCTAATGTCTTATTAATTCCCTAAGGACTTATTCTGATGATAATACTTACAAAACATTTAGGGTTGCTTTTGGTAAAAGCTTTTTCTCGTACTCTCACTAAAAGTTTTATTTCTTGTGTTTTTTGAACTAAATGTTATGGTTTAATAATAATTCCGAAACTTTAAGGTTGTACATTGTTTTCCAATTACGTAAGTATTGGAAAAAGTTGTATTTTGAAAGATGAAAATAGGATTGAAGCAACAAAAGTTTTTGTTTATCTTTGTGGATCTGGGGTTCTATACAAAGTATTCCAACAACATCTACTAAAATCTGTATTACCATCCGTTAAAGATCGATGCAAGTATTTCTTGCAATAACGTTGTCAGCGATAACAATTGCCAAAAACCTAAAATGTGACAGGATAAAGGGTCAGTCCCAAACATTTTAGACTTAAAAAGAGTAATAAAGAAATGTAAGGTTTTTGCTAAAACAGCTGTAAAATATACGATAAAAAACCTTTTGCACAAAAATACAACCGACTTCCAAATAAGAAAACTACAAAGTGAAATATTACTTTATTTTTGGAAGTTGGTGTCCATAACGTAAAAAATTGGTACCTACCAAAGGTAAAAATATTTTTCACCTTTTAGTTGTACCTACCCAATAGGCAAGTAGTATAGTAAGGTACATTTAATGCCGAATATCATGAAACTAAACATAACCGGTGAAATGAGAGTGTATCAAGATAAACTGTACACATCTGCGTACCCCTTTATAGCGTACTGGCGTGTTGATATGTTATGAAATGGTATAAACAATAAACAGACATGAGATTGCAGCAATCCCGAGAGATTTGCTGTCATTTATTGAAGATTTTGTATATCACCAAAGTTAAAATGGGAGCAATTTCGGTACATACTCTTTGAAACAAAAAAAAATATTTTCAAAATCGGTCCACAATTAACGGAGATATCGGCGAAAAAAAAATATAAAGTCGAATATAGAAGCTCCTCCTTTTTGGTAAGACGGTTAAAAATAAAATGAAACCGGTGTTTTCTGGGATCACTTTTTGTATAACATTCAGCTGAACCCCAATGCATCTTATTTATTTCTTTCTTCATCACAACATACACGAAAAATATTGCCCTCGATACAAAATTGCTTACCATAAATTACAAAAAACAGGACAAAGGCTTCTCATAAGGCAGTATGTAAAGTACCCTTATCACATGTCAGATCTTCCAGCCTTCGGGATGGCAGGCACTAATAATTTATGCCCCTCAGATTTAGATACAGTGGTCGCATGCGCGATTGCTTAGCGTAGGGTATGATCTAGGGTCGGTTAAAGTGTCAATGGTATTTTTTGGCTTGGACGTACTCACGTCCCTGGATTTTTCATATTATACAATACGAACTCTCGTTATGAAAAATCCATGGAGTTTGGTAATTCCGGTTCTTTCAACCAGGATTGGATCACTAGGTCAGCAATATGTTAGCAATGAAGGGACACGGGTGGGTTTTAGTCATTAAAAGTCTGACACACCCTCCTGCTTCACCCAGAGCGGGAGAAGTCATTGGATGATTTCCCAAACAAAAAAAAAAGGTCAGCAATATGTTACCTATGGGATTTTTTTATCTGGATATTCCGTGGAAACTTGGTCTGAGAATTTGTTACTTTCGATTCATTTCCTGACGGGCTTACGGAGTCGCGACGTGGCGTGACGTGGTACTTAGGATATGGCTGGTCTATCAGTTTAAGGTCGCACAGCGACCTATGAAAATGGCTAAGCTTGGAGTTTTTCTGAGGGATCGAATCCGGAACGATGTGAACTGGCCAAATTTGTATTTTTCGACATAATGAGCCGACAGGACAGCCATATTACCCGTAGAAAAAGTGGAGACCACGAATTGGTAAACGTAAGGTGGCTCGCAGGAACTGGATTAGAGTTGCCGAAAATTGGGATAAATGGCGATTTAAATAAGATCTCCCAAACGCGACGCTAGTGGAGGGTACGTATGTTTTGATTTGACAAATGACAGTAACGATAAACGTACTTTCATTAAAATGGAAAAAAAACCCAAAGAAGATGTATCTGGAGCTCAATTTTCAAAAGACAATCGTTTTCGCTGGTAGAATGTTTCTTTAAATAGAGCCTCTGGTGAATAAGGAAACCATTCTTTTGAGGGGTCCAATCTTAAAAGAAAAGCAGAACCAAACGTAAAATGTATTCCAAATGACGAACAAAATCTCAAATCATAACTACATTTGCATTAAAACTAATCTAATCTCAAAAGCTTCTTTAGTTATTTGCAAAAACCGCTCGCAAACAGATTTCAAGGGTTTCTTCTAGTAAGCCGAAGAAATCTTTGAATAGTCGGTGCGGTTAGATGGTACTACGGTATAAAGCTGAATTGCAGTTGCAGATATTTAATACAAGTAGATTGAATCGCAAGCCGAGCTAAGATAAAGATTGGGGTGATATTGCCAAGATTAAAGATTTGCTTGAAGAATTTGTAATCGATACTATCTTCTGCCAGCAGCGGCTTCACCCGCGTGAATGTCGGTAATTATTTCAAGGGAATGTACTTCCTGAATAAACATTTCTATTTACAATCTGAATTGGTCTGTAATACCTTGTGTGTTTAGGGTTCCGCACCCAAAGTGTCCAAACGGAGCCCTATTGCTGTCACTCACGTGTTTGTCTGCCCGTCTGTGTGTCTGTCCCTCGTCTGTCATACAGGTTTTACAGCCAACTGTTGGAGTTAACGTCTTTAAATTGTAACAGTATAAGCATCTTGTTGACCCAAAGCCACACAAATTGTCTAAATATATTTGTAATATTTTAAGGGGGCTCCCATACAGATAAAGGGGGCCACGACAAAACCATTTTGACCCAACCCATCCAATGGGGTATCGTTTTTTAGGGCTTGTTGAGAAGATAAAACTGTATTTTTTGTTTGAAAAAATTGGCAAACAAAGGAATGAGAAGACACCAAAGTCAGTTTTTTTACCAAATTTTGTTCCGAAGAGTTGTTGAAGAGGTGATAATGTTTATTATTACGTATATTTTACTAACAAATACCAATATATTCATCATACAGATTTTTTATTTGAAATTCCCCCACTTTTGCTATTACAACCAAATTGATTTTGCGGTTGGTACGGCACCCTAAATGTGTGAAGTCTCACACGCACTTAGCCGGTTTTTTTAAACAAAATAACCAATTTAATATGTTATCTGACCGGAAAATAAGTCAAAACGTACATGACCAAAACCTGGCTTAATTAATCAGTTCTGGTTATCTTTTTATGAAATAAAGTATCGGACTGTAACAGTATTATCTTTTTATTAATTTCTGACATGACCATGCTGTTGTTAACGGGTTTCCGTCATGGGTGCGACCTTGACAAGGTGAACAGGACAGGTGACAGGTAGATAACAACACACCTCGTGTTGTTATCTAAGGTAAAATAGTACCAATACAATATTAGTCTTCTGTAGTTTATTTTTCCGAAATACCAATCTGCCTGCTAGTTAGTAGGTAGATATTATTTTATGCATTATTTGGAATATGAGCAGGGTCAAATACGCTACCTGCTTGGGGCCTTTACTGGACACTTTGGAACCAACGAACTCATGTTCATGAAGATGGGTCTAAACGCGACACTCATGTGCAGGTTGTGTGGAGAACATACGGAACGCATGGAGCACCTTCTGTGCACATGCAATGCACTGGCTGGTAAGCGAATGAGTCTCCTAGGGGTTGGATATCCGGGGCGCCCTGCGGACTCTCCCTCCGCTTACCGACCCATCGTGCTGCTCGATGAGGTGGGCAAACTCTTGGAAAGAGTCGTTGCAGACCGTCTCGTCGGGCAGCTGGTGCGGGTGGGGCCAGATCTGGCAGAGGGCCAGTTTGGTTTCCGCAGGGGGCGCGCTACGGTGGACGCCATCATGCGCGTGCGAGCCCTCACGACGGGGGATGCAGTGGCCCGGGGTGGGGTCATCTTGGCGGTGTCTCTTGACATCGCCAATGCCTGCAACACCTTGCCATGGAGCTGCATCAGGGAGGCACTCTGGTATCACCGGACGCCGCCCTACCTCTGTCACGTAGTCGAGGCCTATATGACGGACAGGGCCGTCATCTACCCCGGTCACCAGGGAGAGTGGAACCGGCGAGAGATGTCGTGCGGTGACCCACAGGGATCGGTCTTGGGGCCACATCTGTGGGACATCGGGTACGACTGGGTGCTGCGCGCCGATCTCCCTAGTGGCGTCAGCGTGGTTTGCTACGCCGACAACACGCTAGTCCTGGCGCAGGGGAGTTCGCACCAGGCGGCGGCTGAAAACGCGACACGCGGGGTTGCGACAATCGTCGAGAGGATCCAGCAATTGGGACTCGAGGTGGCCCTGCACAAGTCCGAGGACACGTGTTTTCATGGTCCTCGGAACGCGCCACCGCCGGGATCCCAAATAACGGTAGGAGGGGTTCACATCGGCGTCGGGTCGACGATGAAGTACCTGGGACTCGTCCTCGACAGCCGGTGGAAATTCGTGGAGCATTTCCGACGTTTGGCTCCCAGACTGGAGCGGGCCGGGGCTGCCCTTAAGCGGCTCCTGCCCAATCTAGGGGGTCCAAGCGCCTCCTGCCGGAGGCTCTACGCGGGGGTCGTGCGGTCCATGGTCCTTTACGGGGCACCAGTATGGACGCGTACCCTGAGGCGGCGACCAGCCCGCCGGTTGAACGCGTCCCAAAGGCTTATGGCCATCCGGCTGTTCCGGGGATACCGCACGGTCTCCGGTGAGGCGGCGAGCCTCTTTGCTGGATTGCCGCCATGGGATCTGGAGGCAAAAGTCCTCGCGCAAATATGGTAATGGCGCGAGGAGGTGAAATGCCGGGGCGAAACTCCGCTGCCGCGACAAATCACGGCTCGGCGGACAGAGCTCCGGCAGGATCTCATGGCGACATGGAGAGGGCGACTGTCGCAACCCAGCGCTGGGCACGCCTCAATTGTGGCGATAAGACCCTTCTTTGAGGAGTGGCTTGAGAGGCGTCACGGCGTCCTCACCTTCCGCCTGACGCAGGTCCTCACCGGACATGGCTGCTTCGGGAGGTTCATGTTCAGGATAAGGCGGGAGGAAACGCCTGGGTGTCACCAATGTGAGGATCGCCCGGAGGACACGGTAGAACATACGGTGGAGGCCTGCCCCACTTGGGCGGAGCAACGCCAAGTCCTCGTAGAGGCGATCGGCGGTGGCGACCTCTCGCGTCCGGCCCTGGTTCAAGCTATGGTACGGAGCGAGAGGGCATGGGAAGCTGTCACCTCCTTCTGCGAAGCAGTAATGCACGCGAAGGAGAAGACAGAACGTGTGAGGCAGACGCAACGAAGACGTCCTCACGCCCCTAGCCATCGCAGGAGACGCCCTGGGCGTCGGGAATCGCAAGCCGATTGCCGGCCACCGTAGGCGCGGGTTTGCGGACGGCCAGTAATGGGTAGCTCGCCGTCCGATAAGGACCAGGCCCGAGTCGACGGCGCATAGTGTTCCACGCGCGCCTCAAAGAGATGTCAGCAATAAATGACGGGGTCCGCTAGGGCCGATGCCTGTCTGGAGCAATTTCGGTACATACTCTTTGAAACAAAAAAAAATATTTTCAAAATCGGTCCACCATTGACGGAGATATCGGCGAAAAAAATAATATAAAGTCGAACATAGAACCTCGTCCTTATTGGTAAGCCGGTTAAAAAATAAAATGAAACCGGTGTTTTCTGGGATCACTTTTTGTATAACATTCAGCTGAACCCCAATGCACCTTATTTATTTCTTTCTTCATCACAACATACACGAAAAAGTATTGCCCTCGATACAAAGTTGCTTATCATAAATTACAAAAAACAGGACAAAGGCTTCTCATAAGGCAGTATGTAAAGTACCCTTATCACATGTCAGATCTTCCAGCCTTCGGGATGGCAGGCACTAATAATTTATGCCCCTCAGATTTAGATACAGTGGTCGCATGCGCGATTGCTTAGCGTAGGGTATGATCTAGGGTCGGTTAAAGTGTCAATGGTATTTTTTGGCTTGGACGTACTCACGTCCCTGGATTTTTCATATTATACAATACGAACTCTCGTTATGAAAAATCCATGGAGTTTGGTAATTCCGGTTCTTTCAACCAGGATTGGATCACTAGGTCAGCAATATGTTAGCAATGGAGGGACACGGGTGGGTTTTAGTCATTAAAAGTCTGACACACCCTCCTGCTTCACCCAGAGCGGGAGAAGTCATTGGATGATTTCCCAAACAAAAAAAAAAAAGGTCAGCAATATGTAACCTATGGGATTTTTTTATCTGGATACTTCAGTAGAATCTTGGTCTGAGAATTTGTTACTTTCGATTCATTTCCTGACGGGCTTACGGAGTCGCGACGTGGCGTGACGTGGTACTTAGGATATGGCTGGTCTATCAGTTTAAGATCGCACAGCGACCTATGAAAATGGCTAAGCTTGGAGTTTCTATGAGGAATCGAATCCGGAACGATGTGAACTGGCCAAATTTATCTTTTTCGACATAATGAGCCGACCATATTACCCGTAGAAAGAGTAGAGACCACGAATTGGTAAACGTAAGGTGGCTCGTAGGAACTGGATTAGAGTTGCCGAAAATTGGGATAAATGGCGATTTAAATAAGATCTGCCAAACGCGACGTTAGTGGAGGGTACGTATGTTTTGATTTGACTAATGATAGTAACTTAAAATTAAAATGGAAAAACAACCCAAAGAAGATGTATCTGGAGCTCAATTTTCAAAAGACAATTGTTTTCTCTGGTAGAATGTTTCTTTAAATAGAGCCTCTGGTGAATAAGGAAACCATACTTTTGAGGGGTCCAATCTTAAAAGAAAAGCAGAACCAAACCTAAAATGTATTCCAAATGACGAACAAAATCTCAAATCATAACTACATTTGCATTAAAACTAATCTAATCTCAAAAGCTTCTTTAGTTATTTGCAAAAACCGCTCGCAAACAGATTTCAAGGGTTTCTTCCAGTAAGCCGCAGAAATCTTTGAATAGTCGGTGCGGTTAGATGGTACTACGGTATAAAGCTGAATTGTAGTTGAGAGGGATATTTAATACAAGTAGATTGAGTCGCAAGCCGAGCTAAGATAAAGATTGGGGTGTTATTGCCAAGATTAAAGATTTGCTTGAAGAATTTGTAATCGATACTAGCTTCTGCCAGCAGCGGCTTCACCCGCGTGAATGTCGGTTATTATTTCAAGGGAATGTACTTCCTGAATAAACATTTCTATTTCCAATCTGAATAGGTCTGTAATACCTTGTGTGTTTAGGGTTCCGCACCCAAAGTGTCCAAACGGAGCCCTATTGCTGTCACTCACGTGTTTGTCTGCCCGTCTGTGTGTCTGTCCCTCGTCTGTCATACAGGTTTTACAGCCAACTGTTGGAGTTAACGTCTTTAAATTGTAACAGTATAAGCATCTTGTTGACCCAAAGCCACACAAATTGTCTAAATATATTTGTAATATTTTAAGGGGGCTCCCATACAGATAAAGGGGGCCACGACAAAACCATTTTGACCCACCCCATCCAATGGGGTATCGTTTTTAGGGCTTGTTGAGTAGATAAAACTGTATTTTTTGTTTGAAAAAATTGGCAAACAAAGGAATGAGAAGACACCAAAGTCAGTTTTTTTACCAAATTTTGTTCCGAAGAGTTGTTGAAGAGGTGATAATGTTTATTATTACGTATATTTTACTAACAAATACCAATATATTCATCAAACAGATTTTTTATTTGAAATTCCCCCACTTTTGCTATTACAACCAAATTGATTTTGCGGTTGGTACGGCACCCTAAATGTGTGAAGTCTCACACGCACTTAGCCGGTTTTTTTAAACAAAATAACCAAATTAATATGTTATCTGACCGGATAAATAAGTCAAAACGCACATGACCAAAACCAGGCTTAATTAATCAGTTCTGGTTATCTTTTTATGAAATAAAGTATCGGACTGTAACAGTATTATCTTTTTATTAATTTCTGACATGCCCATGCTGTTGTTAACGGGTTTCCGTCATGGGTGCGACCTTGACAAGGTGAACAGGACAGGTGACAGGTGAGGTGTGTTTTTATCTAAGGTAAAATAGTACCAATACAATATTTGTTTTCTGTAGTTTATTTATTCCGAAATACCAATCTGCCTGCTAGTTAGTAGTCAGATATAATTTTATGCATTATTTGGAATATGAGCAGGGTCAAATACGCTACCTGCTTGGGGCCTTTACTGGACACTTTGGAACCAACGAACTCATGTTCATGAAGATGGGTCTAAACGCGACACTCATGTGCAGGTTGTGTGGAGAACATACGGAACGCATGGAGCACCTTCTGTGCTCATGCAATGCACTGGCTGGTAAGCGAATGAGTCTCCTAGGGGTTGGATATCCAAAACCCAAAGACTATAGACTCATATCTCCTAGTCTCGTTGTAAAACTAATAAAGAAAGTTTTCAACGCGATTGGGGAGGAGTAAGTTATCTAGGGGACCACAATAGATCCCAATGGGTCGAAGTGTCCGAGTTATTTCTCGCCCCTCAACAAGATAAGATAAGATTAGATTATGGAACAGAAGAATATAAACAATAATCTCAATTTTAGCTCACATGCGTCGTTACTAGAAGTTGCCACTTATTGGTGGGATTTTACTTATTTTTGTACGTTGCTTATGACAGTATTTTTTTATTCTGTTATTTTTCCCATCTATTTTAAAGGGTGGGGGTTATTTACTAAAAATCCTGAAATATTTATTTGATTATTTATAACAAGGAGTACAAATTGATATATCAATTTTCAGACCTCTAGCATCAAAATTTGCGGAAGTCTCATACAAACTTCCATCTTCTAGTTTAACGTGTTGGGGGGTTAAAGTTACAAGATTTAGATTTTGTTTGTTGTTTGTATACTACTACAAACTAACGGAACTGGTGCTTGACTAATTTCCTTAAACAAACTTAGAACCGCTCAATCTAGAGTTATGCTTCACTGGCGAATCACAAACGTTTGGCAAGTACTAGGAGAATACAGATAGGTAGGAACTACAACTGGACGCTCCGGTTAAGTTTATATGATAACTGTTCGGATATGGACTGTGGATGGCTAAAATTGGAGATTGTGTCCAACTAGCGAGACATCATTAATTTAAATATTCAGTAGCAGATTCAAATTTTCTATGGGAATTTGAATTCAGCATCTGCCGCCAATTAGTGTTTAAACTACTTATATGGTATTTTTTAAGGGTTTTTAAGTTTTACACATTGTACGGTGCAGGAACATGTTTCTTTTAATTGTTTAGCAAGTAAGGAGTTGTGCAATAAGTAGGCTCGCACTTTTGCACTTAAACGCGCGACCTACATTAGATAGTATGATATAGATGGGCCGACTACAATGTTGTTGTCGGTTGTAGAACCTGGATAAGGGTGACATAGAAAAACATTTTCCAGGTCTCGATCTTCCAGTGTTCCGTATTACATTCAAATCTGATTACCAAACATACAGACTTATCGTTTAAAATATTAGTAGGAAGCATTATTGGGCTGACTTCTCAGCGTTCATCAGATGTAGGTTGATAGAACCTAAAGCAAGCAAGACATAGGTAGGCAGGTAGATAAATTGAAGTAAAACCAAACGTGGCTACCAAGCTATACTAAGCACTATGCAAACTTAAACGTATCGGAGAGCCTACGTTCACGTATATTCTGTTCAATAATCTAACAAATTACATAAAGTCATATTACGTGTACTTGTAGGTACAAATTTCCTGAATACTAACACAAGTGAATTGAAACACTAATCGACATAGATTCACTTACTAAGTTTTGTTCAAAGTTAAGACCAATAACTCTCATATCTTATTCACTTACTCCTGAGTTTATCCCAAGCACGTGTATGCTAATAAAAACTTAACCTTTAATTACTCTACAAAATGAAACACGCTTAGGTACATGTACACATTTTTAGTATTGTTCAGTTTTAGAACATTAATAAAAACAATTATTCATTAATGCATCCCTTTGCTTTTATTTTGCGCTAATGTTATTTTGATGGTCAGGCGCTGTATGCCGAGATACAGAATCGTCCTAGTTCGGCCACAGATGCTACCATATTGCATAATTTTAAATACTGGCCTGATATTTTATGTAATTACTAGCTGACCCTCGGGGCTTCGCTCCCGTCAATTGCCTGCCTACCCTGCCTACCCTGCCTACCCTGCCTACCCAGCCTACCCTGAGTACCCTACCTACCCTGCCTACCCTGCCCCTACCCTGGCTACCCTGCCTACCCTGACTTTCCTGCCTACCCTGCCTTTCCTGCCTACCCTGCCTAGCCTGCCTACCCGGCCTATCCTGCCTACCCTGCCTACCCTGCCTACCCTGCCTTCCCTGTCTACCCTGCCTACCCGCCTACCCTGCCTACCCTGCCTTTCCTGCCTACCCTGCCTTTCCTGCCTTTCCTGCCTACCCTGCCTATCTTGCCTACCCTGCCTGCCCTGCCTATCCTGCCTACCCTGCCTACACTGCCTACTCTGCCTACTCTGCTTACCATGCCTACCCTGCCTACCCAGCCTACCCTGCCTACCCAGCCTACCCTGCCTACCCTGCCTACCCTGCCTACTCTGCTTACCCTGCCTACTCTGTTTACCCTGCCTACCCTGCCTACCCTGCCTAATCTGCCTACCCTGCCTAACTTGCCTATCCTACCTACCCTGCCTGCCCTGCCTTTCCTGCCTACCCTGCCTTTCCTGCCTTTCCTGCCTTTCCTGCCTTTCCTGCTTACCCTGCCTTTCCTGCCTTTTCTGCCTACTCTGCCTTTCCTGCCGTTCCTGCCTACCCTGCCTACCCTGCCTACCCTGCCTACCCTGCCTACCCTGCCTACCCTGCCTACCCTGCCTACTCTGCTTACCCTGCCTACTTTGTTTACCCTGCCTACCCTGCCTACTCTGCCTACCCTGCCTAATCTGCCTACCCTGCCTAACTTGCCTATCCTACCTACCCTGCCTGCCCTGCCTTTCCTGCTTACCCTGCCTTTCCTGCCTTTTCTGCCTACTCTGCCTTTCCTGCCTTTCCTGCCTACCCTGCCTATCTTGCCTTTCCTGCCTACCCTGCCTACCCTGCCTACCCTGCCAACCCTGCCTACCCTGCTTACCCTGCCTACCCTGCCTACCCTGCCTACCCTGCCTACCCTGCCTACCCTGCCTTTCCTGCCTACCCTGCCTTTCCTGCCTACCCAGCCTATCTTGTCTACCCTGCCTACCCTGCCTACTCTGCTTACCCTGCCTACCCTGCTTAACCTGCCTACCCTGCCTACTCTGCTTACCATGCCTACCCTGCCTACCCTGCCTACCCTGCCTACCCTGCCTACCCTGCCTACCCTGCCTACCCTGCCTACCCTGCCCACTCTGCTTAGCATGCCTACCCTGCCTATCCTGCCTACTCTGCTTACCATGCCTACCCTGCCTACCCTGCCTACCCTGCCTACCCTGCCTACCCTGCCTACTCTGCTTACCCTGCCTACTCTGTTTACCCTGCCTAATCTGCCTACCCTACCTACCCTGCCCACCCTGCCTTTCCTGCCTACCCTGCCTATCTTGCCTAACCTGCCTACCCTGCCTACCCTGCCTACCCTGCCTACCCTGCCTACCCTGCCTACCCTGCCTACCCTGCCTACCCTGCCTACCCTGCCTACCCTGCCTACCCTGCCTACTCTGCTTACCCTGCCTACTCTGCTTACCCTGCCTACCCTGCATACTCTGCCTACCCTGCCTACCCTGCCTAATCTGCCTACCCTGCCTAACCTGCCTATCCTACCTATCCTACCTACCCTACCTACTAATTTGTATCTATCATCAATAGTTTTCTCAGCGCACGCCAAATAATGTATTTTACAGACAACATTTTGCTACCTTGGGTTACATTATTGCAATTTTCATAAGGATCTCTATTTTTTCTGAAAATATTTTATAGCCTATGACACTCAGGAATAATGTAGCTTTCTACCGGTGCAAGAATTTTCAAAATCGGTTCAGTAGATCCAGAGATTACCCCTTACAACGTCACAAACTCACAAACTCACAAACTCACAAACTCACAAACTCACAAACTCACAAACTCACAAACTTTACCTCTTTATAATATTAGTATAGATTTATATTATTCTTGATGAAATCATAATATTCTTTTTTTTTCAGTGTATCTCGGCATCTTAAGGTCCCGGTCCTTTGAAAGGCATGCGAGGAGCCGAAACCAGCTCATAGAGGCCCCGTTAGGAATATATCAGGAAATGTGACACCAACCGACGAGTATCCCTGTATGCACTACGCAACTGCACCCAAGGAAAATCCCCGGTTGGTGCAGGACTATTGCAAATTATGGAGAAAAACATGTATTGGGCTATAGATTTTGAAGGTTAAGTGGATCGATTGCTCAAAACTATAAGAGGACTACCGGCCCCTGCCCGACCACTGTTGAACTAAACAGCTATAAAATGGCAGGGGGTGACTTGCACAATCAATTCATGGGCCCCCATAAAGGGTCGCTAGCACTTTAGTGCGTAGCGCCAAGGTGGCAACACATCCGGAGGTGCTTGAGGAGCGGAGAGGTATACCACGGCTATCAGGACAATAATAATATTATTACTAGCATAACTACAACTCTCATAAAGAGAAGGCCTGTGTCCCAGAAGTGGAAACATTAAAAGGATGATAATGATAACAACAACTATAATATTTCTCGGTATTTCAATCAGTCTGGGTTTTCTCAAGTATGTTGGGGTTAGCTTGGAGTTTAACTCGATGCAGCTGAATACTACATGGATTGACTGTCTATTTGACCTCCAAAACTCATTAACCTTAACATGATGGAGAGCACTTAGAAAAACTGGCTGGAACGGTTGTGAAAGATCTTGAAAATGATAACTGGGACCCAACGGTTTAATAATAATATGCTTGCCGAGGCACGGAGGAGTCTATGTATGTAATCGTTGTTGGTTTATCACGCATGTGTTAGAATTATGAATGGAATTCTATGTAAAAGTAATGATATCTACCAAGGTCAGATTTCTAACCTTTGTTCCTAGCAAAATAAATTATGTGGGAACCCACACTAAGATTGGTGACGACTAATTAGCCAGTTGTGCTAATTTGTTGTAGCACTTTTGCTTAGTGTGCAATACATCATCATAATTCTACCTCTGTATGCCATTAGATCATATCAAAATCGGAACCACGAATAGCCGTACAACTAATTACTTAAATTTATTTTCAGATTGACTACAATGTCGTCATGAAAATATGAACTGGATTGTATTTGTTTTTATTATTGGAGTATATATTTTAGATGATTTGAATATTTATTTTATTAATTAATACAAACTATGAAAATAATTTCGCTAATGCTTTTGCCGTAAGTACTATTCCATTTTAATTTTACCTAAAAGACAGCTAAGAGAAAAACAGAGCAGAGAATATTTTCTTGTAAACGTGAGAATATTGTTAAAACTACTATTCTACATACATTAAAAATAACGATTTTATGCAAATCCTTTGTACATCTTAAGTGTGAATGTGGTCACTAACTGTTTTATTACCAAGTTGGGTACACTTTTGTAAAATACTCTCTGGTAATCAAAATATTCATAAAATTCTAAAAACAATTCCCTAAAATCTTATTGTATACTCGTATCTAATATGAAATAGCATAAAGTGACGTACTTTGAAATAGTAAAAAAAGTAAAAACCGAAGCCTCACTGCCTTTAGATGCTTCTTGCTGCAGCTATCGGCTTGATTGTCATACCTAGTCAGACTCCAATGCTCTGGCAATAGTTAGCAGACTCGCAGACCCACTGCTCGTAAGGTACCTAGAAGAACGCAGTTCCAATGGACGTAAGCTTCTAGATCCGCAAGCTATGCAGCACACAGTGCTGTCGTCTGGGGTGGCATCGCGAAGTCATCGTCTTGGTGCAAGTGGAGTTGGCGACTCGTCAACATGTTGTTTATGAAAATGCCAAAATGAAATTCATTTGAAATCTGTGTGAACTAGAGCAGAATGCTACTTCTGATGTTAGATTCATTAATGGAACTCTATATAAAAGTATTGATATCTACCAAGATAGCAAGCTTTGAATATCAAGATTTTTGTTGGTTATTTACTGTGTATCAGAGTTCCAATGTATGTGGTGTTTACACACCAACCCCACAAACAACCCTTACGGGAAGGGTTTTATGAATAAAAGCACAGATTTTTTTTTAAATAAGGTTTGTCAAATAATTCATATTGAGAAGGCTCAGTGAGCTTACAGCCCTTTCGCTAAACTAGTTCTCGTGGCGAAGAAGGGCAACAAACTCCACGGAAGCTCTTTCATAGTATTTATCGATACCTTTTACAACCACATAACGAATTTACAATATTATAGAATCAAAATAACAAGGATAAGGCAAGGAACATAGACTAGCCTTTAAATCAATTTAACATATTAGGAATAAAGTCCATAATATGATATAGATACAGTTTTAACACAACCATTAGCAATAACAAAATTATGTTCATATTTAACTCAATATAAATAACTTACGTTAGTCTTGCGTAGTCAATCTTACACCAAGTATTAAGACTTCTAAATAACAATATCTGGCCTGGTACGGGCTTGTAGTTCACAAAAAAGTAAGTCGGCTTATCATTACACAATATTTTATAATAACGGATCTATCAGTGTCTCAATACGTCCATTATGATAAAATGGCGTGGTATCCCGCCATTTTCTATATTGCTATAAATAATCTCACAATTAGGTGAACAATAATCAATTCTCAAGTAATGAGACCATTTTAAAATGTATCATGGAATAAGGAATTTCATATCGCCTAACTAGCCATTTAAATCAATATTTGAAAGTATATTGATACGAACAGACAGCACTGTACTAATTGTTTCAAAAAACTTATAATACTAAAATAACAATTTAAAATCCAGGATAATGTATGCTGGATTTTATATTGCAAAAAAAAAAATACGTACGTTACGTTATTAAATTACGTAATAATTTATAGGAATATCATCAATGTGGCTTAAATATAAGTTTAGAGTTATTTCCTGTACACACAACAATATTTACTTAGGTAGCGCACAGCTAAGGAGTGGAATTCCCTTCCGGAGTCTTTGTTCCCTGATAGCTACAACCTAGGGGTCTTTAAGTCAAGAGTGAATAGGTTTCTTCTAGGCAAGCGTGCTTCACCGTAGACCAGAACATCGCTTAAAAACTAAAATAAATAAATAAATACCACTACATACGCTTTAGTGCCGTAAAACGGTAACTTTCTAAAGCATACTCCTCAGTAACATCTAGGTTAAAAGGTTTGAAAAAAATATATATTTATTATTGATTCATGTACATAATTTTGAACACAAGGTTTTTTCGTGTAACTAATAGTTTTGGTTTAAAAAAATAATTAACAACGCGATATTTTTTCGCAACTTATGGAAACTCCTCCAAAACGACTTGGATGTTTAAAAATACTTTTATACAGAAAAATTGATGGCTGGAATTTCTTCATACCTAACATAGCATATGTAAATCAAATAATATTTTGCAAACAAAACTGTTCAAAAGGAGGTTCAATTTTGATATTTTGATTTGACATCGAGCGGGCGCACGGCCAGTACTGCGTTACATTGGGGCGTATATATCGCCTTAACATCAGGCGAGATGGTGGTCAAACGCTAGCCTAAAGTTTATAAAAAAAAAAGGTAGGTACTCTTTTACCTTTTTCGGTTGGTGCTTAATAAATATGACAGGTATGTATTATGTAGCAAACCATTGTGACTTAAAAAAACATGATTTAATGACATCACACATACTTCAAATTCTAACACATGCCTGAATCGATTTTAGCATGTTGACGATCGACCCGTGCGGCTGTTATAATAATAAGCCACGAGCCTCTCTATAAAATCAATCGGTCTTTCAATTAACATACAACTGTCTCACAGACGGACAGTTGACAGACATCGATACCATTTAGGTCTAGTGCCACGCCAACTATGGTAATCAGGTCTATAAAGTTAGTTGATAGTAATAAATACTGCGCATTTTATACAACGCATACAATAAGATTACATAACTGTAGGCAAATGTGGAATGTATATAAGAGGTTATTAAATTTAAATAATAAAACAAATTCGCAATTCTAATTATTATAAAATTTGTGAATCGTTGACACGAGTAAAAAACCATAAATATAATTATAAAAAGAGAGAGGTGTCTTATGGACAACCGGTTGGAACGAAGTTCATTAATTAAATTTAGTCTTTCAGTTTTGTGAAATATGACGAAACTGAAATAACAACAACACAGCTGATGTTCAATGTAAACACACAATAGCAGCTTGTAGCGTTTGTACTGTATGTGTCTAGTCAGCGCGCGCTCGTACGTCTTCGGTTTTCTTCGTGCGCATCTGGCTTTCTCCTCGGCGTCTCCCTTTTGTGCGGATCTTTGCCTGTACTATCTTGCATGCAGCACGCTGTGCCTCGCACAATTTTATCAAAATGATTATTTATATTAATAAAAAGGGTATTTAAACGTTAAAATTATAAATATTTGTGCATATTCTCAAAGCATACTTACGGCAAGTTGAATCGATTGAAAACAGTTTTAGTTCCCTAGGTGATTGGGAAGTGCCTCACAAATAAATCAGAACTATAACGTGCGATAAGGAACTCCGTTCCAAAAAGGTCGTAGCAATAACATCACGCTTGTATTGCCCGAAGGGTAAGGCAGACAGACGTGCACTTATCACCACCCACATTTGGTCAGTTATGCTTAACTCCCATTTAAGAATAACATGATAAGGGGCGAGTCTGTTGAATAGAAAAACTGGCCATGTCCGAATTGGACTCGCGCTAAAACAGCTATATATATCAAAATAATTAGGCAAGCTTACTGAAGTTTATAAACAGTGAAAGCATCGAACATTGCTCTTACGAAAAGATAAATAGGATTGGCGGATAAAATTAATTTAACCGTTGGAAAATTGTTGTCCCTATACTTTGATATGGTCACGAATAATTTAGTAACTACAAAGAAGTATAAAATCTCATATATTTTTTGTGAATTAAGTATTGAGCCGCGAAAATTTGTACCTGTATGTAGACTTTGTGTAGACTTTTATTTCTTTTTTTAGGGTTCCGTACCCAAAGGCTACCCTTTATATTATTTATTTACCCTTTATAGTATTTGGAGTCTCAGTAATAGGGTCCCGTTTCTACAAACGGGACCCTATTACTGAGACTCCGCGGTCCATCTGTCTGTCTGTCTGTCACCAGGCTGTATCTCATGAACCGTGATAGCTAGACAGTTGAAATTTTCACAGATGATGTATTTCTATTGCCGCTATAACAACAAATACAAACAAAAACCGAATAAAATAAATATTTAAGTGTGGCTCCCATACAACAACGTGTTTTTTTGCTGTTTTTTGCGATAATGGTGCGGAACCCTTCGTGCGCGAGTCCGACTCGTACTTGGCCGGTTTTTTTTTTTTTTTTAAACTTTGTCCTACTAGGAGTTTCTTCCTGTCCATCATGGGTGCGTTTACAAACATGCAAACGCACATACACAACACCCAGAGCCAGAGCAGCTATCTGTAGGTCATACAAATATTTGTTCCGTGCGGGAATCGAACCCGCGACACGCAACGCAGCAGTCAATCGCTCAACCACTGCGCCAACCGTGAGCCCAAGACTGAGGAGGTATTCAAGTATTTTGATTTAAAATAATTAATCTTGACCTCGCACACCCTGTTACAATTGCCATTTACCAACACACTGACACAAGGTATATTATTTCCTATTACCAAATTCCTCAAGACATTTTCTCACACCTAAATTCTAAAGAGACATTGACGTAGGCGCTTCAATATTGTCTTCAGGTTCAAGAAAATGAAACTTACATAACGTGTCAAACTGCTTAATATAACTTGGGCCTTAGATTAAGATAAACATATAGAAGTGACACTCGTGTATCTGTAGGATGTTGCTGTTAATTTTGGATATCGAGCTGGTAAAAGTTAAATTTTCTTTACCTTTAAGCGTGAAAACTGAGAGTCAAATGTATCACTGAAAATCAAAATTAATAATAATTGATTCTACCGTCCATTCGGAAAAGTATCTTGTTATGGAGAAGAACGGACAAGAAACTCCACACTTGCTCTTTTAAACAAGTGTTTTACAAGTATTTGGTTACATAATTCTTGTTGAAAAATTCATATATGTGAGAACGATGTAAAAGCGTCTAAAACGAACAATTATTAAATACGTAATTAAAAACAGGCCGAGACAGCTAAGTTATGACCAATCCCAACTGATGGCGCCCGTTCACGAACATGATACATGGATCGGCACCATTCAGCTCAAATATCATGAAGGGAACCGAATGTTCTAACACTTGGGTGGCACATGTCAGCAAGCACATCAGAGAGATATTAGAGAGCCACTTGGCATGCCAAGTGCCAAGGCAAACAAACACAAGTCAACGAATGACATATAGATACAGTAAATGGTAGATTTACAGTTGGTACATAGTACTCACATATGTGCTGTGTACAAATATATTCATACAGTCTTCAGCAGGTCCAAGAATACTTCAGAACTTTACTGCTTATCACTTGTTTTTGTACCCTAGTGGTTGTGGAGCAGGACTAGCGCTGAGCCAAGCATTTTTATCAGCGATGTATTCCCCCAAATTATAATAAAATATGCTTGCCTGCATAGTCTGCGCTTTATACAAGTTTTAAATTTCGCCTCATTCAGTTCTAGAATGTGGGGAGGTATTTTATTGTAACATTTTATACGGTACCCCATAAAAGATGTCGCTACTTTAGCCAGTCTGAAACCTGGTTGAATTAATTGGTCCCAATAGGGACCAATAGGGGATAGAAATATCTATTAACATAATTATGTGTGTCTGAACTTGTGTATCAGTCTTTTCCGCCTTTCTCAGATTCTAGATATGGTAGAATTGGTTCATGTCAGTATTTGAACCTAGAATCTCGTGCTTTAGAACCAAAGAATCTAAACCTTAATCACTGGGCTGAATGCAATATTTCCCTTTTAGCCAAAATAATATGATTGTCAATTTTACTTTCGTGATCGACCGTTGGTAAATACCACAAACGACCCGACTATGTTGAACCTCCTTACGCCAAGGAACTTGTATGATACACCAAACAAAAAAAAACCGGCCAAGTGCGAGTCAGACTCGCGCACGAAAGGTTCCGTACCATTATCGTAAAAACCGTTTGTTGTATGGGGCTCCCATACAACAAACGTGGCGCTCCCACTTACATATTTAATTTATTCTGTTTTTAGTATCTGTTGTTATAGCGGCAAAAGAAATACATCATGTGTGAAAATTTCAACTGCCTAGCTATCACGGTTCATAAGATACCGCCTGATGACAGACGGACAAACAGACAGACAGACAGACGGACCGCTGAGTCTTGGTAATAGGGTCCCGTTTTTACCCTTTGGGTACGGAACCCTAAAAAAGAGAAATGGCACATAGGAACCGTTCGGATGATAAGTTTCCTTTCTACCTAGGGCATGGATTCCGGAATTCCAGAATTTCATAACTCCGGAATTCCGTAACAATTTTTCTTATTTTTAATTCCGGAATTGCGATATTCATATATTTTTGATATTTTGATTATTATTTATGAAAATGATAAGACTGGAAGGAGACTAAGCAGTATGTGACACGTGATACATATTACCGTTCAAATATCGTGTGTTTTTTATTCATATTATTAATGGTTAATTCTATTGTGTGGTAACCGGGTCCCACAACAATTTACTCAGACGTCTAACATCAATAACTGGCGAATATGCGTATTCAATGTGGCACCGTTCCACACAGATCAAGGAAGTAGATGTTGCTCTTAACGACACATGTCACAATAACCAGCTGCCTCAAACCAACCCCGGTCAGCGTACTATGCCCCACTTCGGGACAACACCCCCACACGTCGGAAGGAAAATTGCGAGTGCAGTCGAGAAACAAAAGCAGGAGCGTGACACCAGATACTCACTATTCGGTGCACAACTACCGACGCAACGGCTGAAAAGCAGATACAGCTTTCTGAAACCGGTGGTTCTCCTATAGGAGACCCGGCCGACGCCCACTGCAGACTGTGGCAGAATACTTTTTCCCCACCAACACATTAATTACCTCCAGGCGAGCATATTCCCGCAGGATCTAACCTTCCGTGTTCCATATGGAAGTCCCTGAACCGCGTCAGAAACCAGGTAGGAAGGTGTTAATCCAAGCTCGAAAAATACGGTTACCTCGAAGGAACAGCAGCAGGGTGTGCATGTGGTGCTGAGTCGCAAACTATGGTCCACCTACTGTCCTGTCCTCTGTGCCCCAAAACATGCAACCAGGGTGATCTAAGTGCTGCCGCAGATGACGCCGTGGAGGTGGCTAAGTTTTGGGCCAAACAAATTCAAAAGCCTGTCGTGCCAGCGACACGACAAAGAATAAGATAAGCCTTGTTGAATAATCCGTATTTTTTTTTTAATTAGACTAATAAGGTAGAAAGATGACCAAATATTTTTAATTTGTTACTAAAATTTATTAAAAGACTGATATCATTATAAAATTTGTTTGATTTGAAACAAACTTTAAAATTCACCAGTTCCGGAACCAGTTCCGGAATTCCGGCATCCGATCACGTTCAAAGAACTAGTGTCACAGTATAAATATACAAACAGTATGAAAACTACCTGTAAACGCTCGAAACGGCACACTCACACAAACGTACGCACCGACGAGACCGTTCGTGCACTTTCTAGGTAATGTCAGAACTAAGTGCCGCGTCGCGACGAGTGGTTACGTATTTTTGTGTTAGTGTGCCGTTTCGAGCGTTTGTAGGTAGTTTCCAAACTGTTTGTATAGTTAAACTGTGCTAGTTGTTCTTTCTACATATTTTTATTCTATGGCATTACTAAGTGATTGACGTTGAAACGGAAGGGGCGCGTTGCCTAATTCGACATAAATGTTCGCGTGATCGTGAACTATTAGGCATTAAGGTTGGGGCCTATTTCCAACAGTATTGATGTGTGGTGTTATTTGCTTTATCTAGTCTAATTTCCGTATTTAGGACTGTGATTAATGTTTGTGTGATTAGTTAGTACAAATGATTTACTACATTTGCGGCATTATTTAATCAATCAATCAAAATAGTTGAATTAAATTAAACCTTATAACCTTACTTTTAAATAGTCAAACAAAAAAAAATATGAATCTAGTTGCACATTCGCAAGCGTCAGTAGGTATCTATGGAGAAGAATGTGCAAAAAACTCCATGGATACTCATTTTCATCAATGAGTTTTCATTAAAAGCATTGGGTTACATCATTCTTGTTGAAAAATTACATATATAATTAAGATAACGATGTAAAAAAACGTGCACGTAAAAGCGTCTAGAGTAAAATAAACAAATTCAAAATACAATAATTTATTAAAAATAGGCCGAGGCAAACAAGTTATGAACCATCCTAACTGTTGGCGCCCGTTCACGAACATGACGCATGGATTGGCACACTCAGCTCAACCATCATGAAGGGAACCGAATGATCCAATATTGTGCCACCATCTGAGAGACATTAGAGAGAGCACGACACATTATTAAGTGCCTAGGCACACACAAGTCAACGAACAACATATAGGTACAGTAAATCGAAGATTTACATTTCTTTTTATAGTAACTCTTAGTTGTAGCTTTTTCCCGCTGCTTTACATTTTTCCGATATAAAAAGTAGTTTATAGCAGTAAGATTTGCACCTAGATTGTGTATTGTACAAGTATTTGTTTAAGTATATTTAGTTGTAAGAATTTTAAATATTAGGTGTTTTAAAAAGAAAATGTTTTGCACTTGGATGCCTTGGACTGTCTTCATATGAAAATTTCTTAATGCAACTGAGGTTTGCTGTAAGAGAACCCAATTACGGGTTAAGCTCGCCTTTGTTCATAAGCTGTCATATTGTATCTGTATCCTTATTATTTGTGTACAATAAAGAATAAAAATAAAATATAGTAAAGCTTCCTATCAGAGAAAAAACTTTATGAATCGAAACAGTACATTCTGAGATTACCTTTTACAAACAAACGAACAATTTACCAGTGAATTAATCAAGCCTAAGGCTCGCGAATAAATATCTGGTTTACCATTACATCGTTTATGAGCGGTAAATATTTACCACCGTTTGAATACAGTTAAGTTCCAGAAGGACCAAAAGTATGTGTTCTGCAAGGGCATGGTAACAAGAGAACGCGATTTTTTTTTATTTGGGTACCTAGTTGACAATTTTAGGCTCGCACATGTTTTTTATCGTGTTTAAGAGTAAGGATTAAGTTTCTCGTCCATTCTTTTCCATACTCAACTATCATTTGGAACTACACAACAACTACTAGAAGAATAATTTTTGCAGGTTTTTGGCACCCAAAAGCGAATTTTAGTATAGATATAGCGAATGTAGTATTCCAGCAGCATTGACTTATGCCCAACTCAAAATGGATAGTTGTGATTTGTTGGCTACAAACCCCAAACGTTACCGAACTCTTTTAACACAAAACCAGTGGAATTAAGTAGTGTTACTCGTAGCATGTACTTGGAAAGTACTTGTACTAGTTTACTTAGACTTTCATTTTCATTCAATACCTACCACACATTTTGTTTAAAAAGAATAAAGTAACGTCTGGGGCGTCTGGGCTCTTGCTCTGTTTAGTACACATAATAATTTCAAGCGCATATGCCAAACTCGAGAGTTATGATTGGTTGGCAGTTGACTGGCAGAGTGGCAGGTGTGGCCGGCATTATTATTAATGTTAATTTTTATCCATGGTCCTAGGCAACTGGGCTCTTCCCAGTTGTAAACTACCCTTTGTGCCTATTGGCCTTTTTTTTGTTCTCTCTCCTGCTTGATATGGAAGGAAGTGGAAATTTTATTATTTTCCTGCTCCTCCTTTATTCTTTTCTAATTAATTTCGTTGCGGGATCCAAGACAGTTAAATTCATTCGCCGGGACTTCGTCAAGCTTCATTGCCTCGGCGCTTTTCTGGTGGTCGCCACTGTTGATTCTGGCTTTCAGGATTTACAGTGGTTTGAGAATAGTGCGGTGAGATCGTCCAAAGATGGCAAGTGTGGCCAATTTTGAATTTGAGTCGAGCATGAGCATCTGCAATATGAACCTTAATGGTCTTACTGGCTGGAATAACTTTGTTCAAATTATTGCAGTCAACTGCTGAATTAAATTACTACTTATACTTCTTTGAATTTGTACTTATTTTAGTAGATAGTCAGAGAGAGTCTCCTATCAAGGTCGGAGACTCTACACTCGAAGTTGTAGACGATTATGTCGACCTGGGACAAACGATCCAGTTGGGTAGGTCCAATTTCGAGAAAGAGGTCAACCGTCGAATCTGATGATATCTGCAGCAGAACCAAAGTTACCGACATAGCCCGAAGAATTGCCAAACTTAAGTGGCAGTGGGCAGGGCACATTGGTCGCAGAACGGATGGCCGATGGTGCCGAAAAGTTCTGGAATGGCGACCGCGAACCGGAAAACGATACGTTTGAAGGCCTCCCACTACGTGGACTGATGACCTGGTTAAGGTTGTGGGAAGGCGCTGGATACGAGACGCACGGGATCGGTCAATGTGGCGACGCCTGGAGGAGGCCTATGTCCAGCAGTGGACGTCTTTCGGCTGAAATGATGATGATGAATGATGACAAATTAATTTTATTTCATGCTGAGCCAAAGAAGAGAAAAAATACGCTGATGTGAGATTTGAGTTGTCAATCTTTTATGCATCATATTATCATGTGCATATCTCATATTATTTTGGGTATTTCTTCTTACCTTCGTCCCTTTTCTTTCATGTCATTTATGTGAATTTATAAGTAAACCAGCTTATTGTGGTCCTTCTGTGTGTTTTCCTTTGTGTGTAGTATCTACAAAACGCAATTTATGAGAAATATCAGTAACGTAATAAATCTAAGTACTGAAAGTATTTACTTTATGAAAATAAATTCTTTGAGTCTTTTCGCCCTGATTCCAATATTTATTTTAGTGTTCTCTCTGTAAGCAGCTTTCTTGATTCATATTTGTGTTTAAATAAATAATTTGTGGTTCTGATACAACGATTTTTACATAAATGTTTCTCATAATGTCTTGTGTGGGTCACAAATAAATATTTTTCTTTCTTTCATATTGGACTCCAAATTTATAAAGGATGTGGAATGGTACGGTTCGATCTTCAAATTGTACGTAACACGTTTAATGTAGTCTTAAAATAAATCTTATAAGCCACACCGTAGCAGATAGGCCGTCAGCTTATTACAAGCTTTTATTTAACTTGCAATGTATGTATTTATGTATGTATGTAATGTGTTCGGGTCAAATCTTGCAACTGAATTTTAAAGCAGTTATCTTCCACCGATTAAGGTGAAATTTTGTATACACGTTTACTTTGGATAACAATGCATGGTTAGCTAAGTGACGTTATTCTAAATCTAATATGGCGGACTGCCCATGATGGTAGACCAGTTATTTTTTGTGCACTGCCATGATATGGGTATCAAATGAAGGGGTTTGCTAAGAAGAATACGAAAAAAGCTTGTTAAAAAAAAGATTTTAATGAATTATTTTTAAATAGAAAAGTAGAACATTCTCACTCAAAAAAATATGTCAGTCCTTTCTAACAAAATACAAATTAATGCTTTTAAACATACCAACAATCCTACTAATATTGTAATAAAAACGACTTCCAAAAGAAAACACGGTGTCTTTGGTACCTACTTATTTCGTGTTTGACTCCAACTGCCGTTTTTCTTCGTTTTAATTTTTGTACTTTATTATTATCATGAAAGGACGCATTATTATGGATAACTTAAAAACTACTCGTCAGATGTGGACCAAATACTCGCCTACAGTCGTGCGTGCGCGGCACCGGCGCCGCACTGCTCCCTTGGTGTATAAATTGTGTGAAAAAATCAACCGGACATGCGCAGTACGACACCCATACCGATGCGGTGCCGCAGTAGTCCAAGACGAAACGTCAAAATTGAAAAGTCCTAAGACTTAGGTATAACACGCACTGTGGTTTTTATTCGCGCGATATTTCTTCGCACATTCTGCGACACATGGAATTGTATGAAGCTACACGCATTGCGGTAAAAATCGCGCGGAAATAAAACCGAAATAAAGCCGTGCTATGCCACAGAATCACAATAACACCGAGGGGCGGATTAAATTTGCGCGAATATTTTGAGCTCTATGAACAGTTAGAAAGAAACAAAAATCGCGTGGTATTTTATTCGCAGTGCGTGTTAGATAAGATTTAGTACGCGGACAAAAATCCACTTAAATAAAATCCACGCCGCTAAAAATCGCAATGCGTGTTAAGCCTTACAAATAGGTATCAACAATACAATTATAGTACAATATAGGTATAACAGTAAAACGTCAGTTTCAGCCTAAACGCAGCTAGAACGTGTCCAGTTCATAAAATATTCAGGTAACGTTTCAGTCTAGGTTTTAGACGAGGCTTCACGTGTTTGCCTAGAATAAAGTTGAACAATATTTTCCTCTTTTTTTGTAGACTAAGGCTATTTTAGGTTTTTAGTAAAAATAGACTAACAGACTTTTTATGAAAACATTGTTTATTTGTCTAGCAGTCAAATTGCGTAACTTATTTGATAACTCAAAGTACGTGCACACTCCTTTAAAATCATTAATTGCTTTATAAGTTTAAAAATCCGTTTACTCGATAACGTCTACCACGCAGTGACTACCGTTGAATTGACAAAATGAAACAGTTTGCTATCGATTCCATGAAATTTATATGTTACGCAATTAGGGTTCTACAGTTAAAGAAACAAACAATAATGTAAAATCTATTTTTTACACACAAACAAAACGCACGATACAACATTAATAAAACTTAATAAAATAAGGCCAAGAGAAAGAAAACTAAAAAATAATATGAAAATATTTATGTTTTTGATATTTATTTGTAAGAAACAACAACGAGATTGAAAATTGTTCACTGATTGCTGAACATTAATTAGTTTTATTTGTTTACGGCAGTGACTACTGCCTACGTTGTACCCACTTAGGCTCTCATTAACTAAATAAAAATCACTTTTGAATCTTAAAATAAAACGTTTCTTTAATAATAACAAATTCTCTGGAAAAGTCCTTATCAGAGAGAAATCAATCTCAAACATGAAATCGTAAACACTTCGAGCTTAATAGAAATCACGTGGATCATAAACAGGAGAATCATACTAATATTATAAATGTGAAAGTTTGGATGGATGTGTGTGTTGATGTGTGGATGTATGTTTGTTACTCAAGAACGCCAGAACGGATCTAGATTAATTTGGCACAGATATAGATTATAGTCTAATATACATAGGAATTCTGTTCAAGATATGTAAAATTATACAAATAAAAAAAAAAGACAAAAACAAAATAATAAAATGGGAACACAGTATTTTATAAGAGGCAGAAAACGTGCTAGAATGTGTGTGTTATGTGATGGTTGATGTGTGTATGGAGATGCTGTGGAAGTGAATGTGTATGTGAGTAGTGGGTGTGAGTAAGTGTGGGAGTGAGGGTTGTACCTACACAATTTACATGGTGGCGATTAATTATCTTTTCCATTTGCGGTAGGAATATCATAGTGGAATAATTATATTTTGTACCACTAGCCACGTAAAATTGATTCCTAATATTTTTTATTCAATAAAACTTCATCAAAAAATACATTCTATAAAAAGTACCTACAAATCCAAATGGCTCTGAATCACAGATATTATGAAACAATCACAGGTACAGCTAAGTGCAAAATGGTTGCACTCGTACACAATGCTCAAAGCGTAACGTAAACGTTTTGACCTAACTCGCCGCGAGCGAAGCCAGTTTGTATTCATAAAAACTTGTTGTTCTCAACAGTACCGAAACACAGGAATTGGTTTGCAAAAAACGGTTGATGTTATTTTAGTACGTAAATGTATCGGTATTTGTGTGCGAAAATGGGAAAAGAATAAATAAAATAGTATGTATACCAACATGTGTTATTTTTGTTTGTTTTTTTCAGGTTTTGGTGTATTTAAAAGTTAGCATAAGACGTTACTTAACCATGTTTGTTAAACGGTTTAAAAACAATCTCATTTAAGCGAATTTGCTTTTCGTTAAAGACTAAGCAGAGTACGAGTTTTCCGTTACTTTACTTGGATGAACAATATTTTCCTAAGTTTACTTTGAACTTCACTCAAGTGCCTGCACACAATTTGAAAGTGAATTCATATAATTTAGAGATAGCGCGCTTTAGCAACTTTTGTCTCCGCAAATAATTTGTCCCTCGCATCGAGTCTTTGGGATTATAAAGTGCGCGCATGTAGCGACGCGACAGCCGGGAGCTTTTTTATATAAATTCAGATTAGAGAGGAGAGACAAAAATATTGCTAGGCAACTAAGTTACCCGTGGGCGCACTCCAAGTAAATTATCGCGGATTCAGAATCTCGACACAGTTCGAATTTCGAAGATATGTTTAAAGAATGCGACTGTAGGCTACTCAAATAAGTTTTGAATACACAACACGATATTTATTACTGGCCACTTAACTGGACTGAAGCACAACTTTAGAATTTTGTCAAATAGATAAAACAAGATGAGACAAAACTTACATTTTCAACCAATTTATTTGATTTATTTTCGCTGGATCCCATTTTTAAGGTATTAACGATGGGTCCCATTTGCTATTTCCATTGAATCCCATGTTATAACAACATGTGTACTTTTCAGAAGAAAAGTGATTTACCTTTATCAAACATTGTAAAAGCAGCGTGTGAACGGTCTACCGACTATTAAATGATTGAATGAATGAAAGACAGAAGAAATATATGATACGACAAAACTAAATACGATTTTATAAAATAAATGATTTTGTATAATATGGGTGATAGATATTTACAATATCTATCGCCCATATTATACAAAATCATTATATTTGCAACAACCTTCGTGCCTCTTCCATATCTGGTTTCATTTTCATCTACGTAATGCACATCTTATTGTGATTGTGATACTGAAGATTATAATTATGAGTATCTCTTAGTGGAAGTATTCTACTTTCTACATTCACATTTTACGCTATCCAATGTGTAACGGATAGGTGTGACCTTTTTTTAAAAACTACACCGTCTATGTCCATGAACAAATTTCTCCAAGGAGAATCCTTAAGGAGAATGCTTACTATGTGTTTATTTAAAAGTAAATCGTTATCAGTTTGGTGGTATTTGTACAGTATTTTGCTTATATTGTTAAAAATAATGTTTGTTTACTTTGTTTTTGTGTTCCGTCACTGTAGAACTAAAAGTAAATGTCATTGTCAGATTGTGATCTGTCAGTTGTGTCATAACTGTCAATTTGTAATGTCATTGTGACGTTCCATGTTGTGTTCGAAAATTGCGTTTAGTTATTTTCTTTACTTTTTTTGTAACTTGTGTTTTGAATGAAATTCGACGCATTGCTTTGGCTGTCTTGTGTTCATAATGCTTTGTTTTTTTTTTCAATTTGATATTTATGTATTGGACCGGTGCTGCTGGTGGGTGGTGGACGGATAGTCGTGTTGCACCGTTAGGCTAAACTTCATAGTTATTTTATTTTTTATATTGTATTTTATGATATCTGTTGACGATTCTTTTCACTCTGCTAATAATTCCTTCAACTCAACCGCTAATGCTAGTTTTAGGTCCCTGACTGACACCCCTCGTGACGTTCTTCATCGGCGCTTCAGCCAACAAAACTGTCACTTGTTTAATGTTTGCCACATCAACGCCCAGAGTGTGCCAAGTCACTACAGTGATCTGTATGACACCTTTTCCAACGCCAATGTCCACGCCGTCCTGGTTTCTGAGAGTTGGCTCAAACCTCATCTTCTCTCTACCACCTACCCTCTTCCCGGTTTCATTCTTGTCCGCAACGATAGAATTGGAAAGGGAGGGGGTGGTGTTGCTATCTATCTTCGCAGCGATTTCCCTTACAAAGTCCTTGTCTCATCTCCTTCAAATTATAGTGCTTCCGCTGAGTATCTCTTTCTGGAGGTTTACGTAAAAGGAGTCAAGACCTTACTTGGAGTTGTCTACTGTCCGCCCGCCGTTGATTACTTTTCCAACTTGGAATTGGCGCTTGAATCTGTAGGGTCAGAGTATGCACATTGTATAATCATGGGAGATTTCAACACTGACCTGTCTCGTCCAGCCCCTCGTTCCCGTAAACTCCTTCATATCGTCGAGTCCATAAGTCTCCATGTCCTTCCTCTGCAACCTACTCACCTCAATGTCTCAGGTGATGATACTTGGCTTGACTTAATCCTCACGTCCACTCCCCGCCTTGTTTCCTCTCATGGTCAGTGTCCTGCGCCTGGCTTTTCCAATCACGACCTCATATTCCTCTCTTATACCCTAAAACCACCCAAAGTCCCCCCTAAAGTTCTGCACATGCGTTGTTTTGCCCGCATGGATATTGTAAAACTGCGTCAGGATGCGTCTGAATTGGACTGGGACAACCTGGCTGCGGCAACGACTGTATACGATAAGCTGGGTTTGTTTAATCGAACGGTCCTTGCACTCTACGACAGACACGCTCCTGTCAAGAGGTGTATAAAAACTGGAGGAACTTCTTGGGATTTTGGGGAATTAAAAACTCAGGATGTAGCACGCAGTGATCCACTTATTTTATTTGACTACGTACTGACATTACATGTATCCTAGGACCGTAGGATAAACGCCTGATAAAAAACTTATAGCTATATGTCTTACTGACTACAAATTGCGCTGAGCTAATTGATGCTTAAACATGCCCCCGGCCGTTGGAAGCTCGCCTTTCAACAGTCGTCTGCCAGCAATGGACAAATCTTGGAGAATGCCCGTCTGACAGTTCCATTTTGAGTCCTGATGTCGGCAACTCTGCTTATGCCATCTGTGCCAGGATGAAGACCAACAACGCGGCCCAACTTCCACTTCAACGGTGGCTGGTTATCCTCCTTTATGACGACGAGGGAGTCCAGGTTCAGGCTGTCGTTGCTGGTACGCCACTTTACTCGCTGTTGAAGCTCGGGGACATATTCCTTGCTCCATCTTGACCAGAAATGCTGCCGCAGCTGCTCAATGCGTTGATGGCGCGTCAAGTGATGACTGGAATAGTCCCGAATATCCTGTACAGGAAGAGACGTGAGAGGTCGTCCAATTAAAAAATGACCTGGAGTGAGAGGCAACAAGTCTTCTGGGTTTGACGATAACGGTGTTAGCGGCCGAGAATTTAAAATGCCTTCAATTTGTATCAAAACGGAGTTAAGCTCCTCGTATGTTAGATGACAATTGCCCAACACTCGTAACAAATGAAATTTGGTCGATTTGACACCCGCCTCCCAAAGACCACCAAAATGTGGAGCGTAAGCAGGAATAAAATGAAATTTAATATCATCTTGAGCCGCACTATCAGTTATGGAGTCACAATTGCGTTTCAAGAAATCAGCTATCTCATTGTAAGCTCCTACAAACGACGTTCCGTTATCGGAGTAGATGTTAAGAGGTTTTCCTCTTCGAGACATAAACCGACGTAAAACCTGTAAATAATTACTGCTTGTCAAGTCACCCACCAACTCTAGATGAATGGCCTTTGTAGTGAAGCACACGAAAATGACGATGTATACCTTAACTTACCAACTCCTACGCTTTGAAAAGGAAAGTCAGCTGATGAGAGTCTGCTCAATGGAAGATTACCCATCTGAGGGACTACAGCCTGTGGTTTTAGACGCTGACATCGAACGCAATGACGATAACAGGCTCTGGCTAAATTGCGACCACCCAGTGGCCAATAAGTCTCTCTAATTGTACTTAGTAATAATTGAGGACCTGCGTGCATTAATCTGATATGCTCAAACCTAAATAAAAGTTTCACAAAGTGATGAGTGGACTGTAATAAGATTGGGTGTTTCTTTTCAAATGAATATTCGGAATTGTGTAATCTACCACCTATACGAACAATTTTATTTTCATCTAGAAACACATTTAAGCTTAATAATTGATTTTTATGTGGTAACTTTTTATTATTTAATAGTAAGTTGTATTCAGGAAAAGATTCCCTTTGAGATTGAATAATAATGAAGTTTAACGAATTTTGTAATTCCTGAACATTTAAATAGGACGTATTTGCTGAACGTCTTTTACATGCATTAATAAAACGAAAAACATAACAAATAGAACGCTGTAATCTAGTTAAATTGGAAAAACGATTAACATCGATTAATGCTTGAAATGAATCTGCGTTAGTGTGATCGTGAGCTAAATTAATCAAAATATTTGATTTAATGTCTGGTAAGACGCCTGGATTCATAACAGGATGTGGCCATGTAGCACTGTCATGCTTTAAGAAACATGGACCGAACCACCACAAATCCAGTGATTGCATAGCGGTAGGTTCCGCCCCGCGTGTTATTAAATCAGCTGGATTGTCGTGTGTCGACACATGTCTCCATGTACCTGGGACGGTTAATTCTAATAGTTCGGCAACGCGGTTGCGCACAAAAGTATTTAATTTAATAGGTAGCATTTTTAACCAACCCAGAACAATCATGGAGTCAGTCCAAAAAACTACACTAAATGGTTTAATGCGAAGGGAACTAGCAACCTTTTGATATAAACGTGAAACGTTACGTGAACGTAAGCAAAGCAGCACACAGCTCAAGTCGCGGTATTGTTATTGGTTTAATAGGAGTTACACGACTTTTAGCTGTTAATAATCGCACGTCGACGTCACCCTGCTCATTGATACTGCGTATATACAAACAAGCGCCGTAAGCTCGCTCCGAAGCGTCAGTAAAAATATGATATTCAACCTGTTTGTATGCGTCACAGACTACACGACGTGAAACACGTAAATTATGAAGGCAAGGCAAGGCTTTAGTTATGTTCGCCCATATTGTTCCAACCTCAGGTGATAACTGGTCATCCCACTTTAACCCGTCCAGCCAAAGTTTCTGAAGCAACATCTTCATGCTCACGACACACGGTGCTAAGAACCCTAGAGGATCAAATATTCGCGCGATTACTGCTAGCATGCCACGCTTAGTATTTTCTGTGCATTCAGGAACATTAATAGGAAAACACAGATCATCTGTGTTAGTTTGCCAACTAAGACCAAGTGTTTTATTGACAACATAACTTTCCTTGTGAAAATCATAATAAGAATCACCAGGTGGTTCTGAAATTAAACTGGGTTCGTTAGATTTCCACTTCCTTAAAGGCATGCAAGCAGAAGCAAGAGCATCAGCCACCTTATGACGCAACATTCGAGCATCCTCCAACACGTCTGTACCGGTCAAAAGATTATCGACGTAAAAATCATGAAGGATAACTTCCGCGACCTTTTGATCCTGACATTCAATACCGACCTGTTTGAGGCACCTAGTAGCGAGAAACGGTGCACTAGCCGTACCGTAAGTTACTGTATGCAATTGGTAGGTTTTAAGAGGACTAGAAGCATCATCACGCCAAATAATTTGCTGCAGGTGCCTGTCTGAAGGATGTACAGACACCTGCCTGTACATTTTCTCGACATCAGCAGAGAGGACGTACTTATACATTCTAAATCTAAGAAGGATTGCGGTCAGATCGTCCTGGACGGTAGGCCCCACCATCTGTATTGTATTTAAAGAAAAACCAGAGGTGGTGGGTGCACTAGCATTAAAAACAACCCTTAATTTGGTTGTACTACTACTCTCGCGCAGTACTCCATGATGAGGAATAAAATATGACCGCTGATCTTCATGAATAGTACACTCGGACATATGGTCTAAAGAAATGTACTCCGTCATAAAATCTTTGTACATTTTATCGAGTGAGTGTTGGCTGAGATTTCTGCGCTCTAATGACAGAAAACATCGTTTTGCACGATAATACGAATCGCCTAAACTATTCGAAGATTCCTTCAACGGTATTTTAGCGCAAAAGCGGCCATCTGCTAAGCGCGTTGTGTTTTTTATAAAGTGTTCTTCACACATCTTCTCCTCAGTTGAATAAGTCGATGACTCATGACAAACTTCCTCGATGACCTTATTATAAATACTTAATTCCTGTATTTTATTTTACCTGATTTAATATTAATGAGTGTTGGGTGAATATAATTATTAATGTAATGCTTAAAGTTTCCTGTTTTATTTCACTTAATGTCCGATACACTTTTCTTTCAAACACGTGTTCGTTACCTCGTCACTCCGGCACTCATTCAATATCCAATTTCCAGAATATCCAATTCCAGCTTATTCCACTTTGCTAGTATGAAGATACTAATGCGGCTCGTATGGACCATGTATAAAAACTGGAGGAACTTCTTGGGATTTTGGGGAATTAAAAACTCAGGATGTAGCACGCAGTGATCCACTTATTTTATTTGACTACGAACTGACATTACATGTATCCTAGGACCGTAGGATAAACGCCTGATAAAAAACTTATAGCTATATGTCTTACTGACTACAAATTGCGCTGAGCTAATTGATGCTTAAACAAGAGGGTTAAACTCAGGCGTCCACCTGCTCCATGGATGACGACAGGGGTTCGTATGGCGATGAGGCGCAGGGATCGGGCCTTTAGAAAATTTAAAAAGGATCGCAGTGTTGAAAACAGGAACCTGTTCAAAAATGCAAGAAATCGGTGTAATCAGGTGATACGCAATGCCAAACGCCGCCATATTCTCGAAAACATATCTTCTTCTTCTCCGGCTGATATCTGGAAATTCCTTGGAACTCTTGGTATCGGTAGGTCACGTCATGAGGATTTTCCTAGGACAATTGGTTTGGACGATATCAACCGTCACTTTACTACAACCTGCCATTTGGGCTCCCATATGTTATCTCAGACGGTTGATTATATTATTGGCCTACCCGGTCCTATTATAGAACAGTTCCACTTTTCTCCAGTCACCTTGGATGAAATCAGAAAAATTATCCTATCCATTAAATCCAAAGCCATGGGTTTTGATGGCATCAGTCGTTATATGGTCACCCTAATCCTCGACTTTCTTCTTCCCCCAATTACCCACATAATCAATTTTTCACTTGATACCGCACAATTCCCATCCTTGTGGCGTATGGCCTATGTTCGTCCACTTCCTAAAATCTCCAATCCCTCCATACCTAACCATTTTCGACCAATTTCTATCCTTCCTTTTCTATCCAAAGTGCTGGAAGCCTGTGCCCACAAGCAGCTTTCAGGGTTTGTTCATCGGAATAACCTTGTTAGCTCATTCCAGTCTGGATTCAGGCCGGGGCACAGTACTGCCTCTGCTCTCCTCAAAGTGACTGGCGACATTAGAGAAGCGATGGAGGATACCAAAGTTACTGTTTTGGTTTTGATTGATTTTTCCAATGCCTTTAATGCCGTCAGTCATGATATTCTCCTTTCTATCCTTTCACATCTTATGGTTTCCTCCGAGGCCCTGGAATGGTTCTCTTCCTATCTTCGGGGACGTCAGCAGTCGGTTCGCGTTGACGAGAGTTCATCGAGTTGGTGTGACCTAGCTGCTGGTGTTCCGCAAGGCGGTATTCTTTCTCCATTGTTATTCTCCATCTTCATAAATTTTATAACTCACTGTCTTCGGTGTTCGTATCATCTTTATGCCAATGACCTTCAACTGTATGCATCTGCGCGGGTGGAGGGTTTGTCGGACGCTATAGGCGATGTGAACCGGGACTTAGTCGCTGTCAAGAACTGGTCTGATAGATTTGGGGTGTCTGTAAACCCCTCAAAATGTCAGGCCATTGTGATCGGGAGCTCTCGCATGATGGGTCGGGTGGGGATTAGCTCTCTTCCTCCTATTATTTTTAATGGTACCGTTATCCCCATCAGCCCTAGTGTAAAAGATCTCGGTCTATATCTTGACTCGACGCTGGGATGGCAAAGTCAGGTTTCAAGTATCAGTCAAAGAGTCAACGGGACCTTGCGTTGCCTGTATCGTCTGAGAAACTTTCTGCCTGCAAAAACGAAGGCTATGCTTGTGCAGACTTTAATCTTCCCTATAATCGACTATGGTAATGTGTGCTACTTTGACCTGAACGCGGTATTCCTGGATAAGCTTGATAGGCTCCTAAACAACTGCATCAGGTTCATATTCAACCTGAGGAAATATGACCATGTGTCGAACTGTAGATCTCAGCTCAAATGGATGCCCATTCGGCAGAGGCGAAATTTACGCGCTTTGACCACGCTCTTCTCTCTACTCAACTCTCCCACCCCTCCTTCTTATCTCATCTCTCACTTTCAATATCTGTGTACTTCACACTATGCATTTAAGCGGAAGCTGCGACATTATATTCTGAACCATTAGCAGAGTCGTCTCAATCTCCTTTCTATTAATTTATATATGTATATATATATAAAGGTATTTATTATAGTAAATATATATGTATGTTTATTTTAACTACAATATATATATATATATATATATATTGTTCTTCAATTTAATTTCTCAATTTTTATGCACCTGCCATGTTATCTCTCCACCACCCTTGGTTGACTGGTAGAATGCCTCAGGCATTAAGTCCGCCTATGTATCTGTATGTTGCATGAAGTTTTAAATAAATAAATAAATCCATCATAATCAAATACCAAAAAAATATTTTTATCTCTAATACTAATTTTGATCAGCTGGCTACAACTTTGTATGAAAAATCCAATTTTTGTTCTTGGGACTTGCATATCCTTTAATAAAGTTGATTATTTACAATGGCAGACGTAGTTTAAAAAATAGAATCACATTTTTCACTTTGTATAATCACATGATCTACTATGATTTATCTCTGGCTTATATTCTATGACGTAGGTAAGACTGTAGTATTTCTAATCTTGTTAGTAGAACAGGGGTCACCAAATGCGGGACCGCGGTCCAAATCCGGACCACCGACCTATTTTATGCGGACAGACATACATCTAACTAGATAACGTCCCTCCATCTGTATGAAAACCAAGCGTGCCACTTTTTCACCAACAATTCAAAAACAAATTTACTTACCAATGAAAGAAAACATTTCCAATGCCGCGGCCAACTTTTTCTATACATTCTTTACAGCTCAATATGGCATAAAAAGGCATTTTCCTAGATTTCATTGGATTTTTGGTGGCGATAATGCTAAATGAAAAGCTCAGATTTTTCGTCGTAACTTTTCTCTGTTTTTTGACACGCGAAGTACATACAATCGCGCCATCTAGTTAGATTTATATCTGTGATGCGGACCTATCCAAGATTGATTCCATCATCAACATCATCATTTCAGCCGAAAGACATAGGCCTTCCCCAAGTGTCACCACTGGTCCCGTGTGTCTCACATTCAGATAGTTTCCAAGATGAACTTTCCTATAACATCTCCAAAATTTAATGACAACGGCCGGCACCAAATTTAGTTTAAATTTTGAACGGATAGATCAAGGCAAACCATTTAACACGTTAATCAAAAATCTTGGTACTTACTTTTTGATTTGATTTGTTTTTTGATTAAATAATATACTGCTCGAACCCCAAATACCTGGGTGTGACGTTGGATAGGGCCTTAACATATAAGTCACACTGCTACGTAACAAAGCAGAAGGTCGGGAACCGTAATAGCTTGCTCCGTCGCCTTATTTCCACCAACTGGGGAGCGGCACCCGATGTTCCCCGCACAACTGGTATGTCTCTATGCTTCTCTGCTGGCGAGTTTGCGTGCCCAGTGTGGCACCGATCCACTCACGCCAAGCAAGTAGACATTGCCCTAAATGAGACGTGTCGGATAATATCGGGCTGCTTAAAACCAACTCCACTTAATAAGCTCTACCCACTAGCAGGCATAGCACCACCATCCGTACGAAGGGATGTCGCATGCGCGTTGAAAAAAAAGCACCAGGAATCCGATTCCCGACATCCCCTCTACGACTATTCACCAACTGCGGGTAGACTGAAAAGTCGAAGGAGTTTCCTGCGAACTACACAGGCAATCCAGGACAGGCCGCCTGAGGAGAGGAGAAAGTTGTGGGTGGAGAAGTGCCCACCACCCCATGACTTTGTTGAGCCCAAGGAACATCTGCCGCTTGGTCATGAATTGCAGTGGCCTGTATGGAAGGCATTGAATCGGCTACGTACCCAAGTAGGCCGCTGCAAATATAATTTGGAAAAATGGGGGATTATAGATTCGTCCAACACCCGGTGCAAGTGTGGTGCCCCTGTACAGACTATGTCCCACTTGCTGGAGTGTCCTGGCTGCCCATTCACTTGCACCCTGGAAGACCTGTACGGTGCTTCTGACGCTGCAATAAGCGTGGCCGCCTACTGGGCCCAGACAATCTAATTAAATGTGCCATCGAAACGAAAAGAAGAAGAAGAAGAAGAAGAATTAAATAATATAATAATATAAGTGTCGTGGTGGCCCAGTGGCTGGATTAAAAGCCGGACAAGTACCAATGTGACTTTTTCTAATTCATGTGTACTTTCTAAGTTTATCCGGCCACATATCGCGCTATACCGATGGCAGATGGACTATACAGACTACGAGATGGAAAGGGCCAGCATATAAGAGGAAGGTGGGTAGGCCTAATAGACGGTGGGCTGATGGCATAACTGAAAGAGCAGGAAAATACTGGTTGATCTGGGGCCAAGAGAGAGAGTCGTGGAAGAAGATAGAGGAGACCTTCACCCAACTAACAATCAGTAAATAAGCAAATTACTAATAAACACTAACAAAATTTGAATGTACAAAAACAGGATATGGAAATAAAAAGTTCTTTATTTTTTTTTATTTTTTTTTTTCTTGGACATCACAGGAAACAGTGAAGGAAAACATAGTGAGGAAACGTGGACTTATACAGTTAACGTAAGTCTGAAATAGCCAAGTCAGAGGCCTGTGAGGTTCCCAGAGGCGGCTTATTCAACTCTGACACCAGTGGTGGCTACATCCTCATACGAAAAAGAAAGAATTATTTAATAAAATATTAGCCCGGGGAGGCCCAACACTCCCCGTGTGGTGTTGACCCTACGTAACGCGAAGGGTATATTATTTTTAAGACACGGACCTCAAATGAATGTAATTTGTGACTCCTGTACTAGAAGATATAGTTTTAGTATGCGAGAGACAACCTGTCTTGCCTCGAGCGTTGGCGCTACTGTTTTATCAGCTGCTATAAAGTTGCTTTAGCTAGAGTATTTTAGTTCTAGGTATCCTATGTATTATCCGGTTGATATTAGGTTCCATTGATTTATTTATACACTAGCTGACACGCGGCTTCGCTACCGTCAACTGGCTAGCTACCTACCCATTTACCCTACATACAGCGTTGTTTACGCAGCGCACACAACGGAAGCTCTCAAACAGGAATAATATTGGCCGTTTTTGCTACATTTTTCTTATATGCTCCGCTCTTATTGGACCTAGCGTTATTTTATATAGCATATAACCTTTATCGATAAATGGGCTATCAAACACAAAAAGAATTTATCAATTCCAACCAGTAGTTCCTGAGATTAGCGCGTTCAAACAAACAAACTCTTCAGCTTTATAAATTAGTATAGATTCAACTAATATTTTAAATGTGAAAGTTTGTATGTTTGTGATTCAATCACGCAAAAGTGCCTGAACGGATTTGGAAAAATGTGCACAGACAGTTCATAACCTAGATTTACATTATAGGACATTTTTATTAGGGTCATTATGATGTCTTGGGATAATAAAACACGATACATGCGTGCGAAACCCCGGGAAAAAGCTAACATTTTAACCACCGAAGGAAAAAGAGGGTTGTTATAAATTTCACTGTGTATCTGTGTCTGTCTGTGGCATCATATCTCCTAAACGGATAAACCGATTTTGATTTAGTTTTTGTTTGAAAGGAGACTTTGTCGAGACTGTTCTTAGCTGTGTTTGATAAAAATCGGTTCAGCCGTTCAAAATTTATGGGAATTTTACTCGTTGAATCTGGGTTTTTTTCCCAAGTTTACGTGTCACCTTTCGATAGATTGTCGACTACGAAGTTAACTCAAAGGCGAGCTTAACTCAACATTGAGTTAAGCTCGCCTTGGTACATGTACTTTATTATCATACTGTATTTTATGTTGTTTTTGGTATAAGATCAGCACCACATAGCAAATGTAAGTTTAAACAGTGTTAATAAATCGTGTAAAAATAGGTACTCACCTATTTTTACACATGTCAACACCATTACACAATCGGCGTTCAAGTTCAGTTTTATTTTATGGAACGAAATAGTTATTTGTGCAACAAGAGAGCAACGTTGGTTTTTGCTGCGAGTGTTGATTTTGAATCCCGAGTAAGAGAAGGATTCTATAATTAAATCACGAGCGTAGCGAGTGATTCTAGTTTAGAATTCTGAGTGCAGAGAGGGATTCAAAGACACGAGGTGCAAATAACTTTGGTCTCGTGTAACACATACAAATTTTCACCTCAGCAGAGAGAACATATTACCTAAAAGTAAAAAATACAACATGATAAAAATTAAACCACATATTAAATTAAGTA